>CM053562.1:54873191-54935677 GCA_028646485.1 Cryptoprocta ferox
ATTAGTCCTCTGTTGATAAGATTTTAGGGTTTTTTGGCATTAAAAACTGGGCTGCATCAACATTAAAAAATATTCTTATGTATATGTTTATTTCTACAGGGAAGAGTTTAAACCATAAAATTGATCACCAAAGGACACATATATTTTAAGTTTTGATAGATACTGCATAATTACTTTCCAAAGCATTGTAGCAATTTACACTCCTCTACTCCACCCCTGCATCCATAAATATGGGTGGGGGCTGATTTCCTTACAGCCTCATTTGTGCTGATTGTTTTTAATTATTATTAATCTGATGCATGGAAAATAGTATTTCATCTTAACTTACATTTCCCTAACCATCCATGAGGTTGAATATATTTTTATTGATTTATTTGCCTCTTGAAAATTCATTCCTCTGAATTGCCTATTCATCTTTTTTACCCTTTTTTTCTATTGACTTATTTTTTCCAATTAATTTTTAGGTGCTCCCTTGTATATTAGGAATTATATTACTTTGTATCTGTGATGAAACCTTTTTTCTCCTAATACATTACTTATGTTTTAACTTTGTGATATTTTTTTGTCATGTGAAATTTCAAATTTTTATATAGTTATATATTTAAATTTATTATTTTTTATGGTTTTATTATAAAAGAAATACATTTTCATAGTAAAAATTTACATGGTACAAAAGGGTACAGATTGAGAAGCAAAAGTCTTTTTTTCCAAATATTTGTAATTCTAATTCCACCATGATAATCAGTGTTAATAGTTTCTTCCTTACCAATTAGGAATTTTTTATGTTTATTTAAGCATCTTTCTCTACCTAAAACTGCTAACATTTACTGAGCCTCCACTACGTGCTAAGGAATGTTCTAGGCAAAATTCCTGCTGATGGAGATTACATTCCAATATTACAAAAGAGTAATAAACAAACAAACCAAGAGATAAATAGGAGAATTTCAGATGATAAATTCTGTGAAGAAAATAGGGCTAAGATACAGAAAGTAATAGGGAGGAGGACATTAATTTAGATGGGGTGATTGAAGAGGGAGTCTCTAAAGAGATGAAATATGGGGCGCCTGGGTGGCTCAGTCGATTAAGCGTCAACTCTCTGTTTTTAAATTTTTATTATTTTTTAATGTTTATTTATTTTTGAGATAGACAAAGTGTGAGTGGGGGATAGGCAGAAAGGGAGAGGGGCAGGGAGGGGAAAAGGCAGAGAGAGAGGGAGACACAGAATCTGAAGCAGGTTCCAGCCTCCAAGCTGTCAGCACACAGCCCGAAGAGGGGCTTGAACTCGAGAGCCATGAGATCATGACTTGAGCTGAAGTTTGATACTCAATCAACTGAGCCACCCAAGCGCCCCCCAATGACTCTTGGTTTTGGCTCAGGTCATGATCTTGTGGTTTTGTGAGTTTGAGCCCCTGGTGGCTCAAAGCCTGCTTGGGATTCTCTCCCTCCCTCTCTCTGTCCCTCCTCCACTCACACTGTCTCTGTCTTCTCTTGAGTAAATAAAATAAAACTTAAAAAAAAAATAGATGAAATTTGATTGGCAATATAAAGATGTGAATATTGTACAGTTTTTAAGAGATCTCTGTGTACATCATCACTTAATAATAAAACAGGACCCATTTACCTATCAGTATCTATAGATTCACCTGTATAGAAAATTTTTAAGTCATTAACATAAATAACTTCAATTTTATGTGGACACTGTGAAAGCATGTTTATCTTTCTGTGTCTCTTGCAATCACAGTCCCCAGGTGCCCAAGTCCAGTCACTCCATCACTTGGAAGCAGATAATGCACGTGATCAGTTCTTTGTGTCAACCAGAAGGAAGTGTGGGGGTTGTCTGGCAAAGGGGACTCACCAAAGAAGGGAGGAAGTGGATCTCCCGTACGTAAGTACTTTAATTATGGGAGCACCTGTTGAAGGCTTGGCTAATGTGAGGGTGGGGCTGTTTATGGCTCTTATTTTTCCAGTTTATTTGTAGCCCCCATGAGCATGCACATCTAAGAGGGACCTATCTCAAGGTGGAAAGCAGGCAGTATAAACTGTTTTCATTTCCCTCAGGTGTAGCCCACCATTTTGAAAATACAGAAGCTTCTGTGGTGATAAAGGAGGTCAGTTTGCTAAATGGGCATCTCTTTGTTGTGGCTTAGAGATCTAAGGCTGGTTTCTGGGAAACTAGGCAATGTGGAACTGAAAGAGATTCTGGGCCCCACATGCTTAGCCACTACTGAGCCGTCAAACACAAACAAAGCACATTGCCTATTTAAAGGAGAAAGGAGAAGTGTAAGATTGAAGTCAGGTTCAGCAGTTATCTCCGAATTTCTGTTGTCTGTTCTGGTCCCGATCCACTCTTGAGTGGGTTTTCAAGAGCTGGTTTGTTAACTCAGACAGATAGACAAACAAATGATTTATGGAAAGCCACTGAGTCAACGCCTTGTCTCGTAGTGCCTTTGCTCTGGTCTGAGAGAGCTCAAATGTATCCTTTTGGCAGGAAGTGCCCAAAGAGGTCTGTCTACACAGCAGATTCCTGCAGGGAGAGGTGGCCATACTGTGGAAGTGTGTTATTTTGATTCTTAAGCCTCTCTCGTGAACCCAGATGGACCCTTAGATGCATTGGGTAGCCAAGGTTCTCATGTACTTTTTAAATTACTGTCATCAGGTGAGCAAAATGACAAACCATTTGGGGGCAAAGCTTTGCAAACCTACACAGCTACTCCTTTGGATAATAAAACATGTTCGAATGGTAAGAAATCCCTATTTAGGGGAAGGAAGAGTTGGAATCACCTTGAGGATCCATCCTGGGCAAGCCCTTATTTGTTTCACCTTTTCTGTAGGTCTTGGCTCAGGTTAAAACGAGTCAGCAAAAAAACATTAATGGAACATCTGCTAAATGCAAGTCTCTACCATAGGTTCTGAGTTGTGGTGGTTAGGATACATATGAGGTGATTGTGGAAAGTGCAAGAGAAAGAGAGATGGGTGCAGGTGGGGAAATATGGAAACTGCAGAAGGAATACAGAAACTACATCAGAGAAACAGAGGGCATGGTTCCTGTCCTTTTAGAAAAATTGGACAATTATGATGTGAACAAAAGACATTTTTAGGGAAACCTAAGTAGAAAGAGTGGTCTGCTGTATCATATGGGATAAACTGCATGAGTCAGGACTGGTTCGGGAAGACATCACAAGAAGAAGTGGAAGAACGTTATTGGGGAGGAGACAGAGATGGGGAAGACAAGAATGTTTTCCAGGGAGAGTGATTCTAAGTGGTGTTGCCTTCCACCTTTGTTTCTACTGTTCAAAATTTGGGGTAAGACAAGGTCATTGGTCTCCGTCTAGCAATCTATTTAGCTGGACTGAGCTATCTCATAGAAGTAAACATCGCCAAGAGTCATTGGGCACTTACTTTGTGAGTCCTCTTATTTGATCTTCAGAGCAACACTGTTTGTTGCTAGATTACCACTCCCCCCCCCCATTTTATAGACAAGCAGTGTATTCGTGAGGATGGGTCATATTATGATACATCACAAACAACCGTCAAATCTCAGTGGCTTCAAGTGTAGTACACACTACCATGGGTCCATTCTACGTGGGGTGGCCAAGGGAGTTCTACTTACTGAAGTCATACAGGGACCCAGGCTGAGGGAGATTCCATCTTGAAATATGTTTCTATGGTCTCTGGAAAAGGAAAAAGGAATCTGGTGAACTGACTCTTAGTTTTTGCTTGGAAGCGATCCATGCATTTCAGGTAACATTTCATTGGAACAACACAGGTCATATCGCTATGCCTACCTTCAGAGGGGGTAGGGAAGGGAAATTCTAGCATGTAACTATGAGCAGAGAAGAGTGATATCTGTTTTTTTTTTTTTTTTGAGAAGAGTGATATCTGTGAGTGACTCTAATAAGTAACTACAAGGTACCTAAGGCACAAAGAGAGGATGTGACTTGCAAAAGCCTTCACAGCTAGTGTGGTTCCACAGCCCACCCTGTCCTCTGCCTGACCTGCGTTTGGCCTTACGTGCAAACTGAAAGGACTCAGAGAGGATGGTTGGTGGGAAGACTGTAACTGGGGATGAGATTCACTTTGTGACTCCTTGCTCTGTTTCTAGGCTGTAGCGACCAGAATAGAATCTTTGGGGGACAAAAAATCACTTCATGGTCTGTCTTTGGCCAAGTGAGAAAGGAGAGGAAGAAAGAGATTGAAGGTGCAGAAAAGTGTTGAAATTGTATCCAGAGATTCAATTTAGTTGTCAGACACACTGTGAGCTTCTTGTCCTTTGTAGGGGAGAGCTGGGGGGTTTTGGAAAGCAGTCATTTAAAAATAACAGATGAATTTTGCCACAGCTGGCCTCCTTTGATCCTTGAGATGTTTGAAAATTTAGGAAGACTTTTCTGCTGCTTGTTTACTTTGGTCATCTTGGTGTCTGAATTAGAGTTGCCATGAAGTGATTCAAGCAACTGCTAGGTCTAGGGTAGAGAAAACCATCCATGAGAATGAAGAGAGAATCAGAGAGAATGTCTCTGCAGGGAATGGGGGGTGAGGGAAAGAAAAGCCCACAGAGAGAAGAAAGTGCTTAGGGGAAAAGACTGGAGCATGTGAAACAAGTCGGGGGGTGGGGAGACAGCATATGAAATGGGTAGGCCCACCCACATTTGTATTTTCTATTCCAAGAAACTCAAATTTCTGGGATACAGGATCAAAAATAACAACATCCTCTCTAAAGAGTCTGTTAAATCAGTTGGCCCAGCCAAGAATTTGAGCACTTCTGAGATCTTCCCCATCTTGTTGGGGATGGCAGACCCTTTTTCTAGGGCACATGGCATCAGTCAGGCTTCTGTGGGGTTACTGAATTGTTAGGGGCCAGGAGGAAGTCACTCTGGAGAATTTAATTCCGGTCTCTACTTTCTGAGGAAGGCACACAAGAGCTTGTATGATTTTCTATGATCTGAGGCCCCCTGGATAGCACCCAAAATAACATTTGGAATTTCATTGCCAAGGGTGAAGAACTATTCTGTGTTCCAAAAATTGAGAATTTGTTAAAATTGGGAATTTGGAGTTGGGTTTCTTTCAAATATGATATTAAAACCTAATTAAAATTTTTTTAATGTTTATTTATTTTTGAGAGAGAGAGAGAGAGAATGAGTGGGGCGGGACAGAGAGAGGGGGAGACACAGAATCGGAAGCAGGCTCCAGGCTCTGAGCTGTCGGCAGAGAGCCCAATGTGGGGCTCAAACCCACGAACTGTGAGATCATGACCTGAGCCGAAGTCAGCTGCTTAACCAACTGAGCCACCCAGGCGCACCTAAAACCTAATTTTTAAGGCCCGATTTACACTATAGGGGTAGCACTGCTAAATTTGGTGAGCAAAATGGAAAAAATTAAATTAAAATATAAAAGAACTGGCTATTTGGCATGTAGAGTCAGATTTTATCCACTTATTGTTTTTTTAATTTCTCAAGGTTATATTACATAGATATGTGCAAAATGATCATATCCTTACATATCTGAATTTTAAATTCATAAATACAATTTTCAAGTACTTAATTTAAATTTAAGTTAAAGTTAAGTTGGTTTAATTGGCTGTGATAAGCACCAGGCCTTTTTGTTGTTGTTGCTGTTGATTTATTTATTTTGAGAGTGAGAGAGAGAGAGCATGAGCGGGGTAGGGGCAGAAAGAGGGGGACAGAAGACCTGAAGCAGGATCTGAGCTGACAGCAGAGAGCCTGATATGGGGCTCATACTCACGAACTGAGAGATCATGATCTGAGCTGAAGTCAGATGTTCAACAGATTGAGCCACCCAGGTGCCCCAAGCACTGGGTCTTGTATGTAATTATTGAATCTGAAACTAATATTACACTGTATTTTAACTAATTGGTTTAAATAAAAACAAAATAAGTTAAAGTATGATTAATGTAACAAATAATGCAAGTGAATATAAAATAAAAAGTGAGAACGTCTTTTTCATCTAATCCCAGTCCTTAGAGATAATTGCTAATTATTCCCCAGACATTTTTTTTAAGTTTATTTATTCTGAGAGAGATGAGGGGGGAGGCTAGGGGCAGAGAAGAGAGAGAGGGAGAGAGAGGGAATCCCAAGCAGGACAGCGCAGAGACCGATCCGAGTCTCCATCCCACAAACCATGAGATCATGACCTGAGCTGAAACCAAGAGTTGGATGCTTAACCAACTGAACCACTCAGGAGCCCCACCCCAGCTTTACTGAGATATAAGTGACAAATAATATTGTGTAAGTTTAATGTGTCTGAGGCAATGATTCGGTGCGTGTGTCTACCATGAAATGATGACCATGATAAGATTAGTTAGCACATCCATCACCTTGCATGCTTTTTTTTTCTTTTTTGTGGTGAGAACATTTAAGATCTACTGTTTTAGCAACTTGCAAGTGTATAATACAGTATTGTTGACTATAATTACCATGCTATACGTTAGATCTTCAGAACTTATTTACCTTTTGACTGGATTTTCAGACCCTTTGACCAATATCATTCCGTTTCCCTCAGTCTCCACCCCCTACCATTCTATTCTGTTTCTGTGAGTTTAACTTTTTTTAGATTCCACATACAAATGAGATTATACAGTATTTTCCTTTCTCTATCTGGCTTATTTCACTTAGTATAACACCCTCTTGTTCTATCCATGTTGTTGTAAATGACAAGATTTCATTTATTTTTTTTGGCCGAGTAATATTCCATTGCATATAAATATCACATCTTCTTTATGCATTCACCTAATGATAGACACTTAAGTTGTTTCTGTGTCTTGGCAGTTGTGAATAATATACAATGAACATGAAGTTACAGGTATTCGAGATAGTGCTCTTATTTCCTTCAGATACATAACCAGAAGTGGCATTGCTGGATCATAAGGGAGTATTATTCTTAAATGTTGAGGAAACTCCACACTGGTTTCCATAGTGGCTGTACTAATGTACATTCCTACCAACAGTGCACGAGTGTTCCCTTTTCTTCCCATCCTCCTCAATGCTTGTTATCTCCTGTCTCTTCGATAATAACCATTCTAAGAGATGTGAGGTGATGGCTCATTATGGTTTTGATTTGCATTTGCCTAATGATTAGTGGTGAATATTTTTTCATGTATCTGTTGGCCATTTGTTTGTCTTCTTTGGAAAAATGTCTTAGTTCCTCTGCTCATTTTTAAATCCGATTATTTGCTCATTGGATATGGAGTGGCATGGGCTCCTTATATGTTTGGGACATTTAACCTCTTGTCAGATAGATGGTTTGCAAATATCTTCTCCCATTTCATAAGTTCCTTTCTCATTGTGTTCTTTCCTTTGCTGCGCAGTTGCTTTGTAGTCTAATGTAGTCTCATTTGTTTCATTTTGCTTTTGTTCCTTGCGCTTTCTGTGCCACTCCAAAAACATCACTGCCAAGACCAATGTCATGGAAATTTTCTCCTATGTTTTCCTCTGGTAGTTTTACAGATTCAGGTATTACATGTAGGTCCTTAATTCATTTCGAGTTAATTTTTGTAAGTGAGGTAAGATAGGGGTCCAATTTTACTCTTTTGCATGGAAATATCCAGTTTCCCCAGAACAATCTATTGAAGAGACTCTCCTTTCCGCATTGAGTATACCTGGCTTCCTTGTCACACAAGATTGGGTGCGTTCAGGATGGTGTGGCCATAGACCCTGGATGCCTTGTCAAATATCACTTGATGTATGTGTTTGAGTTTATTTCTGGGCTTTTGATTCAGCTCCATTGGTCTCTGTGTCTGTTTTTATGCCAGTACCACAGTGTTTTGATTACTGTAATTTTATAATAAAATTTGATATCAGCAAGTGCGATGTCTCCAGATTTGTTATTTCTCAGAGCTGTGTTTATAGACCCAGACAACATTTTGAACAGTGTTTTCTATGTCTTTGAAAAATGCCATTGGAATTTTGATAGGGATCGTGTGAAATCTACAGATAGCTTTGAGTATTGTGGACATTGTAATAATTTACATGACTTTAAAAGCATAAAAAGAGACGCATTGGGGCGCCTGGGTGGCTCAGTCGGTTGAGCGTCCAGCTTCGGCTCAGGTCATGATCTCGTGGTTCGTGAGTTCGAGCCCTGCGTCAGGCTCTGTGCTGACAGCTAGCTCAGAGCCTGGAGACTGTCTTCAGATTCTGTGTCTCTTTCTCTCTCTGACCCTCCCCTGCTCACACTGTCTCTCTCTCTCTCTCTCAAAAATAAATAAAACATTAAAAAAAATTTAAAAAGAGACACATTAAAAATATCCATAACTTTAAACCACCTCTCACTCATTCAACCTTTTAGGTACATTTCTTCTATCATCTATCTATCATTATTTATTTATATTATCTATCTCCCTATCTATCATCTATACCTACCTACCTATCCATCTATCTATACCTGTTTATCTTTATGTGTGTATGTATATATGTATAATTTTTTATGTGCTTGGAATCGTGGTCCACATTTTATCCTGTGGCCTGCTTTTTCACATAAGTGTATTTGGTAAATATTTCCTTAGTCATTAAATATGATTACCTAGACTTTTAGAAGAACTGACTGTGTATTTTAGTACCATTTAGACATAGTTTAAGACATTCAGAAGTTAAGTGGCTCTTGTTTGCCCAATATTAATTACTTAAAAAAAAACCCCAATTAATAGGAAGTTCTGTTTTGGGGAAGATGGAAAAGACCTACTTTTCTCTATTCCTCCTGCTAAGGACAATTAAAAGCTCTGAAAAAAAAATATATCCCATCTGTACTATATATATTACATATTTCTCATTAGTTGTTTACATACACACACACATATGACACCAACATAAGAAAACTCTCTCCATATATATGGAAAACACACAGACCTTATTTGATACAAGGCCCCCAAATATTAGAAGAGGAGGCCATTGGTGGTACCTCAGTCCTGCCTGGAGCACACTGCTTGGCTGTACATAGTAGTTAACTGCTGAATGAATAAATGAATGAATGGTGTGGGATTATCCTTGCTGAAGTTGAAAGAACCACCTTTTATATAAATCCATATCTCCCGGGGAAATTGTTTTGGTATTCTTCAATGCCGGGAAAAGTTGTACTGCTCTGAGGAGAGAAGCAGATTTGGAAGGAAGGAATATGCCATTTTGGAGAAATAAAACTTGAAAAGGTTATTTTCAAGAAGGGAAATGAAGCTTTCTAATTGAATTCTAGGAAAGACATCAGCATGTGCCTTGTGGCTTTTAGATATTGTTGCCTCTAAATGTCCTGCAGGTCTTGTGATTTCTGGACCCAATATGCTCACCTTCTGGGAACAACCTCTTTTCTCCTGAGACCCTCTGAATACCAGACTGTGCCCAATGGCATCACCCTAAGCTCTAAATATACAACATATTCAAATAGCCATAGCTTTTTTTTTTTTTTTGTCTCTTTACAGCACTGACTCCAGAAAAATCAGTTATTTTTCCCATGAATTGTTCACCTCTCCTGGTCTCATGCAAGGCCTGCAACAGACACAGTGCTGCCTTGCAGGAGCTCCCTCCTCCCCATCTGGGTTCTGTCAGCCTCCCAAAGGGCCTCTATTCTGTCTGGTGTCCAGTCTTGGAAGCATCTGAATAAATCTTCTTTCTTTATTATTATTTTTTTTTACATTTATCTATTTATTTTGAAGGAATGAGAAAGAGAGCCGGGGAGGGGCAGAGAGAGAGGGAGAGAGAATCCCAAGTAGGCTCGGTGCTGCAGAGCCTGATGCAGGGCTCGAACTTGTGAACCATGAGATCATGGCCTGAGCTTAAACCAAGTGTTGGGCCCTTAACTGACTGAGCCACCCAGGTGCCCCAAAACTAAATCTTTAAACCACAGGTATATTGAGTAGGAATGATTTCTCTTCTCCTTCCTTTCCTCATGCTGAGCTGTGCTGCCCTCCCACTTGTAATTGTACCCGCTCCTTGCAGTGAGCTCGCTGGGGCACCTCACAAGAAAGAATGGGGCATGTCGCCATTTGAGATGTCTCAAACTCTTGGCCGGGTAGACACGCAGGGTGAGGAGTGGTGAGTGCCTGCACTTCACTCCCCTTCCCTCCTGGAGTAGCCCCACCACCACCTCCGACAAACTCACATCACTGAAATGGAAAATGTAAGCCATCCCACTTCTCTTTACCTTTACGAATGCTTAAAACACCGTCTTGGAAAATCTGTGGGCTCCTCACACATTCTCAGATACATCCCTTTGCTCCCGACTGAGGTAAAATAATATGGTGCCCAGTGGAAGGGATCTGGGCTGTGCAACATATAACTGGAGGCAAGCGGGGAACACTCTCCTGACTGGGAAACTCCCATGGCCCTGAGCCTCAGTGAAGCCTGGCTCAGCAGCGTCCCCCCCTGTTAACCTGACGTTCTAGTGGGGCCCTCCTACACTTGTGGTTGGGGGCCTGGTAATTAGACTGTGAGCATTGCCATGAATGAGGCACAGTGCCAGCAACTGGGGGGCACTGACAAGGCTTGGTCCCACTAAGTACAATGTGTGGGGGCTTAAAAAAAATCTCAGCTCTATTTTTTTCTATCATTCCTTTGACAGATCTCAAAAGAGGCCTGCACCCCTTTGCCCACCCCACCCTTCCACAATGACGGGCAAACACCTCGAAGGAACACAATAATCATCATAATGGGGATGGGAAAAAGATCCTCTAATGACCAGGCGTTCGAGTGAGATTTCACGAACACAACTTTACCTCATGTACTTTTAATACATTTCACATACCACACAGCAATTTACTGGGACATGGATTTTAGCATGCGACACTAATGGCAAGATAAGAATTTCTGAGTTGAATGCGGGTTCACTAAGTATGCGGGAACCCTTTTATAGTGTTGACCCTGAGGAACAGGGCTAACACCCTGTTTATGGCCGCGTTGAGAGGAATTGTGTTTTTACTGTGTGTGGTTATGTTTCAAGGGACATGATTTCACTGGTAACTTTGCCAAATTTTTGTAATAACACGATTCGACTGTATTTCTATTTTAGCACCACAATCTCATGCCATTTATTTGGGGGGAAAAAACAATAAAAATGCATGAATTTCAGCCAAATCCAGGTTACTTAGGGTTTAAATTATAAACTAGCCTAAAGATTATCCCAAATATTTGCTTGTTCTCTTCGTCTTTAGTGTTCCTCACCTCCGGTAGAAGTTACTGTTTAGTAGCACATTCCTTAAGAGGAATCAATGGGATTTAATTATATAATTTCTTGTGAGAAACACCACCTAGATGCTTTTATTGTGTGTGTGTGTGTGTGTGTGACAGAAAGAGAGACAGAGAGAGAGAAAGAGAATTAAGAGGTATTGCTGATATTTTCTTACACCTATAAATTTAAATTACTTGGACCTCATGAGCACCTCTCCTTTTTATCCATTTAGAACAGATTAGGAGATTGCTGTATTTTATCCATCATAAACTTTTTAAAAAAATGTTTGATGTTTATTTTTGAGAGAGAGATAGAGACAGAGTGTGAGCAGGGGAGGGGCAGAGAGAGAGGGAGACACAGAATCCAAAGCAGGCTCCAGGCTCTCAGCTGTCAGCACACAGCCCTACAGGGGGCTCAAACCTCCGAACTGTGAGATAATATCCCGAGCTGAAGTTGGACGCTTAACTAACTGAGCCACCCAGGCGCCCCTCCATCATACACTTTTGAAAGCTAAACTATTAAGGACAGGAAAACACGTCTGTATGTGATGGGTAACACACCACGCATGTGTAAACCCTGAGCTAATTGTAGGGGTGAAGTTGTCTATGGATATATCTCGGTCTTTGGGAAGACCTATGAGCCTTCTGGAAAGATGAATTTAAAAAAAGGAAGAATTCTATTGTCAATAAAGAAATCTTAACTTGTGAGAGTAAAATTAGTGTGCAGAGCCAAATCCTGAACCTTCCATAGCTTCCCCCTTTTCTCTTTACAATATTGTGACTTCCTAACAAATGAAAAAAAAATCAAGTTGAAGAGCAAAGCATTTGATCAGTCCTTCAAACCATTTGTTTATATTATATTAAATATCAGTATGTTTGATTGGTTGAATTCTTATTTGTCTTTGGAAGACTTTAGTGGGAGGAAGTTGATATCTAACAAGAAGAGATGGAAGCCATTAGGCAAAAAGCTTAAAACTCAACCAACTGAACATTGCTGTTCACTTCACCAGTAATCTCACTTTTATCTTTTCAACTAAGTTTCAAGTAGGTGTTAGGCCATGTGAACACTTTCCTTTTAATGACACAAAGTAGTATATACACCAAGAATACTCCCAGTCTGGGCCCACTGGCTATAAAAAGGGCCGAGTGACCCCATGCCTCCAACTGTGGGGAAAATCAGTCTGGCACGAGGACACCAAACTGCCAGTCAATAGTGTGATTTGTTCTCATTTTCCACCTGGCTGGTTTGGTGCTATTGTCCACACTGCCGTGGTTGTCCTAGTGTTGGGTGGTTAACAGACTTACTTGCTGAGCACCTCCTTTTCCACCTTCCTTGTTGAGATGTTGACCTGGTCTCCTAGGAACAACTCCTTTTAACCCAATGGACAGGGAAGTGGATTGAAAATTGTTAAAAAAAAAGTGTACATTTTAATGGAAAAATGAGGTATTTTCCATTGTGGTAAAATGTCTTTTTTTTAATCATAAAATTGCTCAAAAGAGGAAGCAAAAAGAGGAACATGTATTCATTTGTTTTTACTTGAGTTCATAAAATGAGTTCTTGAGAAAGCTAGCAGCCACCTATTTCGAAGAATGGTGACTTCTTTGTGACACCCAAATATTGTATCATTTCCAGAGCATAATTATCTGTCATAGTAATCTGAATTTGTAAATATGACTATAGACCAAAAACCTAGTAGTTTGAACCTCCCGGTATGGAGATTCAACATGACCATATATGAGAGAGGGTGAGAGGGAGGAGGAGGGGAAGGGAGGAGAGAGAATATATGTCTGCATATGTGACTATTCAAATGACAAGATCAGAGACTGTGAAGAGTTAGACAAGACCTCTCCTTTTGTGGTCAGTTAACTGATACTAGAAAAGTATTGTTCTAGCATGTAGGTGACCCAGAGACATTTCCAAGCATGGTGTTTCCTACTAAGCCCTGTGCAACAGGATAGACTCAGACTTGTTATTCAGAAAGACTCTCCATGCTCCCAACACTCCCTAGTTGGGGAACTACTTAACTGCATCTGATAAGTTACAACTGTTCCATGTAGAGGGAAGAGCTAGGCTTTGGGCTACAAAATGTTGAAAACCACAGCACAGAACCCACCTACAGCATCCAACCACCAGCTTGCCACTAAGATAGTAGAGAAAACAGAAAGGAGGCAGATGTGGTCGCTGCCCGGTTGGGAATGATTGCAGTACCAAGATTTCAAACAAAGTAAGTGGTAGGGGTGTGGGGTGTTTGTTATGTTCTCCTTAAAGTTCTCGTCCTCCCAGACCTGTGTGGAGGCCATTTTTCTTTTTGTGTTACCATCCAGTGTGACAATGACTATGGCACTGTCCCCAACAGCACCACCACAACCATTTGGAAAGTGTGCATTTTCTTTCCCCGCCTGAATGCTTCTGCCTGGCAGATTTCACCCTCTTTTCCTTTTCCCTGGCAGATTCTTCTCTGCGTGTGACTCTAAAGAAAGAGGAGCCAAGGCTTTCTAGAATGCTAATGGTAAGGAAGCAGAGTGAGGCCCTCCTTTAAAAAGCCAAGAATGGCTATACATGGCATTAGGAGTCCAGTCATGAGCTGGTTGTTCCTGGTGGTGGTTCTCCAAGTCTGTGGGTGGGGAAGTCTGAAAGAAGGCCAACTCCCAGATGCGCTCACAATCAGCTTGCTCTAAACATGAACTTGGGTCAGTAACATAGATCGAGGCCTATCTGTGTTCTAGATTCCTTTTTACTATCTTATTAAATCCCAAACAACAACTTTTCAGTGAAGACATTGTTATCAAAAGAATATAAACAGGATGAAAGCAGGAACCTGAGTTCGTTTGTATACAGTGAGCATTGGGTACATTTTTCTTTTTGAATGACTTAATCAATATTATCCATACAGATGAAGAAACAGAGGTTTAGAGAGATTACATAGTCTGTCAGATTCACCCAGCTAGATACTGGCAGCACAGGGAATCAGGCTTAGTACTGTGTGAAGCATAAGCTGTGGTTGGGGGAGGCTCGTGCCCCAGAATCCCCTTCTCTGTGTGGTTCCAGGCAGGGATTGGCCCAAGAGGATTTTCAGGAGACTTGGAAGGTGGAAGTAAAGTGGCAGCCATTATGCTTAGGGACTGAGGGTGCCGGCCACCTCAGCTCACCTGTGCCATCCCCAACCTGCTGTCTCACCTGGTGGGTGTGGGGCACATCTGGTTCCAGAGCCCACATCCGAACAGAGCCCCTCCTCTAGGTTCTTGGCATCCTGGGCCGGGAGCCTTATGCAGCTTTGTGGCAAAGGGCACCAGTGACTTCTCCAGGTTATCTATAGGGTTGAGGTTGGGGGTCATGGGAATGAGACATGGGTTCCAGTCTGTCCTTCCTCGCCCTGCTTCATGTTCAGCTCATCTTCCTAATGCTGGCTTTGCTGACCTGCAGTGACTTCAGGGCCCCTTTCAGATGCAGAAGCCTCCATCGGGCTTTGTCACCAGCTCCCACAATTATGTCTGGTCTTGCACCTATAATAAACCCTTTATTTCACATCACGTATGGTGGTTACCTTCCTTCAGACTCCAGCTGTCTGGTAGGCTGCACTCACAAGGATAGTAGGGGGACAAAGAGCAGGCTGGTTTCAGTGGGATTTGAACCCCTCGTCTCTGGGAAACTAAGGACTTCCTCAATCAGCCACTCAGGGAACAAAGGTGGGGGATGTACTCCATGCAAAATAGAAGACTGAGAAGTCATTTCAATGTTTTAATTTACTCTAACAGACTGCCGGGCTAGTTATTTTGTAGCTAATTCTGTCTTTAAGATGGGCTAAACATAAATTGACAAAAAATATATCCAGGGCCATTTGTGAACAATGCAAAAAAGGACGATTTTCTGATTTTCTAGTCGATGCTTTTCAATATCTTAGCCACGGTCTGCATTTACACGCCAAACATCTGTGTGTGGAACGCAAATGTGTTCCCTGTTATTAACTAGATGAAACATCTGGAGCGATGATATTTTCCCATTTTTTATTCATTTGGTGTCATATAGATCTAGGCATCAACATGCGTCTCTTTTCTGTTATGTTTTTTTTTTTAAATGTGTCATTTTATTTTTCAGTGGACTTTTTCGGGAAAACAATTTTGCAAGGTGCAAGTTACTCGGATGAAGTGTTGAAATCTTGGCTATAGGAAAAGCTAGGCATAATCAACCAACACTTCAAGCCAGCACTTACTTCAACTACAGCACTTCTGAGGTTTACCCTTTGCCATTAGCACGTTCCTTTTGCTGTCTTCTTGTGTACTGTACATCCTGGGACTTTCCTGGGTTTCTCTACCTTCTGCTTTTGGGGCAATATTGGTTTAACCACCAGAAGAACAACATTAGAAAGATCTAATGTTCTTACATGGGAGAAAAGAGAGACTTTATTTAACTCCTCATTTCACTGTTATTTCCAGGAGCCTTCTCTGGGTCCTTAAAGAATCTCTCCTTAGCTCCAGACTTCCTGCCTCTCTCCCCTCTCTCCTTTCCATATGTACATGGTCTGATTAGGGTGAGAAAATATGCCCTTAGGCTGGTACTTCCTTGTTCATGGTGCATTAGGATTGCCAGATAAAATACAAGATGCTCAGTTAAATTCGAATTTCATCTATACAATAAATGTTAGTGTATGTATTTCTTGGGACATATTTATACTAAGAAAAGTTTTGTTGGATAGCTGAAATTTAAATTTAACTAGGCATCCTGAATCGTATGTGCTAAACTGGCACCCTTAGGGTGGATGCTTTCTGTATCCCCAATCCCCTGAGGCCCCTGCTTTTTAACTCCTGCACATGGACAGGACGGTCAGTAGTAAGCCACGCTCCGGCTGGTTTACCAGATTCTCCTTGGGTAATGTATTTGCTTTCTAGAATTTGGATGGGTTCCTCAGTTCTGCTGCAAACACAAAATATCAATTCAGCATAAGGAATATAGTCAATGATATTGTAACAATTTTGTAGAGTCACTGACAGTAACTAAACTTACCACGGAGGAACATTTTGTAAGTAATAGAAATGAGATCTGCAAACCCCAAACCTTGGAGACTTATGGTTTGTTGTACACTTGAACTATGTTGTTCGTATGTTGTATGTTCTATGTTGCATACCTGGAACTGATGTATTAATGTATGTCAACTCTACCTCAATGAACAGAGCTAAACTAATAGGGCATTTGATATAAACCTTATTTTCCTGCTTTGGCTATAGAGCTGAAGGGTTGGAAACAGCCTACAAACCACAGTTACCTTCCTGAAAAACAGTGTTTGCTCACAGACTTAACAAACAGCTTCAACTCTTTCTGGGTTACTCGGCTTTTCTTCTGTGTCCTTCCTCTTCTTTTCCAGGTTGCCAGTCTTCTCTTCTGACAAGAGTAATGGCCTACTGTGTTCAAATCTGAACTGGCCTAACATTTGTGCATCCAGATTTCACTGCTCAGGAATGGGCATCTGAGCATGGTTGGCATTCTTTTTACCCGGATCACATGGTATAGACAGAGAATCATGAAAAATAACTTGGGAAATCAAGGTACAGAGGAGGATATGGACTAAGATATAAAGACTTTTTGAAATCAGTTTGAAAATAATATGTATCAGGCTTTTGCAGATTCTAAAACTAACACATGTTCATTGTATAAAAAAGAAATTACACGAAAAAATCATTCATTGGGGCGCTTGGGTGGCTCAGTCGGTTGAGCGTCCGACTTCGGCTCAGGTCATGATCTCACAGTCTGTGGGTTCGAGCTCTGCGGCGTCAGGCTCTGTGCTGACAGCTCAGAGCCTGGAGCTTACTTCCGATTCTGTGTCTCCCTCTTTCTCTGCCCCTCCTCTGTTCAATCTCTGTCTCTCTCTCTCTCAAAATTAAATAAACATTAAGAATATTAAAAACATCATTCATAAATCTGACAAACAGATAACCAGTGTTAATATTTTTGGCATATGTTTTTGATGCATATTTCAAGTATTTTTCTATAAAGACAGGTACTGTTTGGACAAGAATAGCATGACAGATAAAAATACTCTATTTGATTTTTATTGTTGTTATTATTTAAGAATGGATTGTGAACATATTTTCCGTGTCCACTTTATTTGCACATCAATAGTTCTCCCCAAGGTTTTGGGGGTCCAGATCTCATTCAACAAAGTAATGAAAGCTTTGAGGGCTTTTTCCAAGAAAACTTCTATAAGTACCCAGAGCATTTTGGATTTGGTACAATTTCAGATTCTTAGAACGGATTGGTAGATCCTCCAGGTAAAGAGGCTCTGTTCTAAAACATCACAACTGATTTTAATTAGTACCTGCATATGGGACACATTGAGTAACAATTCTCGCACTCAGAATTTATAGGCCAATGGGACAATTAGACCTTTGCTACTTTGGGACCTTAGGCACCAAGGTTTTATTTTGCTTTTGTTTTTGTTTTCTTGGAATCTAGGTTTAGACCATGGTAAAGAGGAACTATTAGCAAATTTGCAGATTGCCCTTCTGTTTACATGTCAGTTCTGAGGATTGTTAAGCTGATGGTCTTCCCTTGGTTATGAGCCAACAGCAGTCATGAGCGAGAAACCTTGTTTGGATTTCACAAGAACTTTGTCACGAGGCTCGCATTTCCTGTAGGAAAGCTGAATTTGCCAGTGCACTTGCTCTGAGTAAGACTATTACTCTGCTCTCAGCAGAAGACTTTGGCTGAAGGTAAAAATTAATTCTGAAATACAAAATTAATTAGTCCCTGAATGCCAAAGACATCCTTTGGTCATTTTTCTTCTCTATGTAGCTTCCAGTTTATTTCTATAGTTAGAAAGGAGATGAGGCAGCTAGAGGATGTGAGGAAAGATGTCCCCTCGTGGAGGATTGTTTGGCCCTTCTGTCCCCTTGCACGCCTGGCCTGGGCCTGTAGGCATCTGCAGGGCTGTTCAAATATTACTATTGTTAACTGTGGTGACTATAGATGCTATTTATTGGGAGGCTATTATATGCTGGCCATTGGGCTAGATGCTTTATCTAAATTACTTTAAATTCTGACCACTCTGAAAAGCAGGTGCAATTTTTCTCTTATGTGGAAGAGGCAGTGCAGCTGAGTGGCTAAGAGATCAGGTTCTGTTCACTTTACAGTCTAGTTACTTATTTGTTGCCCTTGGGACCTTGGGAGAGTTACTTTGCCTTTTTGTGGCTCATTTCCTTCAAAGAGGGGGGGATCAATGGGGATGTGAATCTAAGTCAATCAGACTTTCTATCCAACACATACTGTAAGGGTTCAATAGTCAGAGAGATGTCCTCCTTGTTCTTAAACATTGGAGAATATTTTGGGCAAATAGAACAGCATCCAAATATGATGGAAATAGCCCCAAATAGGCAGAGCTCAGGGTGTGAATCCTGGCCCAGCTACTAACTAGCTTTGTGCCCTTTGACAAATGACCTGATCTTTCTTAGCCTCCCTTTCCTCATCTACAGAAGGGAGTGATGTTCGCTTTCCCCATCTGGCAGGGCTGTTGGGGATATTAAATGAGATAGCAATGATTATGCTTTTGTTGCTGCTATTTCTTTCTTTTTTTTATTAAAAACTTAAAAAATGTTTATTTTTGAGAGAGAGAGAGAGCACGTGGCAGGGGGAAGCAGAGAGAGGGGGACAGAGGAGCTAAAGCAGGCTCTGTTGACAGCAACGAGTCCAACACAGGGCTCAAACTCACAAGCCATAAGATCATGACCTGAGCTGAAGTCAGATGTTTAACCAACTGAGCCACTCAGGTGCCCCATTGTTGCTGCTGTTTCTGACTACATTGTTGGCTCTTGGCAAAAAAGGATTTTTATTAAGTTCTACCCTGTGCGTGCAAAGTCTGGTGTAACTATTATTTTATACAACCCTCCAATAACCCTGAGCCTAGCGATGGTCAGTACTTTGCCAATGGCACCATGGTTAGTTGAGGAGCTGGGGACTGCAGAGCGATTGCTATGCCCTATTGTGTGCCTATGAAACGGCTCTTCATTGCATCCATTATAAAATCCATTATTTTCATATTTTAAAGTCTTTGAAAACTTGGGTCTGTCTGAGAACTGATGTGAATAAGTTTTAAGAACAGCTTAACATTTTATTTTGCATGTATTTTTCATGTCTGCACACACATCTTCTAGGATTAAAAAACCCATGTCAGAGAAGTCTAAAGAACTTTCAACGAGTAGGAAATGGAAATTAAAAAGGATAAAGTCATGTGGCAGAGTTTAACTGGCAACATTTTTTTCTTTCTTTTGGATGCATAAAATAAAGGTGCATCTTATAATGGACAGTGTGTTGGATTAAATGACATATAATGAGGACTATTTAATAAATGACTAATAAGTGTGAGATGCTTTATGTATATGATCTCCAGTCTACAGGTGAAGTGTATAATCGAATTACTGTTCACGTTTTACAGATGAGGAAACTGAGATTGAGAAATGGTAGAACGTGCCTAAGGCCACACAACTAGTACATACAAGAGCTATAAATAAAACTAGAGGTTGGGCTAAACAGCCTGTGCCCTTTCCATTAGGCCATATTGTTTTTGGCTTCCAGAAGGAATATACATTTGGTAAAGTAGCCAGATGTACTCACTTATTTAGTATCTGGCCCCGCATTAAACCCTGTCCACATCTGAAACCAAAAACTGATATCCAAGACCTGATATCTGTGCTATGTTTGGACAACTGGGCAGAATATTTTGGATAGAAATCTAATATCTCATTTGTGAGCTCTGTATTTCCTCACGTATCCTTACTCCCATCTGTCTGTGGAGAAGCCACAGGATTTTCTCGAAGGAGCCAGAGAGGCTGTGGTGCTGGAAGCCAGAGGAGGTGGACACTGTACGGCAACTGAAGGCATGAACAGAAGTGGCCCCTTGATTCTCCATCCCTTTATTCCACAGTTGGAGCTGCTGTGAAGCCACCAAGCCTTTGGAATTCAAGGGGTTCCAAAGGGCAGAAGCCTTTCACATCATGAGGGCCCCATGTCAACCTTGGTTTCCCCACAGAACTGTTGGTGCAAACAGGAGCTTTCTGAAGGATATGGTGACTCTCCCCACCCCGGGATTAGCTGTGGAGGTGTCTCAAAGGCAAATCAGAGGCAGCCTCATTCTCAAAGAGCCCACATCTAGATGGACAGAGAGAGATAGAGCTCAGAAGCAGGGTTACCAGATAATGCAGCATGGAAGGAGCTGGTTGAAGGAAAGAGGAGTTCTCTCTGGGGTGTCTCAGAGTCATTGAGCAAGGCTAGATTTGAAACTGGAACACAAGAGCCAAATTTCTTTAAAACCCATTTCTGGAGTAATTGGAATCATATTGTACTTAACAGTACTCATTCATCTACACATAATGATTGGAGAAAAATATGAATAAGACATAAGACACAGTTCCTGGACTCAAGTAATGGCCACCTAGTACACTTTTGTTGTGTTTCCTCAAGCAATGCCTTGAGAGTTAAGTAGGTAGCCAGGAAAGCCTACTTCACGAGTCAGTCCTTAACTGCGTTGTAAAGCTATTGAATTCCTCCCCCCTACCATCCCTTCTCTCTGTGGCACCCTCTGCCCAACCTCATGAGACATATCTCTCTCTTCCTCATCCTCTTTCTACAACTTGCTACTCCCAGTAGCATGGTGTGGGAAGTGCCATGAAAGAGAGGGGCCAGGGTGATGGGGACATTACAGCAACGGGCTTCTTCAGACCCGGAAGCCACAGGAATGCAGGGAATAATTCTCTACTAGAATGGTGCCTAGAACTGTGACTAGGAGAAATAAGAAGACTATGGAAGATATTTGGAGGCAACTTTTTACTTAGTGCTCCCCACAAACACACAATGTGGAAGTGGCTGCCTACTTTTCCCTAAATTAGTGGGGCTTTGATTGGAGTCCAGGAGAAAATCATGCTGTATGGGTCCCGTTTAGGCTCTTAGTACCTTTTGGCCATGTTTGGACTAACTTGTCATGTCTGGGCCCACACAGGTCTCATCTCTCTCTGCATAAGCCCACAGCAGATTGGTAACTGTCCCTTTTCTTTTCCCTTCAGGAAGGGTGTATGAGGAGAACAAGGCCAATAACCATCGGGTGGGCCGCTTTATGAATTGGTCATATTAAGGCTCTTGGGAAACTCTCCATTGGTCTCAGTTAATATCTTTCAAATTGTGTTTGCCTTGACATTTTCCCTAGGCCCTCTATTTTCTTGTTATGCCTTCTAGAACTATGTCACACTTCCGGGGCTTGGAGAGAAACCCTCTGGGGATGATGGGATCGCTGCCTTGTCAAGGGGAAAGGCAGCCAGCAGCTCCAAAGGGCTGGGAGAGGTGGCACAAGCTTGGGGCAGAAAGAGAACGTGGACATTATTTTGACATTCATTTTGGATTCATTTCACTTGAGAGTTCCAGGAAGAATAATGTATCAGTAGTGATCTCCGTGGCAATGAGGGGATCTCTTCTGAGTTGGAGACACGGCTAATAGATGGGTCAATAATGGAAGCCTGTTGTTTCTGAGAAAGAATTGTTGATTTACAGCACAACTAGTCTGTTTGCAATAATCTGCCCATGAACTTAAGTCCAAAAATTGAAAGAGCCCTGCAATGAAGAAGTATGTAAACTAAGAACACTGATTGCTTTCATTCAACAAGAGGTATTTTGTTCTGTTGTTGTTTGAGCAGCTACTACATATTCAGGTCACTGTAAAATGATGTGGAGCATAGTGGTGTATATGGCATTGTCTGCCCCCTTAAAATCCACACAGTTTAATCGAGATGTAAGATGTATGATAAAACCCTAACATAAAATTATAAGTAGTATAGGAAATGAAGCATATACTCTAAATGATTAGCAAAGATGTCTCCTGAAGAAGGATTTTTATGTTTTGTATCATTTTAAAAGGTGGCATGAGGGATGTCTGGGTGGCTCAGTCCATTACGCATCCAACTGGATTTTGGCTCAGGTCATGATCTCACAGTTCATGAGTTTGAGGCCCACAGTGGGCTCTGCACTGACAGCAAAGAGTCTGCTTGGAATTCCCTCTCTCTCCCTCTCTCTCTGCCCCTCCCCTGCTGGCTATTGCTCTCCCTCTCTCTCTCTCTCTCTCTCTCTCTCTTTCTTTAAAAAAAAAGTGGCATGGTTTTGGTAAGTTTTACTTACTTTATGTTTTTATGTATTTTTCAGTGAAAAATTATTTAAAAATTTTAATAATCAACCAATTTAAAAATCAACCCAATTAAAAAATAGCTAAATAGTTTTACAAGCAGTACTCCATCTAGTGCAAAAATGGGCTCTTTCTAATCCCTTTGAGAAGGAATCGAATGCCATGGGCTAAAGACACTGGGGAAATCTCCCATGATGGTCTGGAATAGGTTCTCAGAGAAAGAATGTACAAGAATCATGGAGATAAAAGGGGAGCTTGAGGAGGGAAAATTGATGGGTGTGGATAGGACTGAGATCTCAGCGTTGCTCTCCAATGACCATAAGTGGCCCACAGCTATTTTTCCATTTTTTTCTTTTTTTAATGGTTGTACTCAAAAAAGTATCTTTTTAAAAGGTGAACAATGGAAGAAAGAAAGAAAATCTTGAGGTCGGAGAAAAAAATAAGCTCAGTTAACATTCTTGTGGGTGACAAAGTATACCCAAAACTCACTTTCCTGGAAGGAGGGATTTTTGAAATGAATTCTTGGTCACCTTGAGGTAAATCTTGGGAAACTGGACCAGCCTTGGTAGCAAAGCTGACCTCTGAGGAATCACAGATGCAATAATGTTCAGGTTGCCACAGGCTCAGATTCTCTGCTCCTCTCTAAATTCAGCATTCTTGGATTTTAATGATAAACTTCAGGGCCTGTGGAATTCATATAATACATTTTCTTCCCAGGATTTGGTATGTAAGATTATACCAATGGCAGAAAGTTTGATGCGTCCTTCAGAAGTTGATGTTAATACAATGTCAGGTCTATTTGCCAGGGTTCTTCAAAGAAATAGAACCAATAGGGTTCTATATACATATATATATATATATATATATATATATATATATATATATATACACGTCTTATGGGAATATATATTTATGTATAGATTCTTCATTTACATACATAAATATATACATGAACACCTGCTTAAATGCATTCATAAATAATATTAATTGTATTTTACAAAATATATGTGTATATATACAGTAATAAACAAATATCATATATATTTATTTAAAATAAAATAAAACACTATGTATATATACATAGAGACAGAGAGAGACAGAGAGAAATTTCTTTGGAAGGATTGACTCATGTGATTGTTGGACCTGGCAAGTCTGAAATGTGCAGAGCAGGCTGGCAGGTAGAGGCCCGGAGAAGAGCTGATGTTGCAGTCTTGAGTCTGTAGGAAATCTGGAGGCAATATCTCTTCTTTTTCTGGGAAACTCAGACTTGCTGTTAATTGCCTTGCATTGTTGGATGAGCCTCACCCACATCATGGAGGGTAATCTGCTTTACTCGAAGTTTACTGATGTAATGTCAATCAGATCTAAAACATGCCTGGATAGACCTCCAGACTGATATTTAGCCGAGCAACTGGGCACTATAGTCTAGCCAGGTTGATACATAAAGCGAACCATCACACGAGTCAAGGATGGATCAGTTCTCCCTTCCTGAAGGTGCAGCTCTTTTCACACAGGTTTTTATTTATTTATTTTTATTTTTTATTTTTTGTTTTTTTAACGTTTATTTTTGAGAGAGAGAGAGAGAGAAAGATGGGGGGGATGAGCGGAGAAGGGGCAGAGAGAGAGGGGGACACAGAATCTGAAGTGGGCTCCATCTAGGCTCCGAGATGTCAGCACAGAGCCTGATGCGGGGCTCAAACCCACAAACCATGAGATCATGATCTGAGCTGAAGTTGGACATTTAACTGACTGAGTCATCCAGGCGCCCTTCACAAAGCACCACCTTCCCCATCTTCAGTCCTCAGATGGTAGAGGGGGGTAATCTTGAAAGTGGAGGAGGTTTTATCACTTCATTTTTTCAGCTTCCTCTGTATTAGTGATCGAGGCTCTGGCCTGCTTTCTCTCCTTCTGTCTCCTCCTCTGAAGTTGGTTAGAAAAGTTGGGTAACTTCCCTTTCTCAGGAGAGTTTGGGTAGGGCCATATCTGTCCATATGTTCCACAGATCATGAGAAAGAGCCCAGAGCCTGAGGACATGGTGGCATTGGATTCCATTTCTTATGGCATGATTAGCTTAGTTCTATCCCATGGCCACCAATGGAGGCAGGGTGCAGAGGATCGTTGGTTAAACATGTCCCTTGCATCCTTTCTTTGTTCTGCTCTGTTGCTTGAGGCTCCCCCACTGCCATAAGATCGATGGACCACAACCCCAGAGGGTGCAAACAAGATATGCCTGTGCTGCCTTGCTACATGGTCAAGCATGTCCTGGGGCTAGTGTACTTGCTAAATGCCACGGTTGCCCAGTCATTCTGCAGTAGCAAGCAGAGACCATGGTAGGCTTTTTCTCGATTTCTCCATCTTGTCCATCTCCCCCTTATCCATGCTTGTTGTGGTTTCAGACTCTTCCCATGGTTGGAGCTTCAGGTGAGTAAGAGACAGAAAGAGCTTACTCATAGCCCTTTGTGAGCATTTGGTTTTGGTGTTTCCTGGGCTTGGTAGATAAGCCAAACTGACTTGCTTTCAGACATGAATTATTTATTTGCTATTAATATAAGTCCCATGCATTACTCCCAACTGTCCCCTATTCCCCTTCTTCATAGTTACATTTGATTTTTAGTTAATATATTTTATTTAATGTAATAACGTTTATGTAGTAGTGTTCATTGCTGGGCCAAGTAGTTTACTATAATTTTTTCTTTCTACGTTAAAAAATTATATCATACTCCCAGTCATCACCTGGACATAGCATTTTAGGTTGAAATTGCCTCAAATTCCAAAGACACTGCACTGCCATTTGTCTTGTCTTCTGGTATTCAGGGTTACTATTAAGAAGTCAGATACCAATCTAACTCCTAGTACAATAGTTCCCAAGACCTACTGTCTACTCTCTGGAAATTTTTGGGATTTTTAAAAAAGATTTTATTTTTAAATAATCTCTACATCCACCATGGGGCTCAAACTTACAACCCCAAGATCAAGAGTCACATGCTCTACCGACTGAGTCAGCCAGATGCCTCAGGATCTTTGTTTTCCTTGATGTTCTAAAATTTCACAATGAAATTCTTAGGTTTTTTTTTTTTTAAATCAATTTATTGGGATACACATTACTGCAGATTTGGGGTATTTCCCCCATATGATTCTGTGCTCATGCAGTCAATTATATTTCCTCTATTCTCTTTGAAACTTCTATTAGTTGGATATTGAAACTCCTGAGTTGATTTTTTACTTGTCTTATCTTTTATGCCCTGTTTTCTATCTTTCAGTTTTTTCTCTGGAAGAATTTCTTTACTTTGTTTTCTTACTCTTTTATTGAGTGTTCTTCTGTTTCTGCTGTGACTTGTTTTTTTGGTTTTTAATTTGCAAGGGCTCTTTCTTGTTCTTTGAGTATTCCCTATCATATAGCATTTTGTTTTTGTTTTATGAGCCCATATCTTTCCTTGTCTCTCTGAGATATCAATAATAGTTTTGGAAGTTTCTTCCTTCTCCCTCCATTCTTTTATTTCTTGAATCCAGACAACAGATTGAATTTGGGTTTTGTCCATGTGCATTTGTCCTGGGCCTGGGATAAAGGTGCAATGATTACTCAGGGTATACTCTTCTCATGGAAGACCACTGGAACACAAAAGACCAGGTCCTACAAGCATATTTAAAGGATCTACTCACATAACATCTACTCATATTCCACTGGCCAAAGCCAGCAATATGGTCAGGTCCCAAGTTAGGTGAGCAGGGAAATAGCATCAGCCTCGAGGCAGTTAATTTTCTGAACAAACAAAACCACAGATACATACACACACACACACACACACACACACACACACAAGTCATAAAGCGTTCATACCCCAATAGCCTATAGCTTTAAGAACGAAATGTTTTGTTTGGCAGATTTGGATCATAAATATTGCTTGTATGGTTTGTAAAAGGATGAGAGAGAGAGAGAGAGAGAGAGAGAGAGAGCAACAATTTCTGCATTTAAATTTCCATGATGGAAATAGTAAAGGTTATTTCTTATCAAAGTTTAGAAAAAGATGTAGTTGGACTCCCCTTCTCAAGAATCCCATGACTCCATTTGGTTTCTGAAACACTGTCTGAAGATGGATTCTGGTCTACTATTATATCTTTGTGTTTATTGAACTGAGTACAGAATCGCTTCCATCACTCGAGCAGCACCATTTTCTTCAACAAACATGACTGAGAGCCAATGCACACACTCATTTATGGGAAGAAATCCTATTAGAGCTATCGTAGGTGGAGTAGTGGGTGAACACCCAGCCAGCTGCTTGCCTCTGGAGGTTCCATTGGAAAGCCTGGCTTGGCTTCCTGATGGAAATATGTCTAGTGGTCTCATCCTCTTCTGAGACATCTGTTCGCTTCACTAAACCACTGCATGTCTCAGCACAGTGTCCTAACTTCTTGGGAGAGGCCTCCAGACTGGTAGGCAATGTAATCTGTGTGTTAGGAATGAGGTGTGTGGGGAAGCTTTGATAGCATCTCTCTATATCAGTTTTTCAGAAAAGAGCATGTAATGTCTCACTTCCTTTGATTTAATGAACTCCTGATTGAAATAGAATATCTTGTCTCATCTTGGAATAAAGTTTCCGGAAGTAAATGGCTTGTATTTTGGACTCTACCTAAGAAGTGTGAAAGTTAGTAAGGTAAAAGAACATCTTCAACACTTCTCAGTTAACAGAGACAGTTCTGTGTTTATGTGGTGTATATTTGTTTATGTGGTGATTAGGCTTTGATCCTTTGGGGTGAAGCTTCAGGCACACAGAACACACACACACACACACACACACACACACACACATACACACCCTCAACTGTGGGATAAAGGAACATACCAGAGTTTATGAGCATTGGGATTTAATTCTGGGAAACCCCGTCTTTTGGCATCTGCCAATATATCCTCTGGAATTTATTATGTGCCCGCAATGTCTCTCCAACTGGCCCTTCTTCTCTGTTTCCACAGCTACTAGCTTCATTTCAGCCCTTGTCACCTCACACCTGTGTTATAAAAACGGCTTAGTCTCTTGTCTCTCTGGCTCCAATCTCCCCCAATTTCAACTCACATCTTTGACTGATGGACTAAGACTCCAACACATCGCTGTTATCAGGTCACTGTTTCCTCCACCTCTGCTAAAGAACTTCCACACCGAGTCACTCAAATCAAGTTGTTTGCACCATTTTGCCAAGGCCTTGGTGGAAAGGTGATCTAAGAAGATCTGATCATTAGAATCACTTGAGGAGATATTTAGATGCAGATTCATGGCTGCCTTCTATTGATGGGAATAAGGAAGCCTCATTTAAAACACATTTTATTGAAGTTTAATGTACATATAGAAATATGCACAAATCTTGACAACGTGAATATTTTCATCATGAATATTCCCTTGCAGCCAACACCTAGCTCAAGAAATAGAAAGTTAACAGCAAAAAAGGGAGCCACTAACTTGACTTCTAAAAGGAATCTATATATTTCTTCAAGCTTCCAAGTTATTAGCTTGGTTTTGGCCAGTCATTGTTTCATGAGCATTAACAAGGAACAGCTTGTGGTCTCGAAGTTATTTTCAGGTTCTTTTATATATGTTTTTGCTCAACTAGATGATAGGCTTCAAAGATCAAGAATTCCTCTTTTATTCACTTTATGTTCATTCTATTTCTCTCTCCTACAATATACTGTTTCAAAGTGTTCTTGTTTTTGTTGATTTACTTGAGGCAGACTTGCTGTGATTATTGCAGATTGTTCCAAATACAGTATTTGTACACCTATGCTTATGTGTAGTGGATACTTGATTTACGTTTTTTCTTTTTGCTTGATTTATGTTTAACAGTTGAATTATTTTGGCTCTTTTCTCCACATCCCAGCAAGTGGAAGGCGAAAGGGAAGCCCAGAAGGAGTACTGAGCTGGCTGTGAGTTAGAAGCAGTCAGGTGTCAGTTCAGGGCCCCCCTAACCTGAAGCCAACTCTCCTGGAACTGGGTTTTGCACCCTGCATTTTTTTATGGTTTATTGTCAAGTTGGTTTCCATATAACACCCAGTGCTCATCCCAACAAGTTGCACCCCACATTTTGAGGCTGCATTAGCATTCCTTGGAGATTTTTTAAAAGTAGAAGAAAAGTGGCATCAAATGTGGTGCTGGGCACATATTATGCAAACAATACAAATTGATTGAATTGAGTACATTTGAGAGAATTACTTTAAATGATGCTAATACATTATTTCTGTTAGGAACCATACACACAGTTTCCTGAATAATATTTTATTAACAGAAATATTAACTGAGACCTGATAATATTATTGCTTCAAATGATAACTGTCCTTCACCACCTGTTTTTGAAAACTTTTTTTAATGTTTATTTATTTTTTGAGAGAGAACATGAGTGGGGGAGGAGCAGAGAAAGAGAGGGAGACACAGACTCTGAAGCAGGCTCCAGGCTCTGAGCTGTCAGCACAGAGCCCGAGACGGGGCTTGAACTCACCAACCGTGAGACCATGTCCTGAGCTGATGTTGGACGCTTAACCACATGAGCCACCCAGGCACTCCACCACCTGACTGACTTTTAAACTTAATTTGTTATTACTGTGCATTTAAGTGATGAATACAATTTGTTTATAGGAATCTGTTCTCTCTGGAGTCTTAGGAAGGTGGTTGTTTCTTCTCTGAGACATCATATCTTTGTGGTCAGGAGCCGGGGTTGTAAGATGAATAACTGTTGGCCAAAAAACAGAAGCCACATTTTAAGCTATCTCTGTCACATGGGTGCAAATAAGAAACATCATTCTAAAAACCTGTGGCAGTAACTTTTTATATAATACAAAGTGTACTGTTCAAATTCAGGTGTTTATAAGAGCTAAGTACAAGATATGGCCCCTGTTACGATGGAACTTAAGAAGCCTTGAAGAGGCAACGTAAGATGAATGATGAGTGACATGTTGGTCTAAGGAGCCAGAGACTGGAAAGTTCATCTCTGGCTGGGGAGGGCAGGGGCAGCTTAGTGGGGAAGATGATACTTGAAATGGATCTTGAAGGATGGTGAAGCGTTTGACAGGCAGTGATTGGGACACAAACAAAGGCAAGGATGTGGGGAAATGCAGGGCAATTTTGGCGGAGAACTTGGCTAGAACAGAGGACTCAGATGGGGCCCTCAAGATAAATCTGATGAAGGAGCAAGGTCACGGATCGCAGAGCGTGTAGAATGCTGGCCCCCAAAGTTAGGAAGCCCTTCTCATATACAGGTCTGGATTAAGATGTAGCAAGTGGAAATTGAAAGAAGTTTGTTAATATCATAGGATCTAATTTGGAAAAATCTCAGCACATTGGCGATTGCAACGTAGTGGGGAGGGAGACGAGGTATCAATAATACCTCGTTTTTGTATCAATAATACCTCGTATCTATAATACAACTAGTTTTTGAGCATGGGTGACTAGTATAATGAAGGTGCCAATGAACACAGACCCTTTCTTTCTTTTACAGGCTTGCTTCTAGAGACAGTAATCTGCATTCACTGTCATCCCTTTCATCTCAACCACTGCTCTAGCTGCTGGCATTTGTCCTGTCTACCTCACTGACTCTTATACAAACCACCAATGACTTCCAGCCAAATCTAATGAGAACGTTTCAGCTTTCAAGCATTGATCTCTTTACAGTGTTTGCACCATTCACCGTTCCCTTTGTGAAACTCTGTCCCACTGGTTTTTATGATTTCTTTTGCAGCTTGAAAAGCATTAAAACAACAACAACAACAACAACAACAACAACGAAGAAAATCTGCATATGAACCGGAGATCTTTAACATAATAACAGAGCTAAGCACAGGGCACAACACCCAGGATGCAAACTCTCTTCCAGCTAATGCATTACTGCAAAGAAATCTTAGCTCTTGTTTCTTTATATTATAAATGAATATGGCAAGCAAAACCCTGATTTTGTAGATATGACAATGTCTAATTAACGAATTGCCCTACACACAGAGATCAGAATGTATGAGGTGCTAAATAACATTGTGCACGTGGAGATTAAATTTGACCAAGTGATTTATTAGACAAGTCTAACAAGTGATATCATTGGCTCAAGAGAGTAGTATTGGATTGGTTTATAAGCTCACTTCAATTTTGAATGATTGAGTTGTGGACGTTCACTGCTGTTTTAACTGCTGGGACCCAGCATAGCTGTTAGGCTTCCAAACTTTGGGATGTGACATTTTAAATATGTATATATTTAAAATTTTTATTTATTTATTTTGAGACAAAGAGATAGAAAGCAGACAGAGGAGGAGGGGCAGAGAGAGAGGAGAGACAGAGAATCCTAAGTAGGCTGCACACTGTCAGTGCACACTGTCAGCTCCACGTGGGGGGCTCGAACTCACAAACCATGGGATCATGAGCCGAAATCAAGAGTGAGACTCTTAACCAACTGAGCCACCCTGGGATGTGACATTTATTAGGGCTGCAACTTCATTAAAAGTGATTGAAGCTATTAAACTATAATGGTTTAAGGAGAGAAAGTGAATGGATGTCACCCTCTGTTGGTTTTATTGAGCTGTAATTTTGTATACAAATTTGATGCCTAGGCAAAGCTCACATTTATCATTTCCCTTAACATCGCTACACCACATTTTCTCATTTTGCAAGTTAAAATGCAACTTTTCCCACTGCAGCCACATCAAACTCCAAATAGGACGTGAAGGCCAGCTGCAGTCTTTCCATCTGTTTCTGTCACCATCATCACAATGAAGGTTCTGCCATCCAGTTAGGGTTGGCCATCTTCGTGTTGCCCCAAGTGATGGAAAGCTGCCGCCTCTCTGTCTCTATCTCTTCAAAGCAAAGAAAGACAGGAAGGTCAGAGGAAACACACTTGTGTTTGGTTGCCCTAATAATTAAGCAACGCCAGGAGACAGCGAACAGAGGGAGATCCACCAAAGAGACAATTTTAGGAACCGTTTGAGAAATATGCTTCCTCTTGAAAATATTTGAACTGCAGTCTTCAGCCTTGGGTTTTTTTTTTTTTTTTTAAGTTTATTTATTTATTTTGAGGTAGGGGAGGGGTGGAAGGGCAGAGAAAGAACTGTGAGATCATGACCTGAGCCAAAATCAGGAGTCAGATGCTTAACCTACTGAGCCACAGGTGCCCCCAGCCTTGGGATTTAGAGCCTTGATTTTGGTATCTAAGGATTTCTTTCCAGTTATCTCAAGGTGGGGTTATAATCTCCTTAAAGATAACATGTATTCACAATTCACCCAATTCTTCAAATAAATGTAAGCCTCAAGGAAGGTTTGTTGTTTGTTTGTTTGTTTCTGGAATATGTGAAAAGCAGTCGGACAAAATGCACCTGAATCCAGCACACTGGGGGCAGGGGTTGGGGGCTGGAGAAAACCTGTGTGTTTTGCTGTCAGTTGAGCGTCAAAATATAGTCGTTTCGATAGGAAATTTATTCTGTGGCTCAATGTACTTTGTCAACTTTTGCTTTCATTTCAGCTGATGATCACAGTTTCCGTACACCTGTAGTTCCCAGCTCAGTCGTTGTTCTGACATACTAGAATGCTTCGATTTTCAACACCTGCTAATAATTGCCATTTAATAATTTTGATTTTGTGGGATTGTTGTGGGATCAGTCAAAATATTTGTTAAATTCATACCACAGTGAATGGCACATAGGGGGTGCTCAATTGTTTTTTTCTAGATTTATAGAGGTATAATTGACAAGTAAAAATGTATATATTTAAGGTGTACAATGTGATGTTATGATATCTATGTGTTGTAAAATGATTACCACAATCAAACTAATTAACATAGCCATCACCTCATGTAGTTACCTTTTTTTTTTTTTTTTGGCATGAGAACAATTAAGATTTACTCTCAGTAAATTTTGGCGATACCATACAGTATTATTAATGAGAGTCACTACTCTATATATTAGATCTTCAGAATTTATTCATCTTGCATAACCAGACCTTTGGACCCATCGATCAATATGTATCCATATCTCTTGCCTCCTAGCCCCTGACAACCACCACTCTACTTTCTGCTTCTATGAGTGCAACTTTTTTACAATCCACATATGAATGAAATCATGCAGTATTTGCTCTTCTGTATCCCGTTCATTTCGCTTAGCATAAGGTTCACCCATGTTGTCATAAATGGCAGCATTTCCTTCTTTTTAAAGGCTGAGTAATATTCCTGTGTGTGTGTGTGTGTGTGTGTGTGATTTTCTTTATTTCTCAATTATTTCCATAATGACTATAGCGATTTGTATTCCCACCAACTGTGTACAACGCTTCTCTTTTCTCCACATCCTCACTGGTACTTATCTCCTATCTTTTTGATGATAGCCATTCTAATAGGCTGAAGTGATATTTCATAGTGGTTTCAATTTGCATTCCCTTGATAACTACTAATGTTGACCACCTTTTCGTATACTTATTGGCCACTTGCATATCTTCATTTGAGAAAATATTTATTCAGGTCCCTTGTCCATTTTGCAATTGGGTTATTTGTTTCTTGTTATTGAGTTGTTTGAGCTCCTTATATATTTTGCATCATATTAACCTCTTATCAGATACATGGTTTAAAAAGATTTTCTCCCAATTTGTAGGTTATCTCTTCACTCTGTTGATTGTTTTCTTTGTCGTATAGGAACTTTTTACTTAGATGCAAGCCCAGTTGTCTATTTTGTTGTTGTTGCCTGTATTTTGGGGGTCATATCCAAAAAAATCCTTACCCAGATCAATAGCAAAAAACATTTTCCTTATGTTTTCTTCTAGTAGCCTTACTGTTTCAGGTCTTACATTTAAGTCACTAATACCTTTGATTAGATTTTGTATATGGTGTGAGGTAAGGTTCCAGTTTCATTTTCAACATGTAGAGATTCAGTTGCTGAAGAGAATATCTTTTTCCCATTGTGCATTCTTGGCAAGAAGGTACTCAATTCATGGTAGCTTTTTTCCTCTATTTGTAAGATTTCTAAAAATGAAATCTCTAACATATAGGCTTTTGGGAGGGGAAGCAGTTTCAGTGCTAAGATGTCATAATTAAAAAAAAATTAAAACTACTAATGTACTGGGGAATATGAGCCAAGTGGACCCAAATTATTAATCCTTCTGCTTGAAAATCCATTTGGCTGGAGCTGAATGCTCTAATGGAAAGTTAGAATAATTCAGAAATCATTCTGAGATTCAGTGAACACTTAATTAATGCTTATTAAACACACAACAGTCTCTACCAGGCATTGGAATTGTCAATAAAGTTTATCATATTATTGTGTTTGAGATAAGAAAGAAAAGCTAAGATTTTGTGACTTATTTTTTTACTTAAGTAACAAATTAGTGACAAGCCGATTAAACAGAATAGAGAAAACAACCGGATATCCATCTCAGCTGCATAACAAATATATTTTCTGTGTAATTAATAAGGAGTTGTTTATTGTTGGAAAATGTTACAGACCAATTCATAATTTTAGAAGTGTATTCCCAATTTTGGTTTTATTCATTAATGCGTCCCTGTAAATTATAGGCTGCCTTGTCTTGACTTCAGAGTCAAGCAGTCCTAGAGACGAACCACAGCTTCAACAATTTTCGGTTATGTGACCTGGTACAGGTTATTTAACTTACTTACCTTTAGTTATTTTCATATAAAAATTAAGGCAATGGTATTTGCCATGTATGACCTCTACAGAAATGAGTTTATGATCAATGCTTAGCATCCTATTGGGCACATTACAGGTGCTCAGTTTATTGCGAACAATTAGTGTTATAAATTGGAGAGAGGTCAGTGATCCTGAGTTTATAGAACGAAGGCCCCAAGGGCTAAGTGACTTCAACTGCTGCTCTGTTTGAGTCACACGGCTGCACCATGTGTTCTGGGAGGCACCTGCTAAAGACTGAAGGAGTGGGGGCTCAGCCAACTCCGTTGGCTACCTGGACTGTGGCATGGTTGGCTTATTTTATGTATGCCATCTCATTTTGCTTGGCCTTCTTACTTAACTTTTATTTGGCCCCCCTGAAATATTACAGAATCGCTTGATATGATCACTTTGAGTTTTTTTGTTATTTCAGAGGTAACATAAAAAAATTTTAGGGGCTCCTAGGTGGCTCAGTCAGTTAAGTGTCTGACTCTTGGTTTCGGCTTATGGTTTGTGAGTTTGAGCCCGGCATTAGGCTCTGTACTGGCAGTGTAGAACCTGCTTGGGATCCTCTCTCCCACTCTCTCTGCTACTTCTCTGTGGTCTCTCTCTCTCTCTCCCTCTCCTTCCCTCCCTGTCTCTCTCAAAATAAATAAATGAACATTAAAATATTTTTTAGGAACAGGGACGCCTGGGTGGCTCAGTCACTTAAGTGTTCGACTCTTGATTTCGGCTCAGTTCATGATCTTACTGTTCATGGATTTGAGCCCCGTGTCGGGCTCTGTGCTGGCAGCGTGGAGCCTGCTTGGGATTCTTCCTTCCTCTCTCTCTCTCCCCTCTCCCTACTTGCATGCACACAGACACACTCTCTCTTTCTCAAAAATAAATAACCTTTAAAAAATTTAGAAACAGATTATTAGATAATGAATGATAATACTTAGTTTATAATTAATTGTATTAAACTATAGCCTGCTGTACAATTATGGCTGCCAAAACTTCATCACACAACAGTGGGGGAACTGGCCCTGGGATTAGCCATCAAATCATCTGGAAACTGAATAACTATCATGTGGCAGAGATTTATTATTTTTCTGCAAAAAAAAGTTTATGTTATTCTAACATTCTCTGAGATCAAATTTTAGGACTCTTAAGAACCTTGAAAAGGTGATAAATATTTGTGGTTCTTGTCTCAGTCTCCATGGAGAGAAAGCATTATACAATCACAGATATATACGAGAGAGGTGGTGTATTTTTTCCATTATATAAGCTATGGGTTTGGATCCATAAACATTTTAGGCTTTCTTTCCTGGATACATAAATTCAAAGGGGACATGGTTCTGTTCACTCACTTAGATGAAAAATTAAGAAATTAGATTCCAATAGTTCCTGAATTTTGCCTCAGAGGGCTCGATTTTTTATCTAGAGCTGCTTGTCTTGAAAGTTCTTGTAAGCATAATAGCCTTTCTCTGATGTTTGCCTTTTCCCCTAAGGGATCTATTATTAATGACAAGAAAAAACCATGTTCAGTTTATTCATTAACACATTTGTTCAAATCAAAATATTTGTAAGTACCCACTATGCAGTGGTGTACTGGTAAGCTGACCCTTTGGAATAAAAAGCCTTGATTTTTGGCATTTAGTGATTTCTGGGTGTGTACCTTCCCCTGTGGCTGATTTCCTGCTTTCAGTGTAATGTCACTGAACACAAAATTGGAGAGAGGGGAGCAGAATTGGCTGTGCCAGGCTGGTCTGAGCCAGTTGAAGGCCACCTCTGACCCTATCTGGCCCTATATGTCACATACCTTGGAGAGATATATATCAATACCAGGTGAGAATGGAAAAATTCAGCTAACTTTCCAAAGAAAGCTAAGATTGTTTGCCTTATGTTTTTATTCAGGTGATAAACTGAAATTCTAACCAACTAGAATAAAACAAAAACTGGATGTTTTCATTTAGTTCTGTGCACTGTCTCCATGTCCATGATCACCCCTGATGATCCTATGAGTCAACTACTGTTCATCAGTAGAGACATAATTAGTTCATAATTTTTAAGCATGTAATTTGATGTTTGAAAATAAGACGGAAATGGAATTATGAGTTTTTATCCATTAGACACAAACCATTGATCAGTGTATACCTTTTGTGGTAGTTCATTTAGAAGTGTTATGGTATTTAAATGACCATCATTCATCACCATAGGTACATTCTTCCCATCAACTGGTCAATGTAGTCTACTAAAGTCAAAGGTTTGGGGTTCAGGACTCTGTGTTCTGTTGCAGGCTATAGCTGGCCTTTACCGGCAGGCCAGTCATCTTGTAATGTCATAAGGGAAATGAGTAATAGGGAATTGATGGATTAGTATAATCCATGTGCACTCCTGGAAGAAAAATCAAGGGAGAGCTCTATGGATGACGGGTCAACAGCTTTTCTATAATGTGCATTTGTGTGTATGTGTGTGTGTAGTTCCTTTCTGTACACTTTTAGACATTCAAACAAGTGGTGGAACTCATATTGTATACGGATTTTTCTTGAATTTTTTTCAGTAAATGTCACATTAGAATTATTTCCTCATGTAGTAGAACTATTTGTTACGTTCTCAATAGATACATAATAGTTCATATTCTGTGTGAACTGTCCTATTCCTAAACATTCTACAATTTTGGACATTGGGGTGGTTTTTCACATTTTATTCTATCAAACTTATTATATTGTATTTTTATTTCTCCTTTTATTATAAAAGAGATGTCCTTATCTAGAAATCTTTGGTCATGGGTCTGATTTTTTCATTAGGTGAGATTCCTGATCAACGATGTGAACAGTCGAAGGACGTTGGAGGCGTTACAGGTACAGTAAGATGGTCCTGGCCTACCTGTCAATCATGTGGAGTCTTAGGGTGCAATCACATGGCATCAATAACTATAATTTTTAAAACTTTAGTCATCTGGTAGGTAACTGTGGTATATTGTCTTAATTTGCCTTGAGAGTCGTAGTGAGGTAGGTAGAACATTTTTGGTGTGTTTATTTCCCATTTGCATTTCCTTTTCTATGAGTTATCTGCTTATGTCTTTTGATCATCCATTAAACTTTATATTGGTTAGATTAGGTTCTATATCCAGTGAGAGTATGTAACTTTGTCTCTCATCTATGATGCAAATATTTTCCCTGTTTTACTTTTGTTTTATATTCGTTAGCATGTTCTGGTGGTATATGGAAGTTAAAATGTTTGTTTATATTTTATTTATTCTTTCCTTATGTAACTTCTTCCATTGAATTTAAGCTTAGCAACTTCTTCTCCCCTCAGATTGGATAAATACTTGTCTACATTTATGAATTTACTTAATTTTCTTAATATTTAAGTTTTTACCGTTTAATGTTAATTTCATTATATAAATATAATTTAAGGATTCATAGCTAATGAATTGCCCTAATATCAATGTTTAGAATACTGCTTCCATTCTCCACTAATATGTGATGTTCCCATTTTCATATATTTAATATTTATTTATAGTGAGTTCTGTTTCTGAAACATTGATTTTGTTCCACCTTTTTGCCTAGTCTTGTGTCAGTACCATTCTTGCTTAATTATTTATAGACATAACATTTTAATAACTTCTAGTGCTCATTCCCTCATTGTTACTCCCGGGTTAAAACTAGGTGGTTTAACTTGCTTTATTTTTCCAAATTATTTTAATTTATTTTTTTAAGTTATTTATTTATTTTGAGGGGGGAAGAGAGGCAGAGAGAGAGGGAGAGAGAGAATCTTAAGCAGGTCCCTTGCTGCCAGTTTGATCCCATTGACCATGAGATCATGACCTGAGCCCAAATCAGGAGTTGGCGTCCTAACCAACTGAGCCACCCAGATGCCCCTCCAAATAGATTTTTAAAAACTACATTAGAACAAAATTTCTGTTGGGCGTGTTAAGTTTATGTATTAACTTGGGAGGAATTGTCTTAGTAACATCACTTTAATATAAATGACAGTGAGATTATTTACCTTGTAAATCAGTACCAAAGGAGAACCAAATGTTGCAATGTAGCACAGGGTAGTGTGGAAGGGCATCAGCAAATTGAACTTGGGTCAAGGCTTACATTTATTGGCTGGGAAGTCTTGAGCAAGGCAAATCTTAAATCTTAAATCTTAAAATTTCTCATTTTATTTCTTCATCTCTAACATGGGAGTAATATTTTCCCTGCTTATATCATAGGGTTATTGTGTGACTCAACAACAGAGTAGGATTCTCAATGCCTCTTAGAACATTAAAATGTGTATATTTTTAGGATGCCTGCATGGCTCAGTTGGTTAAGCGTCTGACTCCAGCTCAGGTCATGATCTCCGGCTTAGGTAATGATCTCACAGTTTGTGTGTTCGAGCCCTGTGCTGATTGGGCTCTGTGCTGATAGCTGGGAGCCTGGAGCCTGCTTCGGATTCTGTGTCTCTTTTCTCTTTCTGGCCCTCACCCACTTGTGCTCTGTCTCTCTCTGTCTCTCAAAAATAAATACACATAAAAAATTTTTTTTAATGTGTAGATTTTTTAAAACTTAGATTGTTTTGACCCCTACGAAGATAAAAATTCCTCTCCTGTGGACACGCCCAGACCAGAATCTGAAGACTACAATTGATTTTTATTTCCTTCAACTGAGAAACCTATAAAATGTGCTCACTATCTATCCAGTCCTTTTAAAACTCAAACTATTCCTTTTTTTTTTCTGCTGCAGAGAGAGCTTATTTACAAAGACCCAAACTTCTTAGTACTGAAAAGAATGCCTTTGGATTTTATAAGCAGGAGGCTTGCCAAGCAAATTGCTTCTGGCAGAAAAACAGATTGTATATCTTGAGCTTATCTAGTTCCTTTAGGGGGCGTACAGCCCAGATCACCCTCGGATGTGCATGTAGAGGTCTGGGCTGGGGCCACAGTGCCCAAGGCGTTTGCAGAGTGCTCCCTCTCTCCGGCCTGTGGTTTAGGAAGCTGAGCTCCTTCCCCTTGAGTGATGACTTTCTGCTGTCATTTTCAAACTACCTACTACTGTTTATTTGGAATCTAAACATCTGGGAAGCTTAAAATGACCGCATTTGTTGAGGGCACAGTCTGCACTTGACAAGTAAACATGTTGATAGCAGGATTTATGAAAATGTAACCTCTGCAATATAATTTTGGGCCAGGAAGATTTAGCTCAATATTCTATGGCACCGTTCATGGTGGAGTCTTCGTTCTGGAAGAGATGGAATGATCAGTCGCTTAACCCTTTCAACTTGAAAAGGAGGAATCCGATTCAGAGAGATGGGAACTTCTCCAAGCCGTGTGGCCAGTCAGTGGCGGAGCTGGGAACAGAAAAGAAACTAGCTTTCTCAGTTCTTTCCACATGGCTCTGATACCTCACCATTCTGAATACGGCACCAGTGCGATGCCAAATGTTCAAGGGTGTGGTGCACCATCTGGGAAGAGGAAAGTTGTAGCCGGTGGCAGGGTCCCTTAAAAATGCTTCGTTGACAAGGTCTTCAAACCAGTCCTTTAAATGTCTGAAAGATGTTGGGGCGCCTGAGTGGCTCAGCCAGTTGGGCGGCCGACTTCGGGTGAGCTCGTGATCTCACAGTCTGTGAGTTCGAGCCCCGCCTTGGGCTCTGTGCTGTCAGTCCAGAGCCTGAAGCCTGCTTCAGATTCTCTGTTTCCCTCTCTGTCTGCCCCTACCCTACTCATGCTCTGTCTCTCTCTGTCTCAAGAATGAATGAACATTAAAAAATTAAAGTAAAATGTCTGAAAGAAGTAGAAACATTGTGAAAATCAGATTTGTACCTTGAAGAGTCTCTTCTTGGGTCTTGAATATAATCATTCTCATTTGTAGGAAGATATTTAATAGGAATAAATGTTTTTACTTAGGCTTACTGTGGGAAATACTGGATCTGATCAAAACCCAGATTTCAAACATATGAATGTCAGGTTTGATCACCTTCCCAGGTGGCCTGGTGGGTTCTGCAGATTGGTTATTGCTAGAAGTGGGGACAGAGATCCACCTCCCCAACGCCCCTTGGCTGGCTTTCTGGACTCTTCTTTCTTTGTCCCCTTCTGACTTAGCAACTGCAGTTTCCACTTGTCCGTAATTGGAACTCTGCTTTTAGTGGATTTAATTCCAACTTGTTAAGGTTTTTTCAACTTTGCTAATTTTGGACTCTGAGTCTTTTTGTTCAGAAGGAAGAATATCTAATTCCTCCTTCTAACAGACGGCTTTAGTCTGCTCTGATCTTTCCTGGTTCTCAACTTCTCGGGCCATGTCACGTTGATTTTTACAACATTTTCGTGTTATCTCCCCAGCTAAGTTTGAACCTGGAAGAATGGGGAATGCAAAATATTCTCATGTGTAACCCCAAGCCCAGTAGGTGATTGTAAGGGGCATGAATGAATCCAAAAGGAAATACAGTGGGCGGGGTGGGCGGGGGGTAGGGAAAGAATCAAGTTGAGAGGCTGCTTTTATTTCTTGTCACAGACCCTCATTCCAGTCAAGTTTGATGCGGGTCTCTTGATATTGATTCTTGAATTCTCATTACTACAAGTGAAATGACAGCCCCTGGGGTGTTCTCATTTCCCAAATTTCTCTGGCTTTATTTCATGGTCTCTTTCCTCTAAATGACCTTGTTTCTCTTTGAGTCATGGCAACAATTATTTGCTTTTCATATGTATTTTTTTTTTTTGCCCTCAAATACTTTCAGGTATTTATTTTCAAGACGTACAAGGACTATTGTAAGAAAAACAAATTAGGCTGACAGGCTGTGGCTTGACTAAAAAGTCTACCAGAGGCAAACTAGAAATGCCTCTTCTCCAAGCTTATAATTCCCAATGACACATCTCTATCATAACCAGTCATCTTGTATTATCATGATCTGTGCCTGTGTTTCTTTCTCTCATTAGTCTTCAAGCTCAGCTTTCTTTATTTTTATGTGCTGAGTCCCTAATACAGTGTCTGGTGTATAGTAATCCCACAATAAATGTGTGCAAGACATTAAAAAAATCTCAGGTTTCTTAAAAAAAAAGAAGCAGTTTTGTAATAAGTAAGAACTCTCCCCTACTTTTTTCTCTTTAATTTTTCTTTGATTTGTTTTCTTTCAGTAGGAGATAAAATATTAGTCCGGATACCTCAAGCAACAAAATGGTGTCTTTTTTCTCCACCTCACCAACTCTGAGTTTCCTCGGAATATGACCTCAACTTGTGATGTTTGCTTTGTCCCTGTGGTTATAAGCATTTGCCCTTTCTATTTCAGGCTGTGTGTAACCATTTTCTTCTATGGAAAAAAAAAAAGGTGATTCTTGCAGCAATGGTTTGCTGAAGCTGGTGAAATGGACTGGTTTTGTTGACAAATAGTCTCAGTCTGAATTGCTGACATTTCTCAGCCCTCTGCCGGATTGCACAACATTGTGCAAGTTTATGTGGAAACAAATGAGTTTATTAGCAATGAGTTGTGTGTTTGTGGCCGTGTCCGTGTATGATAATAAACATCTTTTGTGGGTACTGACAGCAATAATGACACCACTCTTTTTCAGTTCACCCTTTACCATAAACTATGCTGTTATTCATTTCAGTGGGAGCGTCTAACCTCAAAGAATGTTATGAGAGTAGCTTGTTGAAGCAGAGTAATGGACGGTAGGCTCTGAGTAATTCTCTACTGGCAGGACTGTGTGATAGCCGAGCAGATGGTTTCTTCCATGTTGGTGGTCTGTAATATTTCTACTTTAAACCGTTCCCATCTAACACAGCTTTGCCACACTAGACCCAGGAATTTTCAGTGACTCAAAACAGTGCGGTGTTTTCTAGAGTCAGCTCTAGTCGCTTGTGGGGTGAGCCTATGCCTCCCGGGTATGCTTATTGAGGACACCCAGCTGCACTGCCGTCTCTGCCCTTCCAGAGCTCTCAGTCTAAGATAACAGAAGAAGCCACGGAAGGTACTCAAGGCTGCAAACGGCAGGGGCCCAGAAGAAAGCATATAACCAGACAGAGCTGCAGCTCTAGGATGGTCAGAAGAGTTGGGCTGTGTGGGGGCAGGGTGGAGTCAGGCAAGGTTAGCAGAGAATCCTTTGAAGGAGATGTGCCCTGAATTCATGAATAGGACTAGAAGTTAGAGTCAACAAAGAGGAGTAGAGCGAATGTTCCAGTTTGCCTGGGTAGGGTCATACGGGAAGTTAAAGAGGAAGGAACAATGAGTTGTGGGAAATGGAAGGGAAATGAAACCATTAGATAAGCAGGCCAGCTAAAATTCCCTCAGGAAAAACAGAATGTCATTACAATCTGTCTGAATCACCAAAGACTTTTAGGTAAGACACGAAACAGAAGCAGAATCTGGGCTCACTTCAGCAAACATTTATTGTGCGTTTGCCATTGGCAGAGCACAGGATTAGGTGTTGGGAGGGCAAAGGGGAGTAAGAAGTGGTCCTGTCCTGAAGGATCTCCATCTAGTCAGAGACAAGCTGTGAATGGATTATTTCAATATGCTGTGTTTAGTGCTGGACCAGATATGTGCCTAGGACACTCTGGAAGCACAGAGGTATAGGACCCAAGTTGACCTTGAGACAGATGGGGGGAGCACAGGTGAATGTTAGAGGCATAAGATGCATTCCAGTCAGGAAATCTGTTTGTGGTGGGGGGTGGGGAGGGAGCAGATGTTCCTACAGGTGGAGGGGGATGGTTTGAAGAGACACCATGAGGGTATACATCACCATGTGATGTTGCTTACTAAGTCTGGGCCACTGGGTCCTCAGGTCTGAGTGGAGATGGATGGGTCGAGGGAGATACAGCTGGGACCAGGGCAAGGGCCGCATTTCCACTGTGGGAGCTGATCCTGTGGGTAATGAGAGCCTGTGAGGGGCCTGAGGGAGGCACTAGCACCGGGGACATCAGAAAGATCACTCTGGAAGTAGAGGAAAGAAGGAGAAGGGGAGATGAGTTAATGCTCATTAACTCATCTAAGAGCTAAGAGTTGATGCTCTTAGCATTCAGAGACTGCTCAGGGGAGGGGTTCTGCGGACCTGGCCAGGGCACGGCAGTGAGAATGGAGAGGAGTGATGGCCACTGGAAACGTTTCTCATTTAACACTCTGAGGGTGCTGGGATTGTTGGGACAGGGAGGAATACAAAGAGGGAGGAGTCAAGGGGGTGGAGGGACAGTGAGATTTCTAGCTTGGCTGGCTGGGTTCATGGTGCTGCCTCCAAGTCCCCTGGGGTGTGACAGGCTGGGTGTGAAAGGGTCTCTGTGGCATCTATTCTCAAAGGAACCCGGAAGTGAATTGATTTCCTTCTGCCCACTGGCAATTTGATTGTCAGAGGTCTAGAACCTCAGCTCTGGCTCTGGCTCCATCCATCGCTGGGAGGGGAGCAAGGCTCATGGGTTCTGCTTCCTCATCTATGAGTGATGATGGTGGCCTGGCCTGGGGGGCAGTGTGGAGAGTTGGTAGGGCCACTCTGGAGGTAGAGGGGAAGGAACCTGGAGGGCTGTACTCCTAGTGGGTGGCATCGTTCCTGCCATGGCTCCCCCTGCCTTTCTCCGCTCAGCTGTGCTCCAGGGCGTAGGGCTGTCCGGATGAATGCTAACAGACCAGACACCCTGAACTGGGAGAGACGACTCAGCATTTCTGAGGGTTTGTTTATGGATTTAACTTTAAGTCAACATTATTCTAACACCTTTGAGTTCACTTAACATTTACAGTGTGTAGTAGGTGGAGGCGGAGGCACAGAGCGGGGAGGGGCTTCCTTGCCCCAGTAGAGTCCTTCCCTGCAGCTCTAGCAAAGCCACAGAGATTTTTCCCCTTCCTGGCAACCTTTTTAATAGTTGAAACATTTAAACAGATTTAGATGTTTTCTATTTAAAAAAATGAAAGGAATAAGGAGGCCACTGTGGAATCTCCAAGGAATCTCCAAGGTTGTGGTTCTCTATATGTGAAAGTCAAAAAGAAGCTAAGAAAAGGATGTCTTCCCCCCATCTCCTCCCCCACCCCCAATGTTTGCCATAAGCCACAGTGGCTCAGAGCTCACAGAAAAAAAAACAGATAGAGAAAAGTTCCTGAAAGTGCCCTGTGACTAACACCGTTCCCTACTGGTGACTGTAAAGTGCTGCTGCCGGCTTGGGCCAGCCTTGGTTCTTCCAGAAGAGCCAGAAGGTTTCACAGGAATTTTTTAATGTTGGAAAAACCAGTCAGGAGAAAAAAAAAATCCCGTAAGTTCTCTCCCCCCCCCCCACGCCTTCTTTTAATATCGTTTTCAGTAGCACAATGCATTTAAAGTAAGGCATAGTTTCCTCAGAGTAATATGGCCTCAGGACATGATTTAGATGGAAAATTTAAGTAAGATTAATGCAATTTATTATCCGACAGGATATCCCTACAAGCCACACTATTTGGCTGAATTTTAGATTCCCAATCTAATATTTCAGATGAGATTTCCAGATGGGTGTCTTATTCCTCTATTAGTTTAGTCAGGGTGATATAGAGTTTGTAAAACAGGAGAGGTTAAACTAGTTTTAACACTTGATTAATCATTGAAATTACTTTGTTACTGTTTGAATTCATTGACTTTTGTTTATTAAGTAACTCCCTAAAACCCAAAGCCAACACAAACTCGAGGCACATTTCCAGCTTTGCTAATTTATTTGATGACTTCTTCAAAGGAAAAATTTTTTTAAAGTAGTGAATTTACGGTTACATCGAAAGGCTGCTTCATGCTTGCTTTGAGAGAGAGTCTAGTGTGGGCTTATAAGACTGAGGGAAACACACACACACACTCCAAACCCATTCCCTTATTCTAATTTCCTGGAACATTTCTGGACAGATAAATCTTTAAAAGAAATTGGATGAATAATTATCAGAGCTTTTGCTATTTCCATCAAGAAGCAGACGGATAGCACAGAAACTGTCCGAGGTGACAAACCACATATATATTCTGCCATTTTATAAACCGCTGGCAAGTCTATTAAAGGAAGCGAATTCTAGCACCCAGCGAGGCTGCCTGCTAGATGGAGGGATGAGCTATGGGGAATGAGCCATAGACAATTAAGCGCGCTCCCAGCACGGCTCTGCTCTTCGCATGGAGTGAAGGCGGAGGGGCTAATTCAGATCGTGGACAAAGCTCCAACCCAGAACTTCTTTTTGGGATATGAAAATTTCCTGAAGTCTGCGTTTGGTAAATTGATTACAATCTCTTTTCAGAGACCTATCAGGAGCACACCAGTGAGTTGCAGACATAAATTTGAATTCCAGAGTCTCCGACTAACCCAACTCATAAATGAATTCCTAAATGCTGACTGAGCCAGAAGACCCAGCTTTGGAAAACCACTTGGCAGGAATCATTAGTTTCAAAATGAGATGAACTGCCCTATTTAGCCCTCATTCAAAACTTTACAGAAATGCCAGATTTCCATAAACACAGGTTTCCTTGAATTTCCAGGGCTTTGATTAACTGGTAGATGAGGGTGTCTCACAAATACAGATTTGTATGCGATATTCAGCTTGGATGAGATGGAAGTTGGAAACCAACATGAAGTGTTCCCTCTCCTCGCTAAGATGTTAACTCTTCCCTTGTTGTTCAGAAAGCGCTTTTTGTTACGTGAAGTTTGGAGAATTAAAAATTAGTCTATGGTTTCAAAACATGGCTATAGATCATATTCTTGTCATTTATGTCATCATTTCTTAAGCTTTTCATGACTGATTGACAGTCCACTGATTTACAGTGTGTCTTTAATGCCCCAAAGGAATGAGAGAATTAAAAAATACACTTCTGTCTCTGCTGAAAAAGTCATAAAGTTGTGGCTTTCTACTAAGTAAAGAGATTTCTTGCAAAGAGATTTTCTTGGGGTTTTAATATGTTTTCATTTTTCCTTTTATGGCCGCTTTTCTCCATTGATACTGGCACTTTGAGGCAGGGGACCTGAAATTGGAACAACGTGGACCCACAGAGTTAAAGTTTTTGGTGTGGGCTTTTTATTTTGGCTTCCATAGTCAAGTCAATAAAAACAAAATAAATTTGGAGGGTAAATAGCCAATTTTCTGTATTCTGCAAAGCTGTTTCCTTCCAAGGGAGTGAGTTTGGAGCCCGGGACTGACTTAAGACACGGATTCCATCATCTCTGTGGGCTTTTCCCACATTTCTTTCAATGCCTGTCAGTTGTCCATAGGGTTTTAGACATCAGAGATGATCAGGAAGAAAGTATTAGTTAAGCCAGTTAGACTGCCTCAACCAGGTGGAATTATTTTGTCTCCCAAGAGCAGGGTTACTAGGTCTAGATTTAGGCTTAACGTACAATAGGGTAAAAACACCACAGTTACCAACAACGTTGGCTTCAGTTTTAACCTATATCTGGGTGGTAGAAGCTGAGATGCTTGGTGAAATGGACTGAGTCTTACAGATGGTTCTCCAAGGATTCAGCTGCTAGTTTAAGAGCAGTGATCTAGAAGTCATCCCTTAGTCAGGGCCTCCTTGGAGTGAGGATGTGTTCTGGGCCACAAGAAAGCACAAGTGTCCCTGAAGTCACAACCGTGGGGACCTGGCCCAGGAGTGACAGAGCAGGGGTCTCTGTGGCATTTTTTTCAAGCAGGCCAGTTTCAAGACTTTAATTCAAGATTTGTCATGATAGCAACTCCACTCACTCAGGGTTTGACTAAGGCTTTGCCTATGGTTCCTGGTAAGCAGACCAGAGAGAGGACAACACCATTGTGTGTGTTGATACCTGTTATCTTCTACCTCCTGCCTCTCACCCTCCTCTTCCTCATTGTACCATCACCACCATCACCATCATCATCTCCATTATCATCACCATCATCATCATCATCACCATCATCACCATCAACATCATCATCATCATCATCATCATCACCATCACAATCATTTCTTGCCCTTAGGGACTAAGAGCGCTTAACCAAGGCAAAACCATGATTTAACCAATTTTGCTAGTTTCTTCTTCTTTTCTTTGTCTCCTTTTTCTTTGTTTTTTCTTTGTCTTTCAAGAGCCCGAACCAAGAAGCTACGAGTTCAGAAACAGTCCCTATGGGAGCCCACACAAACGTCTATGTGCGAGGGGCTTGGCTACAGTGGGATAAGTGGGTGCAGAGCCAATTGGTAGGTACTTCTGGATCTGGCTCCCACAGGAGGCTTTGGGGGTTTATCCTTGGAGCTTCCTGCTATATAGTGCAAGGGTCCTGAGAAGTCCCCTTCCTTAATTTGACAGAGTGAGATGCCCTAGAACTGAGGTTTTTGTGAAAAAACAGAAAAGGTATGAGGACACTGGGTGGAAAGGGGATGAAGAAGGAGAACAACAAGAAGCCAGCAGACTTCACTCAACGATGAGTCTGTTTCTGTCTCCTTCTACAGGCAAGAGTCTTTTGATTACTGGAACAACAGGCTATATCAGCAGAGATCTTGAGTTGTGTACTCTGTTACTGCAGAAGGTGAATTGCTATATGGATGCACTTTTTGTGACTTGATAATTTTTCCATGGAGTCTGGGGTGACTGTAATGTTTGATCCCCTTCTTTCTGTTGGAGTACCTTGTCAGATGCTACCTGCCATCTACTCGAGGATGGTGGCCTGCCACCATTTTTGCTCTGTGGACCTTCCACAAAGGAACTACATTCCTGCATTACAGGGAAAGCTTAGTGGTTCTCCCCTACTTTCAATCATTCATTGAAAATTCTTTTGTTGTTGTTGCATGTCTTCTGTATTCTAGGCACTACACTAGGCACCAGGAAGCCAGTGGAATTTTTAAAAAAAGTTACATTGTTTTAAAAAAATTTTTGTTTAATGTTTATTTATTTTTGAGAGAGAGGCACAGAGTGCAAGTGGGGAAGGAGCAGAGAGAGAGGGAGACACAGAATTTGAAGGAGGCTCCAGGCTCTGAAATGTCAGCACAGAACTCGATGTGGGGTTTGAACCCATGAACTGTGAGATCATGACCTGAGCCAAAGTTCGATGATTAACCGACTAAGCAACCCATGCATCCCTCCAATGGAATTTTAATCTGCAGAGGAGCTGACACTAATCAAGTCACCCTAAAGACATACAAATTGCAAGTGAGGCAAATTCTGTGAATTTTTTTGGACCCATTTTATTGTTTATTTCATTACAGCTTCAGTTCTTCTAAAGTTTGGACTCTCCACCCTAGAGCACATCTCAGGCAGCCTTCAACAACATTTCTTCCACTTTGACCCATTGCCTTGAACCCCTTGGTCCCTTGAGGCTATTCTGAAAATGGTGCCCTCCCTGGTTCGTCTCCAGTGAGATCTGGACACCCTCAAATCACACTGTTATGAAGAGCAGTTGTTTAGTCGACTATTTTTTAAAGAGTTGTTTTGTTGTTCTGGTTTTAAAAACGGCATTTGCTAGCTTTAGAAAATTGAAAATATAGAAGAAACATAAATATTAAAGAAATCCATACATGGAGAAATGACCAGTATAAACATTTTTGTGTATTTTCTTCTAATGTATGAATATATGTTGTATAGTCCTACTAATAGACATAACACATATTTTTATCCTGTATTTTATTTAATATGTATAATAATCATTTCCCATTTAGTTATTTGTAAATATTATTACTTGTTATTTGTAAATATTATTTATTTGTAAATATTATTATTAAATAATAATACTGATATTATTTTGCTAGTTTACCTAACATGTCCCTTTTTGTTTGTCATTTTCAGTGCAAAAAGTATTTTTGTGTTTAAAATAAAAAAGTATTTTTGTGTTTAGTATTTTGTGTATCAGTTTTGATTGATTTTCTTAAGATATAAATCCAAGAAGAGGAATTATTTACCTGCTCTTTCATTTATCATTTATTCCTTTCTTCTTTTTTTATTTTTTTAAGTTTATTTATTTATTTTGAGAGAGACAGAGACAGTGTGAGTAGGGGAAGGGCAGAGAGAGAGAGAGAAAGAGGGAGAATCCCAGGCAGGCTCCACACAGCCTGATGTGGGGGTCAAACTCACGTAAACTGTGAGATCATGACCTGAGCTGAAACCAAGAGTTGGCTGCTTAACGAACTGAGCCACCCAGGCGCCCCTATTGCTTTCGTGTTTTATAATAATGTTCTTGGCTCTGTGATTCAAAAACATTAAAAATATATAGATATATAATCCCTGTCTTCAAGGAGAGTCAGTCTTGGGTTAGGTTAAAGGACAGGACATTTTAAAGTTCTTGATACAGATTTTCAAGTTGCTTTCAACAAATTTGGATCAATTCACCCTTGTACTGTAGGGAAGAGTTTGTTTCAAGTTATTATTCTAGTATCCCTTCCTTTTGAGAACTTGCTCTCCCTCACACCTTTGTGATTCCCCTGGGGTTGCCATTACACACTGTCATCTCCATCACTAAGTGAAGTCAGGGAGAGTACTTCCTCCCTGGCTTGCCCAAATAGAAATGACAACACAGCAGTTCCTTAAACAGTTAAACTTTCATTAGCCAGACATTCCACTCCTAGGCATTTATCTATGAGAAATAAAAACATATCCACACAAAGACTCGTGCGTGAATGTTCACAATACTTTTATTTGTAATAGCCCAAAACTGGGAACAATTGAAATGTCTATTAACAGTTTGAATGGATTAATTTATTGGTATTGCCACACAATAGAATACTACTCAGCAACAAAAGGGAGCTAACTCAATATACACAACTATATGGATGGATAAATCTCAAAATAATTTCTACTGTGTTGAATAAAGCCAGTCACAGAGGAGTACATGCTATATGATTCCATTTATATAAAGCTCTAGAGAATGTCAATCACTCTATATTGACAGAAAGCAGGCCAATGGGTCTGCTGGGTATGGGGACCCTAGGAAAGAAGGGATGAATTCCAAAGCACTCGGGGCGTGATGGAGATGTTCATTATCTCAGTTACAGTAATAGTTTCATGGGAGTATTCATATGTCAAACTCATCTAATTATACACTCCGATATATGCAGCTTATTAGACACCAATTATACTTGAATAAAGATTCAAAAATTAATAATAATATTAATGCCTAATAGGGGTGCCTAGCTGGCTCAGTCAGTAGAGCATACGACTCTTGCTCTCGAGGTCGTGAGTTCAAGCCCCATATTGGGCATAAAGCTTACTTTAAAAAACTTAAATTGAATTTTAAAAATATATTAATGCCTAATAATTATATGGAGCCTACAATGAGCTAGATCAGCAGTTGTCAGTCTTTTTCATCTCAGGATCTTTTTATGTTCTTAAAAGTTACTGAGAATCCCCAAAGAGTTTTTGCTTGTGAGTTCTATCTAGCAGTACTTACTATATTAGAAATTAAAACTGAAAGTTCTTTTTTTTAAATTTTTATTTATTTATTTTTTGAAAGTTCTAAAAAATAGTTAACAATATAAAAATAATAATAAACTCCTTTCTGTGAAGATGGATAACAGTATCACTGCACAGAGTTGTGATAAGGATTAAAATTTAGCTGAGTGCCCAGGACTTGGGAAAGCTCAACAGATGGTAGCTATCAATACATAATTCCACAGAATAAATAATTTAAAAATGTATTATCTTTTACTGCCCAGCATAATCAAAAGTGATGCTAGTGACAATGACCGCTGCCTGTCTCTGTGCAGCTAAAGTAAAGACGTAATGTAGAACAGAAATCCTATTACACACAGAGACTTAGAAATAGCCTTAAATATAGATGAAACATCATAAACCACCTCCCCCCAAATTTAATACATGTTCTTAAGTTTATAAAAACATAGCATATGATTTTTCTCAAAGGCATTATAAGAATTGAAATTAACTGATTATTCAACAGTGATACAGAAGAAAATAAAAACCAATAAGCCAGGGAAAAGAGTCACCTTGAAAACTGAACTCAAATCAGCACACCAAAATAAGTTCTGAAGGTTCTAAGTGAGAACAGAAACAAAATCCTATGAGGAAGAGAATCCTACATTGAAAAACAGTGGGGAAAGTTGTAAAGAAAATAATTAGAATTCACAAAAAATTATATTTTTCTTTAAAAATAAGTAAAACTCCCCCCCCCCCAAAGGAAATGTTTCTAGGTAAAAGCTCACAATAGAAACAAACAACTATTGGGAAAGGTATTTCCACAGACACATACGCTCTATATCTTAAGTATGAAATAAACTTATGTAAGTATTTTTAAAACCAAAAACTTCATAGATAAATTAACCAAAACATGAATACATATTCAGAAGTGAGAAAAAATATGCTCAGTCTCACTCTTAAGCACAAATATGTGTGTACAAATGTCAGACAAAGATAATACCAGAGTATTATTCTAGGTGCTTCGAATTTCCATATGAATTTCAGAATCAGCTTATCAATTTGTATATAATGAACTGCTAGGATTTTGATTGTGATTATGTCGTATCTAGTGAATTTAGGAAGAATTTGCATCTTAAAGTTATTTTATTTGCTAGTATTTGCTAATGAATAGTCTCTTATTATCTTACAGGTTCTATAGTGATGCCCCCTGTCTGGTTTTTTTTTTTAATTTATACATTTTTATTTTATTTTTTGAGAGAGAGACAGAGTGCAAGCAGGGGAGGGACAGAAAGAGAGGGAGACACAGAATCTGAAGCAGGCTCCAGGCTCCCAGCTGTCGGCACAGAGCCAGACGCGGGGTTTGAACCTACAGACTGTGAAATCATGACTTGAGTTCAAATCAGATGCCTAACCTACTGAGCCACCCAGGAGCCGCCCCCCCCATCTGATTTCTAATATTAGTTTATATTTTCTCACTTTTCCCCTAGATGCTTATCAAATTTGTTTATCTGCTCAAAGAACATACTTCTAGTTTAATACATTTTTATGCTAGTTTTTCCATTTTCCGTTTCATTGATTTCTGCTCTTTTATTATTATTATTATTTATTTATTTTAAATGTTTATTTACTTTGAGAGAGAGAGAAAGAGAGAGAGAGAGAGCAAGCCTGTGAGTGAGCAGGGGAGGGGCAGAGAGAAGTAGAGAGGGAAACCCAAGCAGGCTCCACACTGTCAGCGCAGTGCCCAATGCGGTGCCTGACACAAGGCTTGGCCTCACAAACAGTGGGCCCACAAACATAACCTGAGCTGAGATCAGGAGCCAAACCTTTCATCAACCGAGCCATCCAAGCGCCTGTATTATTATTATTATTATTATTATTATTATTAATTTGTATTTGCTGTTCTTTTCTTTGTCCCTGAAGGTAGACATTAGGATACCTGATTTGAGACTTTTCTTCTTTTCTAAAACAAGCATTTAATGCTCATACAAATTTTGGTATATCTTGTCTTCATTTTGATTCCACTGAAAACACTTCCTAATTTTCTGTAGATTCTCCCTTTGACCCATGCATTTAAAAGTGCATTGTTTAGTTTCTGAATATGGGGAGATTTTTGCAAAGATCTTTTTGTTACTCTTATTTAATATAATTTTGTATGGTCAGAGAACATACCTTGTATGATTTGAATGTTCTTATATTTTATTGAGACTTGTCTTATAGCTTAAAGTATTGCTGATCTTGATCAATATTCTGGGTGCAGTTGGAAAGTATATTTTGCTGTTGTTGGGTAAAGTGTTCTATAAATGTCAGTTTGGTAAAGTTGTTTGATAATGTTTGCCTTCCAGATCTAGCTGGTGTAATCGTCTTCATTTTTCTTCTGCTTAGGATTTTCGGAATTCCTTGGGTCTGTGTGTTAATAATTTCATCATACTTAGAAAGTTTTAGTCATTATTTCCTCAAATATTTTTTCTTTATTCTTTTCTTTTTCTCTTTCTCCTGGGACTCTGATTAGGCCTCAGTGTACAATCTGCTGGTAATCCTGTCCAGTATATTTTTCATCTCAGACATTGCACTTTTCATTTAAGAAGTTCAATTTGGATCTTTTAAAATATCTTCTATAACTATCCTTCCACAACTATACTCCACAATCTTCATAAATGTCTTCCATAACTATCTTTATGATGTTCCTGCTTTTCTCCACCATCTTAAACACATGGGGTTTATTTATAATAGCTGTTTTTATCTAGTGATTCTATTATCTGTGTCCTTCCTTTTCTGGATCTGTTTCTATTGACTGAGTTTATTCCTCATTATGGATTCATTTCCTGTTTCTTCACATGCTTGGTTATTTTTTTTTTTTTTATGGGATGTCAGACATGAGTCTTACAGTGTTGGGTACTAGATTTCTTCTCTTTCTTTCTTTTTTTCTTTTGTATCCCTCTAAATATTTTTTTAGTTTTGTAGTGGGATGTACTGAAGTTATTTGGAAATAGTTTGTGGCTTGCTTTGAGGCTTTGTCATTCGGATCCAGAGCAGACTTCAGTCTATGGCTAAATTGGACCCACTTCTGAGAATACTCTTTTGAGGATCTAGTCCAATGCCTCATATGTTACAAGGTCTGCATTTGATTGCTAAGGCTTCCATAATAAAAGAGCACACACTGAATGGGTTAAGCAACTATTTATTGTCTCACAATTCTAGAGGCGGAGAGTCCAAGATCAAGATGTCAGCAGGACTGGTTTTCTCTGAGCTCTCTCTCTTTGGCTTGCCAATGGCCGCCTCCTTGCTATGTCCTCACGTGGTCTTTCCTCCACGTCTGTGCATCCCTGGTGTCTTATTTTGTGTCCAAATTTCTTCTTCTTGTAAGGACAGCAGTCATATTGGATTAGGGCCACCCTACAGGCTTCAGTTTAGTTTAGTCAAAGGCCAACATCAAATGCACGTTCTGAGATACTGGGGTTAGGGCTCAGCCTATGAATTTTAGGCAGACACAATATATCCCATAGCAAGCTCTTTTCACTCTGATTAGTGGGACCACTGTCTAGTCTTGTGTGAGCTCGAGATTGTTCTGCCTGCTTTTTTTTTTTTACCTGTTTTTCCTGCCTTGCCTTGATAGTTTTTTCATAAAGTTTTGCTGATGAGTCTTCAGTCAAAGATTCGAGGGGAATCTGAGATATGTGGGGGTCCCATTCTCTAGGCAATCTTTGTGGTTTCTTTGGTGTTCTCCTCTGTGAGTTCCAGCCACTTTGGACTCCTCTCTCTGTGACTTCTGTCTTCTCAACTCAGGGTGCCCACCAGGCTCTGTTTGATGCTTCCCTTCTGGCAGTGCAGCCTGGAAACTCTTTATAGGCCATAATCGGGAGCACCTGTAACTCCCACCTTCCTGCTTTCCATTTTAAGGGATCACGACCCTGCATCGCCTGCTGTCTGAAAATGATTGCTTCATGTATCTTTCCACTTATTTCATTGTTTAATTTGGGAAGATTTAATGTAGTCTGTTAGTCTTTCATGCCAGAAGTGGAAGTCAGCAAAACTACTTTCACTATTACACTGTTAGTAGGCATACGCATAATGTTACATCTGCTTATGATTTGTGTCTTCCTTTATTTATTTGCGAATCCTTACTGAGATTTTGCTCTGTCCTAGACTGTATCAGTCACTGCAAACACTTAATAAGACATCTTACCTGCTCTGAAGAGATTGTCAGTATAGCGACAAGGCAAATTTATATACAGATAATTACTAAGCTCTGGCAGAATTTTTGACAGTCACCAATTCTTTAAAAAAGTTTTTTTTAATGTTTATTCATTTTTGAGAGACAGAGACAGAGTGTGCATGGGGGAGGGGCAGAGAGAGAGGGAGACACAGAATCTGAAGCAGGCATCAGGCTCTGAGCTGTCAGCACAGAGCCTGATGTGGGGCTTGACCCCACAAACCATGGGATCATGACCTGAGCCAAAGGTGGACACTTAACCTACTGAGCCATCCAGGTGCCCGGATGGTCACCAGTTATTATCTCAGTATTTATGCCTCTTTGCAATGGGACGGGCGCTCTTCCCCACACCCTTAAATCTGGACTGGACCTCTGAATGGGAAATGATGGCATGTGAGTTTTGCAGCCTGAGCTTCGAAGAGACTTGCAGTTTGCACTTTTGCCCCCTTGGGATGCTATCTGAGTTCTCCACGCAAGGACCGCAGAATAGCCCCGTGGAGGACTGAGGTCATGCAGAAAAGAACCAAGACATCCGGTCACCAGCCCTTAGGAACTGCTGTTGCAGCCGCAGACCTCCAGTTGAGGCAGCACAGGGGCTGAGCTTAGAGAGTAGCAGAAAGACTTCCCGACGAACCCACAGTATCATGAAAACTAATAAGTCATTTCTCGGAAGCTGCGAAATTTTGTTACACAGGAAAGTTTAACTGAAACGAAAAGGATATTGTGTCTTCCCAGAAAATTTCTACCATAGCCCCACTCTCAGGAAGTTTCCATCTGTGACGTTGGAGGAATTTGCTCTCCAGGCCATTCATTTGATGCTCAGTGTGCATTTCATTCTACTGCCATGCACCGCATAATTTTCTATTGTGCATTCTTGACTAACGCAGAAGCATTTTAAGGGCAAGGCTTTTTTCTTTATTTGCCTTCCAATTGCTTTGACAAGAGTGGTAGTTCAAAAAATATTTGATGATATTGATAACAATTTTTCAAAATCAAATTTCAGTAAGCTTATGAATTATCTTCAGTCCCTTGGTTGAACAGATCCTATAAATACTTATGAGGATTCTAGAAGTGTGAGGCACTGTTTTCTGAAGCATTATTATTGTTGTCATTATTAGTATAATTATTATTTAAATGATCACAATAACCCTCTGAGTACTATCTTCACTTTACAATTATAGTATCTGAGTCTTAGAGAAGTGAGATCCTTGTTTAAACATATACAATTGATGAGTGTCAGAGCTGAGGTGAAAGCCCAGGTCTCCTGATAACAAGGACAAAGCCTTTTACAGTAGCTAGAAACAGGCAGGTAAGGTGACTCCCTGATCACCTTAAGAGATGTGTTTGGGGAGACCAGTTGGAATGAAAGCACAATAAGATCTTTTCCTTCAGGGGTCTTGGCACAAAGCCTGTTCATAGGAAACATGAATTAGAATAAGGCTGTTGAGGTGTGGAGGGTGTGCGATCACACTGTATTCAGGCAAAAGGCTCTCCCCAGTGACTCCCAACCCGCCTTCCCCAGGAGGAATGGGGTTGGGCTGACATTATCCTTATTTCTGACCATTGGACTCTTTTATTTTTTTACTAATCTTTTCAAATTTAGTTTTGTGTGTGTGTGTGAGAGAGAGAGAGAGAGAGAGAGAGAATGAGCAGGGAAGGGGCAGAGAGAGAGACACAGAATCTGAAGCAGTTTCCAGGCTCTGAGCTGTCAGCACAGAGCCTGACGTGGGGCTCGAACTCATGAACCATGAGATCACGACCTGAGTGCAAGTTAGACACTTAACCGACTGAGCCACCCAGGTGCCCCTGGATTATTTTTTTTTAATGAACCCCATTGCCTAGTTTCAGGTAGTAGCGGTATAGGGTCATCCAGTGGAATGCTTCCCGACCAATTCAGCAAGATCATTGGCATAAAGAGGATAACTAGGTGGAAAAATTTCTATTTGACACAGTTTTTGGGTGCTCTCAATGCAACTGAACTAGGAATAGGAAGCTTTGGAGACCTGGGAAAAAGCAGTTTGGATTAGCCCCATGACCTTACGGCCACGAGGAGAACACAACATTAAAATGACAGAAAAATACATGAACTCCTTTTCCTTATTGTTTTCACTTTAGATCCAGGACCCAGGATCCTAGATCCTTTGTGATACATGGGGAAATAAGTCTACGAGAAAAATGGGTGAAAACAGTGACTAGAGAGTGGTTACTGTTTTCAAAAGCATGAAGAATTTCGTTAAGTAGATGCCAAAAAACTTATACATCTGGTTAATAATAATGATGATAGTAATGTTAATTATAACAGATGTATATTAAAGACTAGCTTTGTGTAAGGTTCTATGTGAAATTAATAGTAGGGAAATTAACAAACAAGCAGATGCGTGTTTGTTCACGGAATCTGCAACCTAATGGAAGGAGACAGACTTAAAGCAAATAAGTGCACAAATAAATATATAATTACAAATAATGGTAAGAGCTATGCAGGAAGAACTGGGTGTTATGATAAAAAAAATAAGGAACATATAAATTAGATTGGGGGTCAAGAAAGGCACAGATTTGACTAAAGCCTTGGAACCCAGAAAAATCAGATTGGATGGGAACAGCCTGAATTTGTGCTGGACATGAGAGAAGAAGACATTGAGTGCTAGGAGATAAATGTCTGCTCTGACACCCAAGGAGCTTTCAGCTCTGGAAGTACTTGCAAGAAGTACAAGACCATTTGGCCATGTGAAGTCAAGCAGCTAGAAATGATGATTTCCCTGTGTCCCCTCTAGAGCTCGGATCCCACAGCCCTGATTAACCCCTGTCTAGGACAGATGGAATTAGGGGGCAAGTAACAAACCCCTGGGTAGGAGGGGGCTGTCACGATCATCCTCAGGGTGGCCTTCCCCAAGTCTATGCTGTGACTCAAATGGCAGTGTTCAAAATTTCTGTGAAAGAAGCCCACATTCCCAAACATTTGAAAATCTGTCCTCCAGGAGCCATTTTATGAACCACCAAAGAAAGAGGACGGGGCAGGTCATGCTGACCAGCCCCAGAGACCACAAATGGGGCTGGTTCTGTGGTGAGTCACTAAACTCCAGGGTTCTCTGTCCCCCTTGGAGGAAAAAAGGACACGCCATTGCAAACGGGTCTCCGAGAACCTAATCATTAACTGTTCTGCAAAAAGTGTCGCTCTGTTTCTGGCAGAGTTCTGTGCTCTTTGGCCCTGGAGTGGGAGATCGGTGGGGGGCAGGCTGGTGGCAGTCTGGAGTGACTCTCAGTGGGAACTGGCCAAGCATATAATTATATCATGAGTCAAGCTCTCTCCAGGGATGTAAGACGACCAGAGGAAAATGAAATAACATTATATCCCACATGAATAGAGGCGCTGGTGGAGAAAGCTGACTCCTGAGAAAGAATACTCAGGCTAAGAAGTTTCCCAGCACTTCTGTGTCTCATGATTGTCCTTGAACCCCCCTTCCTCTTAAAAAATGAAGGGATTCTCTGGACACTGTTTATGCCTTTGCCTTAAACCTGGAGGAGCAAGTGACCAGACAACAGTCCACATAGATAGATAGCCTCGATAACACAAAAAAAGCCATTTAGCTGGAAAACTTCGTGTATCATTCAGCTCCGACCGAGCGCTGTTTATACAGGAAGAGACGAGACTGACAAATGTCGTGGTGGGGATTAAAAAAGACTTTTTCCTCCCTACACCACTTCCAAAGGTATATTTTTATGGATCCAGGAATAGCAGCCTGTTTGTCTTGCTCGTGCTGGTTCTCCCTCTTGTTTCTTTTTGGTCAACATCCAAAGAATTAGCTTCTTTGCACAGTGGCGACCTCGTGGCTGAAGCCAAATTAGTATGAATGGCACTCGCTTTCCTCCATGGCCTCTCCCAGCTTCCCAGATGATATAATTAGCCAGGGGACTTTTGATCAGTTCACCAAAGGAAAACAATTATAGGGCAGCCCCGACGTGGGTTGTGTGGTTAGGAATATCAAAATAAGAATGACACCTTTTGCAGATGATTTCCAAAGAGGGTTATTTTAGAAACTGCAGAAACAGGGAAATGCTCTGAGCGGGACAGAATACAGGGATTATGATATTCACCTGCCTTCAGTCATTAGCAACGTTCCTGAAGGGAACGGCAGGAAGGTGGATTGGGTGGGAGAATTTGGGAGGTAAGTAAAAACCCCCAGAAGAGATTGTAGGGCAAGGTGGAGGCTGTCGGTCTGGGGGAAATCAATCAAGGTAAGCATTTAGAGTTCAGTTTCTATGTGTTCAGTGTTTGATGTTCAGTTTGAACATTAAAGTTATTTACTTGAGGGTGAGTGTAGAAGAAGTGCTTGAAAGAGACTGTAATTTCAGTGTCACATTTACCCTTGGGTGGTGTCTGTCCTTACAGAGAGCTCTTCTCCTCAATTAGAGGTGGGTAGTAGAATCAAGGGGGTACACCCTCACATCCTCATCCTCAGAAATAAAGATGGAGGCTACTTGGCATTAATATTGCTCCTATGTTAATATCCCTGAAATGATGCTATCAGATCAGTCAGTCAACGTTCACTGGCTGCCTACTGGGTATTTATATAAGAAGGAACAAGGGCACCGTAGGAATCCAAAAAGAAGGGTCTGGTAAGAAAAAATAAAAGCCTATGTCTAATAGAGCAGTCAATGTACAATGTTCTATTTCTTATTTAAAAAATTTTTAAATGTTTATTTTATTTTTGAGAGAGAGACAGAGCATGAGCTGGGAGAGGCAGAGAGAGAGGGAGACAGAGAATAGAAGCAGGTTCCAGGTTCTGAGCTGTCAGCACAGGACCCAACGTGGGGCTCGAACCACGAACTGTGAGATCATGACCTGAGCCAAAGTCAGATGCTTAAGTGACTGAGCCACCCAGGCACCCCCCATATTCTGTTTTTTAATGAAGGAACGCTGTGTGAGAATGAGTAGCTCTTCTGCTTCCTTCCTCACTCCCGGTCCAACGTTTTCTGCACATCCCTTCAGTGATGTTAGGAATGTTTAAAATGTGGAGCTAACTGATCTGAATGAATCTCCACATGGGGTGCCATCCTCCCATCCCTCATTATGGACCATAATGATTTTAATTTAATTTCAACCATTAGAGATTCTGTTCCCTGGATATTGCAGGAGTTTCTTAGTTTTCAAAGTCATGTGTTATCATATTTCTTCTAAGACAGTTTTTTCTCTTGCTTCTCACATTTCTAAAATTGAGATGCCCCTTGGAATCAATGGATATGCATATTTCACCTGGAAGTGTTTTCCTCCCCCTTGTACAGTTATGGAACTGATAAAATTGATTTAATATTGAGGAAGTAACGGAAAAGGTAAGTAGGTCTCTGAGGTAAAGGATTTCTTTTCTTTTCTTTTCTTTTTTTAAAGTAGGCTTCACACCCAACATAGAGCCCAACGTGGGGCTTGAATTCACAACTCTGAGATCAAGACCTGTGAACTGAGATCGAAAGGCAGATGCTTAACTGATTGAGCCCCCCAGGTGCTCCTGAGGTAAAACACTTCTGAGGTAAATGTGTATTATGGACTAAATTGTGTCCCCTCCCCCCGCCACCCAACCCAGTTCATATATTGAGGTCTTAAACTCAAGTACTTCAGAATGTAACTGTGTTTGGAAATAGGGTCTTTAAAGAGGTAAAATGAGATCATTAGGGTGGGCCCTTGTTTAGTATGACTCATATCCTTATAAGAGGAGAAGATTAAGACAAAGAAACACAGATGGAAGACCATGTGAAGACACAAGGAGAAGAAGAGCATCTGTAAGCCAAGAAGAGTGGCCCTCAGAAGGAAACTGACCCTGTTCACTCTTTGATCTAGGACTTCTGGCTTCCAGAACTGTGAGGAAATAGATTTCTGTTGTTTAAGCCCTGTAGTCTGTGGTGCTCTGTGATGGCACCCTCACAAACTAGTCTAATGTGTTATGAATTATGGCTAGAGCTTGATCGGCAGCACGGCCAGTGGGAAGAGAGCCACGGAGCCAGAAGACAGAGGGAGAAGTTTAGAAATTCTTTATCTAAGTGTCAAAGAATGGCCATTTCCCAGATGCCAGATCTCACTGCAAAGGTGAGCACCAGCTCTTTCTCTAACTTTATAAAATGGCAGAGAAGCATCAGTATAAAATGGAAAAGGACTATCCTTAGTTTTGTCATTTTGCTTTTTCTTGAAATACTAGCCTTCCTCAGAGGCCTCCTCCATCCCCAGAACTTCATTCTGACTGGTCAGTCTTTCCTTCCTCTTTTACCTGATTCTGTATAAAACCAAAATGGCAGGTCAGTTCTTTCAAGTCACTTGGGAAAGTAGATCACTCAGATTGGTTGGTAATATGCAGATACAATTGTAGACGCTGTCCTGAAAAGAGCCTTTATTTTTTCCATCTCCCTTTCCAAGTTTTTTTTTCCCGAATATTATCTTTTAAAATTGTCAGACCATTATTTATAGGATCTCTGCAAAATAGCTTTAGATGCTCTTGGTAGAGGAGATGTGGTAGGGAATCAAATTAGATTGGGTCGCAAGGGAAAGTGTCTGTACAAAATATGAATGGGACCCAGGGGAAATGAAAATTGAAGAGAAACCAGACTTAAGCTGAAAATTCTTTATTTTGCCAAGTTGGACTTAGATTATGTCATCATATGTAATTTCAAGGAATGGGCAAACTAATTTGGATAAAAGAAAAAGTGATCTTTGTTTCCCAAGGCATGAATTGAACCAGAGATAGAGAGAGAGAGAGAGAGAGAGAGAATTTTCTTGGCTGCAAAATAAATGTTTTTGATATCTTTTTCCTGGGTTGTCCATTCTCGTGAAACTCATTGGTTTTCATTCTAAATGAGATGCAAAATGAAGGAATTACATAAAGATGATCATTTTCAGTGTATGGATAACTTGCTCACACCTTGGTATTAATATTATCACATTGCATTCAACTAAAAGAGAACTTTTTCCTCCTTATGAATAGTTGCAGGATATATCCTACATGCTTATACCTCCTCCTCTTGCTTATAATTGTATTTTAAATTTCTTCTGTATTTCTTAAAGACTATAGCAAATCCTTGGTAGATGTATCAGTTTGCTATTGCTGTGTAACAAATCAACCTAAAATTTAGTGTCTTAAAACAATTAAAAAATAATTTAGCTGATGATTCTGGGGATCACCAATTTAGATGGGGCTATTTTGGTGTTACTATTTATCAGTGCCAGGCTTGACTGATCTCAGCTGGGGTTTATTCATGCTTCTGCAGTCACCTGTTAGAATAGCCAAACGCTGCCTGAATGTTAGCCTGGGTGCCTCAGCTCTCCTTTGAGCTGTCCCTTAACTGGCAGGATGGCTTGGGTTTGTTGCTATGGCTGCTGGGTTTTAAGAGCAGGAAGCAGAGAAGCCTCAAGGTAAGTTTCAAAGCTTTTCTATGATTCTGCTAATGCATCACATCATATGTGCTAATGGTCCGTGGGCCAAGGGAAGTCACATGGCTGAGCCAAAAGGTGTGGACACGGGAAGGGTGAACAAATTGGAGCTGTTCCTGTGGTCAATCCACACGAGTCCATATTTCAAAGGCTGTTTGATAATGAGAATCAAAGGGATCTAATTTTGCCTACTTTTGTAATTTATCGTGCAGCAGAAATAGTAACTCCTGCATTGCCAAGGGACGTAAATACCACCATTCAAATAATATTTCTTTTTCTTCTGAGAGCAGGAAATGACAGAAAGCCAGTTATGGAGTGAATATATGTATCTCCTCAAAATTCCTATGTTGAAGACTTAACCCTCAGTGAGGCTGTATTAGAAGATGGGTCCTCTAAGGAAGTAATTAAGGTTAACTACAGGTGGGGCTGTATTCTGCCAGAATTAGTGTCCTTATAAGAAGAGACATCAGAGTGCTCTCCTTCCCTCCCTGCTTCCTCCTTCCCTGCTCTCTTCATCTCACTCCCTCTCCCCCCCCCCCCCCCCCCGGTGCACACACACTGAGGAAAAGGCCATGTGAGGACATAGAGTAAAGGTAGTCAACTGTAAGTCAGGAAAAGAGCTCTCTTACTAGAAACCAAATTTTCAGGCACCTTGATCATGGATCTCTAGTCTCCAGAAC
>CM053562.1:54935777-55030172 GCA_028646485.1 Cryptoprocta ferox
TTGTTTTTTATTTTTTAAAAGTTTATTTTTGAAAGAGAGAGGCAGACAGAGAGTGAGTAGGGGAGGGGCAGAGAAAGAGGGAGACACAGAATCCAAAGCAGGCTCCAGGCTCTGAGCTGTCAGCACAGAGCCCAATGAGGGGTTCGAACCTATGAACCATGAGATCATGACCTAAGCTGAAGTCAGATACTTAACGACTGAACCACCTAGGAGCCCCTGTTTGTTTGTTTTTGAAAGAGAGAGGGGGCATTTGCAAGTGGCAGAAGGGCAGAGGTAGAGGGAAAGAGAGAATTGTAAGCAGGCTGCATGCCCAGTGTGGACCCCAACACAAGGCTCCATCTCACAACTGCGAGATCATGGCTTGAGCTGAAATCAAGAGTCAGATGCATAACTGACTGAGCCACCCAGGCGCCCTCAAATAAATGTCATTGAATCCACCGACTCTGTGGTATTTTGTGATGGCAGCTCCAGCCGATTAACACATATCTACAGAAGAAAAACCTGCTCTCCTTAGCTTTTTTAACTAGAAATCATAAATTTGAGAACATTAAAATTTTTTTGGGTGATAAAGTCAATCAATTAATCAGTCAACCAACCAACCAATCAATAACACTGAAGCCACCTGTATTGTGAAGCCACAATATTATATGTTGATTATATCTCAACAAAGTTGGGGGGAAAAGTAACCATATATTAAGCATTTGACCATTTATCTGGCACTTTACTCATCTTACAATCTTTAATCTGCACAAGCCTGAGATGATTATTACTCTTAACGTGTTGCAGATGAGAGAATGTAGGTCTAGAAAAGTTAATTATTTGTCCTGAATAACACAGTCAATAAATGGCAGTGTGAGCACTCAAAATTGTGGTCTGTCTCTAGTGCCACTCAATGTTCTCTGCTCACTGGGTATGTTGTCACTCCCCAGAGCTGCTTCGAACATCCTCTGGGGAGGTGACCATAGAGACTGCACAGAAAATGGCATTTCTACTGGAGTGCTTCCTGTTCTTACCAGAACTCCTTTCTCCTCTCTATTCCAGCTTCTGTAGATGCCCCAATAAATTCCATTTTTGCCTCTGGGCTGGTGCCTGTTGCAAAAGAGTTTAACAGTGCAAAGTTGCTTTGGTGAGGTAGGAAGTTAAATGTTCTTTTTACCAGGGCTACAGTTAACTCTTGTCAACTCATCCAGCAGAAAATGGAAAATGAAGCAATGGTGAAGACCCTCTTCCCTACATCCAGGAGTTGTCCATCAAATAGAGAAGGCATTTAAGAGGGACAGTGCAGTGCGAGGAGGCTTTGACCCAGGATGTATATAGGAAGCCAAGTAATATTTCTGAGTGTAGATGGTAATTTGTCAACAACGGGTGTCTAGCTTTAAGGGCAGAGGGTTAGATTTTAAGGCTCTTAAATTTCTATGTATGGTATAATCAGTTGTCTGAGACATTTTAACTATCTCTTTGATATTCCTCTATGAATCTAAACCAACGTGAATTCTTTGCTCTCATGAGTAAAGGGTATATAATTAGAGGAAAATTAGATTATTAAAACAAACACCCCAGACACTTGACGCTATGTGGAAAAGAACCAACTACTATGCAAATGATCAGGGTCTTTGTCTCCTTCAGTACGGACTGATTTGAGAAGTGGGGACTAACGGATGTGGGAAAACTAAAAGGGCACATCATTGTTTACTCTTCAAGGGAAAGAGTCCAGAGCAATTACCAAAGCCGCCAGGGCAATTAGAGACCCTGAGGGAACTCTTGTAATGGTTTTTGGCTTCAGTAGAAAGTGACTGGAAAAATTGAGTCCTCATGGTTAATGCAGGAAATCTCAGATCACTTTGCCTTTGGGCACCTCACACCCGTTTACCAAACAATGGTGTCTCAGACTCTGCATGGGGCAGCAAGTGTATGTCATCATTTTCTCCATGGTTGAGCATGGCTTGGAAACTGTATTATGTCTGTAATTTAGGAGGAACATCCTTGGGATGGAACACCAGCTTGGAAGGCGCAGCGGAATAAAAGGTGAACCTGACTTTTGCCATTGTAAATCCTGAGTTGTCATGGACTGCCTGCCAAAATGGGAGTAATGGGGAGTCTGGCTCCGAGAGCTCATTAGAGCCTGAGGCTAATGAACTCAGTGGCACTGACCACAGTCCTGTTACATTCCTTTTCCTTTTCCTAGGGGAACATTGCTTTCAAGGTCCAAGGCAGCCATCTTGTGGATATATATCCATGTCAGTACTCAGGAGTGTGCATGGTGACCAACTCGAGCTGGGGTTACTGTTCTGTTAGCCCAGTGGGAGCGGCTGAGGGATGGTTAGGCCAATTCACTGCATATTCTGAAGACGATTGAAAGCAAAGAAGACCAAGCCATTGCTTGATGATTTCAGTGGCTGTGGATAATCAGGATAAGCCAAGTTGAGACTCTTCCTCACTAGCCTATCATTCTCATGAATAACTTAGGTAATGAACCCCTTTGACTTACTTTTTTTTCCTAAGTACAGCTTTAGGTTGAGTTTGAAGGTCTTACATCAACTAGAGTCAGGTAATTAATTTATCAGCAGAGTTTAATTCCAACAGACTCGTCATTTCAGTATCCCCCAGTATAAAACCCATTCATTATATTATTTGTTTATTCATGTTGCTGCCTTTTTTAAAAGCAGACTATTTTTTTTTAGAACAGTTTAAGATTTACAGAAAAATTGTAGGAGTACCTGGTTGGCTCAGTCGGTTGAGTATCTGACTCTTGATTTTGGGTTTGGTCATAATCCCAGGGTCGTGGGATCAAGGCCTGCATCGGACTCCGTGCTTAGCATGGAGCCTGCTTGAGATTCTCTCTCTCTTCCTCTGCCCACTCACACTCTCTCTCTCTCTCTCTCTGTCTAAAAAAATTGTAAAAATAGTAGCGACTTAACCATATACCCCATCCCTAATTTCTTCTATTGTTGAATCTTCCATCAGTAGAGTTGTTATAATGAATGAATCAATATTAATAGAATACTATTAACTAAAACCTATAGTTTATTCAGATTTTCTTTTTAACTGATGTCCTTTTTCTGTTCTCAAATCTCATTCAGAATAACACATTGTATTTTGTCGTCATGCTTGTGACAGTTTCACACATTTTCCTTGTTTTTAATGACCTTGACAGTTTTGAGTAGTATTTGTCAGATATTTTGTAGAGTGTCCCTTTATTAAAATTTGTCTAACGTGTTTCCCCATGATTGGACTAGAGGCTTATCAGTGATGATATTGACTTTGTCTGGCTGAAGTGATGTTTATCAGGTTTCTCCACTGTAAAGTTACCCCCCCCCCCATTTCTATACTGTATTCTTTGGAAGAAGTCACCATGCCCAGCCCATAGTTGAGGAGTGGGGATTTACGTTCTCCTTTCTTGAGGATGGGGTATGTACATAACTTGTTGGAATTTTTCATGGAAGATTTGTCTCTTGTTCATTTATTGACCTATTCAGTCATTTATTTGTTATCAGTTCGGACTCAAGGATATCTATTTTCTGCTTTGGGTTATAGTCCAATGCTCCTTTGTTTATTCTGTCACAGAAATTATTCCAACTTTGGCCATTAGAAGCTCTCTCAGTTGGCCCCTGCACTCCTTTGGCATTTCCCCTATCAATTTTTTTTGGGCACTTCTTTACCTTTGGGTACAGCAAAATGCTTCAGGGTCTTGTAGTACATTTCCTGCTCTAGTCCTAGAATCAACCATTTCTTCAAGGAATAGCTGTTGCTTTTATTGCAGAATGGTATTAGAAAGCAAGACTGAGAGGTGCCTGGTTGGCTCAGTTAAGTGTCCAACTTTGGATTTCAGCTCAGGTCATGATCTCACCATTTGTGGGATGGAGCCCTGTGTCACTCTTTGCACTGACAGTGCAGAGCCTCCTTGGAATTCTCTCTTTCTCTCTCTCTCTCTCTCTTTCTCTCTCACTCTCTTTCTGCCCCTTCCCTGCTCTCTCTCTCTCAAAATAAAGAAAGAAAGATTGAGTGTTGGGTGTACTCCTTTCTATCAAGAGTGTCTTTGCTTCCAGCCCTTCCAGCTAACAGAGTAAGGAAATACATGTGTGTGAATACTAACCCATGTATAGACACACACCCATAAGTATTTTTATATATAACTTTGTATCTACATTACGCTAAACATGAGTTCACACTGATGTTTCTAATGCTAATCATTACCATATGGATCATTCTAGCTTCTTCCCTTACTTCTCTGTAAAATCCCACTGCAACAGTGAGACACCTGGTCCCCACCATCCACCATCCATTTTCCTAATTGTTCAGATCCAGAATACATGGGCAAGAGTATCTGAATTGTTGATTCATACCCCTACGGAAAACAATTTAGTAGAGTTCAGTGATTATGTGCAGCTCCTTTTATCTCTAGTCTTGAGGACACCAATCATTTCCAAAGTTCCATACGTCAGCACTATTGTCCCTCTTCTCTACAGTGACGTTGTGTCATACACTTGTAATACAATTTGATGCTCTTATCCCAGTCTGCCTTCCTTTCTGAGATCTCTGAACTCCTAAATGATTTTTGTAAAAAATTTGCCTACATTAAGGTTTTCTCTTGGTGCTATAAAGTTCTATGGGTGTGTCAACTGATGTCATGTGTCCACAACTATGGCATGGCACAGAATAGTTTCACTGTCATGAAAAAGGCCCTGAGTTTCACCTATTCAACCCTCCCCCGTCCCCTCAATACCCTGGCAATCAGTACAAATTTTACTGTTTATAATCTTGCCTTTTCCAAAATGTTATACTTAGAATCATGTACCATGTAGCCTTTTCCGATCGGTTTCATTCACTGAGCAGTATAAATTTAAGGTTTGTCCACGTTCTTTTCATGGCTTGATAGTGGATTTCTGTTTACCATAGAATAACATTCCATTTCATGGATTTCCCATGGTTTGTTCATCATTTACCTATTGAAGGACATCTTGGCTCCTTCCGATTTGGGGTGCTTATGAATAAAGCTGCCGTAAACATTCACCTGTGGGTTTTCGTATGAACATAAGTTTGCAAATCAGTTGATAAACACCTTGGAACTTGACTGCTGGATCATATGATGACTGTATTTAGTTTTGGAAGAAACTGCCAGACTGTCCTCCAAAGTGGCTGGATCTCCTGGCCATGAGAGTTCCTGGTGCCCCACATCCTGCTAGCAATTAATGTTGTCAGTTTTTTAGATTTTAGCCATTTTAATATGCATAGTGCTATCTCATTGTTGTTTTAAATTGTAATTCTTTAATGACAAATGATGTTGAGCATATTTTGTATGCCTTTTGGTCACCTGTACATCTTCTTTGCTGATATCTTAAATCTTTTGCCATGTTTTAAATTGGATTTTTTTTGTGTGTTCTTCTTCATTTTTTTTAGTTTTAAGAGAATTTGTGTATGTGCATATTATAGATATAAGTCCTCTATCAAATATTTGTGTCATGTATATTTTATCTACATCTGTGGCTCGTCTTTTCATTACCTGCTGGGAGTATTTCACAATTTAGAATTTTACATTTACGTTTTGGATCCATTTTGAGTTAATTTCTACAAAAAGTGTAGGATCTGTGTCTAGATTAATTTTTTTTTGTATACGAATGTCCATTAGTTGAGAAGATTATCCTTTCTCTTGAATTTCAATTGGCTATATTTGTGTGGGAGTATTCTGGGCTTTCTGTCCTGTTCCATTGATCTCTGTGTATCTATTGTTTTGTTAATACCACACTGTCCTGATTAATGTGGCTTTTTAATATGTTTTCTTTTTCTTTTTCAGTATTTTTTGTTTTGTTTTTTTCTGGTTCTTTGCCTTTCCATATAAATTTTAGAGTCTCTTATTATCTATAGACAGATGTGCTGGTATAGTGTGGGGAAGGGGAAACATTCTATAATCTTATGATTAAATCTAAACATTTTTTGAGGGCCTGTAACCTTGAGCTGTTTCCTCCACCTCTCAACTCCTCCATGTCTCCTTAGGTGAAGCAGAAAGGCTAGAAGTGGTGGAGTTAGGTAAAAGCATTCCACTTCATCTGCTTAGGTAGGATAATACTCTGATAAATTCTTCTTCCCTGAGGAGGAAGACTTTGTTATGTAGACTGTTCTGGGTGTACTTCAAAATGGTTCCTTTTACCTCCATCCTCTCCCCCAACCCCCATCCCCACCCAAGCCAGGGGGCATATTCCTTAGCTCTTTACCATGAGAACTTGGTAGGCTTCCTAGAGGTAAAGCTCATGAAAGTGTACATTGTTCTTGAAGACTTCAGCCCCTCAGGGTTTTTCACTCTCATGAAAGTCCACACTAGCGTCAGCAATTTTTCACAGTTACCGCCTATAGGTTTCTACCAATTTATGGCTCCACTGGCTTTTGCTGCAAGTAAGCAGATCTTGGTTGTGATTCTTGGTAGTCACCTGTCTTTCCCGAGTTTGGGGAGTGTTTGATTTTGGGTGGCTGTTTGGTTTGGGTGGCTGGTTGGTTTGATGGGTCGAAGAAAAGTTCTTAGTTTTCAGAACCAAGGCTCCATCTTTTTTCTTGTTGTGAAGATGGGAGTGATGATTTCTAAGCTCTTTACAGGTTAGAGCTAAAACTAGAAGTTTCCATGTTGTTTTGGAAGTATCTAACCATTTTAAACTCTTGGTGAAATAGTATCCAACATCTCTAGAGTACAGAAGAAGTTGTACCTCCTTACCATATTTTACTAGATTCCATATAAAACTGGCTCAGAAAGGTGAAGAGAGTTGCTCAAGCATTTCGTGGTCAGTTGGCTGCTATTTTGAAGACCAAAATCTCTAGTCTGGGGCCATTTCACTTACAACAATAATAAGTCTGCTTAAATTGAACTAAATTAACCACAGGTCATTTAAAATATCAAAATCTACATTATATACAGACATTCAGGCCAGAGGAGTCAAGACCAAGTTTAGGGTTCCAGGTAGGAATAGAAGAGCCTTAAAGTGTTTTCCCTTCTTTTATTCTTATTGTAGGATTTCCCTTCCTTGTTTGGCCACTTTGTTGGCCCTTAAGATATAAAGAGACCACATGCACCAAAAGAGAGGAGTAAAAAGGAAGAATAAAAGGAATAAAGGCCAGTGAGAAGTGTTGTTTTCTGCCCACAAAGAAGAAAGAAAAGGTAGTCTGGAGAAACTGCTCTTTCCACTCTTGAATCCATTTTAATGATGTCCTCGGGTGTCCTGCCCCCTCCCCCCACAGTGTGCCATCTGAATGCTCAAGTCCTCCACATGCATATGGCTATCATCCTCAGTCCCTCCACCCAGCTGGTGCAGCCGTCTCCGATGTCAGACTGAGTTTAATCCTGGCTTCCCCTCCTACCTGCTGTGTGATTCTGGGCAAGTCACTTGAATTCTCTGTGCCACAATTTGCTCATTGAGAAAATACCCCTCAAAATGTTCTTATATGGATTAAAGAAATATACTGATACTTCTACATCTATATCTGTTAGAATGGTGCTTGGTGTGTAGTACGTATTTGGTAAATGTTAACTTATTGTACTATCCCTAGCTGTATGTGATGAGTTCAGTGGCTTTCTCCCCAGGACTCATTTTTAGCTTTCCTGAACACAGATACATACCCACAGGCTAGTGGAGAGGATGATTTTTTGGCCGGCTTTATATCCCTTTTAAACTGCTGGGATCTGACTTTAGGTCCAATCTCAGACTTTTAAGAGTTTTGCTAATTTACTGAGTCCAGCAAATAACTCCTTGCGCCTGGTGCCTACAGGGCATGATACGAGGTGTACCTTTCTGGTTTGGCACTGGCTTCCCTGATAAACTCCTTCCACTCCCTACCCACTCACCCTTCTCTCACATAAAATTATATTCTTTGGCCATTGCATTTCATGTAATTGTAGCATTTAGTTTTGAACCTGTGCCCAGAGGCCTGTGGGCAATGGGCATGTTTAAGAAATCCAATAAATGAAAGGAAATAAATGTACAGAGTAAAAGTAAATGGGCCAATACTATTCAGAGAAAAACCCCAAAGTGACTGCTTGCTTGCTAGTACAGGAGTAATTTTAGAACAAGTCAGTAATATAAACAAAGTTAATGAAAACATTTTGCTTAGTAAATACACTGGATTTGTGATTTCTCCCTTTCTCCCGGGCCTTTGCTTTATAAGAGGCATCATTATGACCCTCTTCTGGTGAATAAAGTGCCTTGACCAGAAGCCAACGTAGGTCAGCCTTTTTCTACATTCAGCTCTCAGGTGACCGAGGAGGCAGTGGACTAATTTAATTTTCCTTTACTGGCTCCTCTGAGTAAGGTAATGCACACGTCGAGTGTACACAAATGGGGGTGTTCCCACTCTGCTTGTAAAGCTTCCATTGTTGACTTTGTCCCTGGATGTGCCTTGGTGGGCTCCATTTCGGTTCTGCTCCCTCCTTGATGCAATTAAGTGGCTTCCTGAGGAACGGATCACATGGATACACTTTCACCCAGTTGGCCACACCAGGGGCAGAAAATACTCATACCGGTGCCCTTTACTTATTTTTCTAATTGATTTCTTTTCTGTTAAAAAGTATACTCTTCTCCTGGAACCAGGACATACAAGACACCAGACAGGAAAATCAGCGTTCTCTGGTGCCTTTCCTTCCCACCATCCAAATTATTATTATTATTTTTTTTTTTTTTTTTGCAATTCCCATAAGGAGCCATGCTCTCTTTTACCTGTTGCAGCTTCTGGACCTGAAAATCCCTTCTCCCTCTTCACTATGAAGTCCCAACACCGTTCATTCTTGTACCTCCTTCAGCACCCCACATACACATCGCCTCCTCCAGGAAGCCTTCCCTGATACACCACCAGCAACGTTGGCACATGTACCCCTCCCGTGCGTTCCCAGCAGCCTTTCGTGTCGCTCCATCATGGTAGCAGTTCCCATAGTGAATGTAACTGCCTGTCTCCCTGTCTGTCTCTACCACTAGCTCCCACCTAAAAGAGACGCTCTCCTGGTTTTCTGGACCCAGGGCAAGCTGCACCGTTGTCTTTCAGGGCAACCCTCTGCACAGCTTGGGTGCAAGATCATTTCTGCATAGACCCCTTCCAGAAATTACTGAGAACTCGTAAATGTAGGCCTTGCAGGAAGTTCAGGATGAAAAGACCTGTCTCTGCTCTTTGTAAATATTAGAAGAGAAAATTATGGTGAAGAATTCTTTGCCCTTTATTTATTTTTTTCTCACCAGACAGTATCATTTTATTTTTTTATCATGATAAGTGTAGTTTTAAAAATGTTTTTTAAATGTTGATTTATTAGAAGGAGAGAGAGGGAGAGAGAGCACGAGCATGAGCAGGGGAGGGGCAGAGAGAGAGGGAGACACAGAATGTGAAGCAGGCTCCAGGCTCTGAGCTGTCAGCACGGAGCCTGATGCGGGGCTTGAACTCACTAACCATGAGATTATGACCTGAGCCGAAGCCGGACAGATGCTTAACTGACTGAGCCACCCAGACGCCCTGAGAAGTATACTTTTTAATCCCCATTCTCTTTATATTTTTATTTATTTTGCTCACTGATATTTTAAAAATGCTTTTATCTATCTATCTATCATCTACCTACCTATCATCGATCTAGTTGATAAATAAAAATTTTTATTTACGGATTTGTTTGTTTCCTCAATGTGACCCCTCGTGAGGAATAATCACGCCTTACATTCTTACAGTACTTTGCACTTGACAAAGGACAATTCACAAGGGCATTCACAGGGAAAGGAAAGAGCCTGGGGCTGATCATTGTATTCCTGGTTCAATTCCTGTCTCTGTGAGTTGCTAGTTCGCAAAGTAAGGCAAATCATTCATCCTTTCTGAGCCTCCGGAGGGAGTTTCATGTGTTAGATGGAGGCATCATTATATATGTGTAACGCATGCTTGCAGAAGTGTGTGAGAAATGCGTCACAAAATGCCTGTGTGAGCACTATGGATTAGCACATAAATATTACTTGTGATTAATCTTTTCAACCATTTCATGAGGTGATTGAGGCAAACATTTTTAACCCCATTAAGAAGAACACTGACTATAGTAAGCACCTTTTGTGCCCCGCTATAGGACTTTTGCTCCTGTGCAATGTCAGGGGCAGTTAGTTATCTTGGTCTGCTTCCTGGACCTCTCTGCATGAGGGTGTGCTGTGTCCTTTGGGCAGGCCAGATGTGCTGGAGAGCTAACATTTCAGGAGAGATGCCCGATTAAGGAGTGATGCCCGATTAATGAGGGACAGGAGTAGATGGGTAAATATGCGAGCGTCCTTCCCCTCGGTGGGACAGCTCTGAGCTGAGTTCTACACAGCTTCAAAGAATTCTGGGTGAGGTGGGGGGAGGGGAGGGTGGCTCAGTCGGTTGGGCCTCCGACTTCAGCTCAGGTCATGATCTCATGTTTGTGGGTTCAAGCCCCGTGTCGGGCTCTGCGCTGACAGCTCAGAGCCTGGAGCCTGCTTCAGATTCTGTGTCTCCCTCTATCTCTGCCCCTCCCCACTCATGCTCTGTCTTTCTCTGTCTCAAAAATAAATAAAACATTAAAAAAAAAATTAAAGAATCCTGGGTGAGGTGGGCAGGGTGGGAGAGTGGAATGAACCCCAGCTACCCAGAGCCGTAAACCACTCACTAACGTTTTCTTTTCTGTCTCTTGTCCCCACTGGCTCATAATGCTTCCTGGGATCACCCCACCGCCACCGCCTCACTTAAGCTATTTGCACCGAAATCCTTGTCTCAGATCTGATTTTGTGATGATCCAAATAAGACAGCGAGACTCTGAGAAGTTAAGAGGCTCATGTATGGTCACAGCACTCGAGGGGCAGAAGGTTTTATAAGCCTTTTCTGATGAAATACACTACCATTGTGTTATGGGATTACACAGCAAAGACCTAAAATCAACTTTATTTGACTTTTTTAAAATGGAAAACATAGTGATTAGTGAGGAAAAAAAAACCCCACAACCTTTTCCTCCATATCCTTAGACTTATAAAGCATATTTTGGAAAGACAGGGGCAGAAGCACAAATCTTGGGGTGAATAAATAGAAGTTGCACAGCTGATAAAAATGACCTCTGGGAGGCAAGGGTGGCAAATGAGTTGAGATGGCTTTAAAAAAAATTTGAAACTATAGGAAAAAAGTTTAAAGCAATTATCTTTGCAGTAAGAAGAACAAGAAAAGAATGGCATTTCTGCCTGGGGACGATGGTTTAAAAGTTTACCAAATCAGAGAAAGCAGAGCCATTTGAATTTTTCCCTTTCATTTTCTTTTTTCTTCAAGGAGAACAGTCTTCAGCTGATAAAATTGGACACCCCCTTGCTAAAGATGAAACTGGCATAAGTTTGGGGAGGAGCCGCTAAGCCATCATTTAAGCGGTTCGCAATGCACTCCCGTCTCAGGCCAAGACACCAGTCACCTTCGAGACACTAGAAGATGTGATAAAAGAATCATTCCAATACTTTTCAACTTACTCTGAAGATGTGGAGGAGTCCCTGAAGTTCTGACCCATCAACCTACAGGACAGGAAGTATGGACAATGTGCATCGGAATTTTGTGCTAGATAAAAACCCTGAAATTATTAGGATACACTTATTTTTAATATTTAGAAAAAGGAATTGGTCTTCACCAGGAACCAGGAAAGGTTTACTAAAATAGATTATTGCAATTAACTTGACTTTGAATTTTTGATTGCACTATCAGATGAAAATCAGGGGTGTGTTGTTATGGCATGAATATTATTACACACACACAAGCGTATGTTGATTTGCATCTTTATGTTGTTCTGCAGTTTTGTTTGTCGATTTGTATATTATGGGGAGAAATGTGAACTGCATGGCATCTCACTTGGTAGATTCAGAGCTCATGGATGATGTACATAGGCTTACTGCTCAAAGCAAGATTGCTGGTTTTGCTATCATGTAGTTTGGGAACAGTGAAGTTTGTTAGTTTTGATGTCAGGCCTGGGTTCAAATACTGGCTCCAAAACTTTCTAAGTAAATAACGAAACTCTGAGTGTTCTCAGCTATAAAGGAAGCTGAAAAAAATATAAGTTATTTCACAGTGTCCTTTGATGGTTAGACTCCATGGAGTATGTCAAAAAACATTATAAATTAGAAAGTCATATCTAAATAATAGAAATCACTGCATGTTAGCAAAACCAGTATTAAACCGTACTTTAAATTTCAATCATTATGGGAAAACAATGATTTTGTTATTCTAAATTTTAAATTTATTATTTTAAATACAGAATACATCTCTGCTTGCTTATTTGTGTTGGAACACAAGTACAAAGTATTCTCTCTCACTAGAGAGACTTTAATGCTCTGCTATGTAAAAACCCAACCCATTTTTAGAGCAGGTACAAATTACTTGACCTGGTTGTTTTATGGAAAGGCTGCCTAAACAAAGGGTAGCAAACTATAGCTCATGGACTGAATGTTTTTTAAATAAAGTTTTGTTGGAGTACAGCCGCGCTCATTCGTTGACATACTGTCTATGGCTGCTTCCAATCTGCAATGGCAGAGTTGAATAGTTGTAAAGAAGACCTCATGACTCACAAAGCCAAAAATATTTCCTAGCTGGCGCTTTATAGAAAATGTTTGTCAACTCCTGGCCTACACTAGAAAGTGCGTGTGTAATATGATTCAGTCATATGTAGCCATATTTGGGAAGGATATGTTTTAAGCAAAGATGAGGAAATTCTGGTGTTTATGAGTTACAGTAATCAGAATGGGAGTCCAAATATTATAGACAGTGTGCACATTTTATCTATTAAAGTCACAAGAGAGTTATTAATTTCTGTAAGCTTGTAGCCAGAGAGCATAACACAAAATTCATGACTTTGAAGCATGGGTTTGAAAATGTAATTGGCAGTGGAATTCAAGGAATTGGTCTGAAGAACCACTGGGGAGAGAGACTCCAAAGAGAAACAGTGTGCTTTGGGACTGCTTGGCTGAGATTTTCCTGTTTAACTTTGATGGAAGCACTGGACCAGGGCTCTCACAGATCCAATCATTCGTGAGAGCTTAGGAAATTCTCTATACAGCTTCCAGAAGCTATAAGCATTATGCCCCTGAAAAAATATATTACTTGCAATAATAGTTGCTTTGTGCTGAGAGCCTGGCATATTGAACTCTGTGTGGTAGTTTGGCTCAGTCATACTTGAAACAGGCCACCAGCTTTACTAAAATAAGAATCAATCTCACCTTTTGCCCAAATTTACCCTGAACCCAAAAGTTCTTTAAGAAGTTTCAAAATAGTTCAATGCATTTCCAAGAACACTGCCAGGCAAGCAGGTTTCTCTGATTTCTGATTCAATGGTGAAGGTTAAGTGAAGACATTAAGATAGGAATTTCCTAAGATTTTCAAACTGGCCAGAGATAGTGGATAATGCTGGGATAATGCTTCATTGTAATAAAGTTTTTAATGGCGGACTCTACTTGTAAGTTAGAGCCAACGGACTGCTTAATTATGATAATAAAAGCTCTAACTTTGAATTTATTATATATTTTGGGGGTGGGTAAGTCTTTGACTAATTTTTTAAGCCTATGATTTTACACTGGTGAAAGTGAATTAGGAATAGGGATGTTTCATCTCCACTGCTTATCGATGTGTGAGATGCACTGAATTGTGGGAGGGGAAAAGGACGTCTTGAAGGAGTCTGTGGAAAACCCTGTTAGCTAGGTCTAGAGAAATACCTGCGAGCTTACATTGAGTCTGAATAACCTGGAACCAATTCATAGAATTTTAGAGTTTGGAACATTTGTAATGATTTATATCAACGCTTTCCCATTTTAACACCATTTTGTAAGTGAAAAAGTCGGGGATGATTTTGCTATAGTCACACATCTAGTTTCTGGAATAGCACAGATTAGAACCTGACCCTGAGGTTTAGTGCTGTTTCCTCTCACAACATCCTTAAACTAATTTAGAGAAAGTGTGTGGGTGAAGGAATTCAGTTAATGGGGAATGAACTGAGAGAACCATTTTGTGTTAAGTGAATATGGCCAATACTGAGGGAATCTGAGACTGAGCACTGAGGAAATGACCGTTTGAAATGAATCTGACAGGAAAATTATTGCCATATCAGGAATGATGTGGACAACTTCACGCCAGTGACTGACTAGAACTAATGCTCAGAAACACGTCTGACATGTTAGAACCTGTCAAAATCCTGTCAGGAATGCGGCCAGTGGGAGCTCCTGACGAGGAGGCACTGAAGGAATGATACAGGCTGACATGAACTTTTCAGGGATTGATTTTTAAATAGAAGAAAAGAGATGCTGCTGCTAATGACATTTGGGATCTGTGGGTGTGTGGGGGGGTTGGAGTCTAATCATCATTCAACTTAATAATTTATCAATCTTATTATAGGTGAGCAAATAATTTCACTTGCATTTATAAATGGTGGGAAGTCTGTGTCTAACCTTGGTAGGAAGGTTTCTGGTTCCTGCCAAGATGGCTCTCTCTTCCCGATTAATCCTGGGGAAAAGAATATAAATAAACAGAAAAGAAACACGAATGCCAGGAAATGAATAAAACCAACCAACCAACAGATTTTGAGAACCCCCTGAGGGAACAAAAGAACGTTTGTACTGGTGCAGGTCAGCTGCAGACAGAGGGGGAAGGTGTCCTGAGGTGGTTGGTGAAGATCTTCAGATCTGCTCTTGTTTTCCTCCCGTCTTTCCCCTTCACTGCAGAGATGACCCCAGATTAGTAGTCTGAGGGCAGAAAGCATCGCAGGGGGAGCAGCTCATGAAAGCAGATGCTGACTGACCAGCTGGTCTTCCTCCTCCACTGTCGGCCCACAGGGTTCATGGATTGCAACCTAGGGAGACTGCCTCTTTCCCAAAACATCTTGCCCTTGAGGTTTAAGGTAGAGTCCTCACCAGTGGCGTTGTCTGGTACGTTGGCTACAAATCAGAGTAACTCACAGTGGTTTGGTGTTACCTGAGCATTCTACACTGAGGCTCTACTTTTAAACTGGGCAGAGTAGCTGTATCCATATGGAAGAATGGGCTCCCAGGCAAAGTAACTAGACTTTGGAAGGCTACCTCTATCCTCTGAAATAGAAGTATTGGAAGAGGTGGACTAAGAACTTATTTTTATTTTTTTAAGTTTATTTATTTATTTTGAGAGAGAGAGAGAGAGAGAGAGAGAGAGAGAGAGAGAGAGACAAAGTATGGGAGGGGCAGACAGAGAGGGAGAGAGAGAATCCCAAGCAGGTTCCACACTGTCAGCATGGAGCCCAATGCAGGGCTCGAATTCTTGAACCAGATCATGACCTGAGCCAAAACCAAGAGCCGACGCTTAAGAACTGACCCACCCAGTCACCCCGAGGTAGACAAAAAATTTAAAATGAATGAATGCAAGTGAAGAAAAATATATGCCTAAGTATGGGTTTAATAAACTGCAAAATAAATTAATGAACTGGAAGAGTATATTGAGAAATTCTTCCAGAAGTCAGTGGAATGCATAAAAAAAACCCCAGAAAACTAATATATAAATCAATGAGAAAAGCTAATAGGAATGGCGGATAGAAGTACAAGTGCCAATGTCTCCTAAAAGACACCCCAAAAGAACAGAGAAGATGGATGGAAGGAGATAATCTGAAGGAACAATGGGGATAAATTACTCATATATAAAGAAGAACGACCTCAGTTTGAAAGGACTGATAGACTGCCAAACATGGCATAAAAAGAAAACCACATAGACATATATTATGATAATATCTAAGAACATAGAGTACGAAGAAAAAAATTTTACAAGCTTCCAGAAAGAAAGTGAAGGTCATCTAAAACTAAGCAAGAATCAAACGGTATCAGACGTTTCAATGGCAATACTGGATACAGGAAGACGATGAGGTCATATTTTTTATTTTTTAAAATTTATTTACAAATTAAAAATAAATTTAAACATGTTTCATCTTTTTAGAGGATCGAAAGAAAATAATTTTGAATATAGAGTTTTACATCTAGCAAAATTAGCATTCAAATGTGAGGGGCAATAAAAATATCCCCAGGGATGTCTAAGGCCTCAGAAAGTTTGTCTTATGAAAGTCCACAATGAGAATATTTTTTGGAAAAAGCATTCATTTCAGAAGAGAAATACATTCAGGAGATTGTGCAAGAGCTATGTTGAAAGTAAGAATGATAACACGTTGTGGGATCCTAGACAGTATTGATGTGATGTGGGGTGTGGACAGCAGGACACTAAGGGGCCATACAAACATAAGGGTCTGTGAGCTTGCCAGACCCCTTTTCTATTTAGGGAGAAGATAGAAATCTTGACAGGCTAATTTCACTCATTTTCTAGGGCTGCCATAACACAGCACTACACACTGGGCAGCTCATGCAACAGAAATTCATTTCCTCACAGTTCTGGAGGCTGAAAGTGCTTGACCAAGGTCTCTGCAGGTTTGTTTTTTTCTGAGTCCTCTCCCCTTGGCTTGTAGATGGCCAATCTCTCCCTGTGTCCTCACATGGTTTTCCCTCTGTGTGCAATTGTGTCTGTGTCCTAATGTCCTTTTATAAGGAAACCAGTGAGATTGGATTAGTGCCCACTGTTATGACCTCATTTAACCTTAAGTACCTCTTAAAAGACCCTACCTCCATATGTGTCACATTCTGAGCTACTAATGGCTGGGGCCAAAATTAGGATTTTGGAAGCATAAAATTCTGTCTCTAATACTGATATTCTTCCAGCACACACCCATAAGCATACCAGCCAATGATTATTCTGATTGGTTGGTGTCAGGTCAATCACCAGGTTCTATACTTTCAATATCACCTCTAGATAGTGCAAGTTTAAGATAAAAACAAGGGTGAATAATTATGTGAATAGGTTAAGAACTATCATGTAAGAACAAAAATTGAATGTATAGCTTTTAAACCAGAAGGAAAAATAAACTGATTTGTTCGGTAGACAGCTGAAAGAAGAGAGGCCAAAAATGCAGGACATGGAAGATATAAAATGAAAGAACAAATTTAAGTGAAACAAAACTCAATAATTACATTAAATGTAGAGGGAAAAACATATTCATTGACATTCTGATTGGATTTTTAAAAGGTACAATAGTATATTGATTTAAAAAGTCACAGAAAGATAAAAGGTACAAAAAGTAAAAACTAAAATAAAAAATACATCTGGAATATAAGAATTGAAAAAAATCTGGAGCAGACATCTTCATAACTGACAAAATAAAACAAAAAGGACGAAGAAGCATATCAGAGGTTGTAAATGGAGCAATAGGACAGAAAGATATAGGTATTTTGATCCATTATGGACCTAATTACACAGCTATAAATAATATCAAGCACCAACAAGCAGAATTTCAGGCAGAAATGGATAAATCATCAGGTATGGCTAGAGATCTTTACACACCTCTCAAAAGCTCATCGATCAGGCACATGTGTCCATGTGAATACACACACACACACACACACACACACACTCCCCACAGAGCAGCAGCAGGATCAAGGACCTGGACAATACAATACAATACAATAAATAAGCTCACATTAATATATAGAAATGCGAATGTATGAATTTCTACATCCAACAGAGAATATATATTATTTATAGGCACACTGGGGACATTTACAAAAATAGGCTATAAATCAATTTCATTGCCCAGGTTCTCTGACCATAAGTTCTCTGAATTTTATGTGTAACAAAATGAAACATTAATTACCAAAACAATAGCAAAAACACATCTCGTGTATTTGGAAGCTAAATGTTTAAAAACAATCCATATGTTAAAAATGAAAATATTATATGTCAGAATTTGTGAATGAAACTAAGCAGAAAAGATTTATGGCTTTAAAAACAACACAAAGCTACCAAGATTAAAAGTAAATGAGCTGCTTTCAGCTCACGAATTTGGAGAAATAGCAGACTGCAGATGCAAAGAAACAAGAGGAAGGAAATGATATGGATAAAAGCAGAAATCAAGAAAATCCGAGAACAGACAATAGCGAAGATTAACAAAACCAAAAGCCGATTCTTTGAAAAGATTAAAAAAGTAGGCCTCTGATAAGATTAGAGAAGAAAAAAAAGAAGCAAATAAACAAGACACATAAAGAAAAATGATACAACCATAGATACAACAGAGATTTGAAACAGTTAAGATCCGAGGTGAATTGAATAGATCCCTAGAAAAACACAAAGTGCTAAATTTGTCACAAGAGAAAACTTGCATAGACCAAATATATAATAAATTGACATGATTCTCAAATAACTATCCAACATCAACAGCAATAAACAAACAAAAAACAAAAAAAAATTAAAAAAAAACCCCTCAGATCTTGATGAATAGTAAGTTTTATCCAAATTTCAAGGACTAGTAAATTGTTTTATACCAGTTGTTAAAGAAAGTAAAGAAGGATCAAATATTCCCTAGAATCACTTTTCATAGTTTTACTGAGGTCTAATTTAGATAACGTAAAATTGACGCACTGAAACGTACAATTTGATAATTTCTAATAAATTTTTACCCTTGTGTAACTTTCTCTACAATTGCATTTCAGAGCCACCTATACCACCCCAGAAAGTTCCTTCATGACTGCACGCAGTCCCCACTCCAGCCCCAGTGCCAGGCGACGTCCGATCTGCTTACTGTTCCTCAGGTTTTATCTTTTGCAGAAACTTCTTATAGTATATGTACAGTATGTAATATGTAGCCTTCTTTATGTCTGGCTTTTTTCACTTACCATAATGTTGTTGAGGTTCATTTATAAGGTTACTTATATCACTCATTCATTCCTTTTTATTGCTGAATAGTCAGTCTTACTGCAGCTTATATTCATTTCCTGAGGCTGATATAGCAAATTACATGTGGGGCGCCTGGGGGGACTCAGTCGATTAAGTGTCTGACTTTGTCTCAGGTCATGATCTCGCGGTTTGTGAGTCCGAGCCCGGCGTCGGGCTCTGTGCTAACAGCTCAGAGCCTGGAGCCTGCCTTAGATTCTATGTCTTCCTCTCTCTCTCTGCCCCTCCCCTGCTCATGCTCTGTCTCTCTCTGTCTCTCCAAAATAAATAAATGTTAAAAAGTTAAAAAAAAAAACCCGAATTACATATTTAAAAAAATTTTTTTAATGTTTATTTATTTATTTGGAGAGAAAGAGAGAGAGAGAAAGCAAGTGTGGGAGGGGTAGAGAGAGAAAGAAAATCTCAAGCAGGCTCTGTGCTGTTGGTGCAGAGCCCAATGCAGGGCTCTATCTCATGAACCGTGAGATCATGACCTGAGTCGAAATCAAGAGTCTGATGTTTAACTGACTGAGCCACCCAGGTACCTCATATTACATGTGGTTTAAACCCTCGTGTTCTGGAGGGTAGAAGTCTAAAATTAAGATGTTGGTAAGGCCATGCTCTCTCTGAAGCCTGTCAGGAAGATTCTTCCTTGCTCCTTCCTGGCCTCAGATGGGTGCTGTCAATCCTTGGTATTCCTTAGTTTGTGGCAGCATGACTGATTTGTTTCCATCTTCACATGACCATCTTCCCTCTGTTTCTGTCTCCCAATTTCTCTCTTTTTATAAAGGTGTCCATCATTGGATAAGGGCCCAGCCTATTCAAGTGTGACCTCTTTTTACTTGATCATCTGCAAAGATCCTACTTCCAAATAGGGTCATAGTCATTGGTTCAGGGTGGATATGAATTTTGGGGGAAATTATTGAGACCAGTACATATGCATATACCACATTTTGTTCATCCATTCGCTACTTGCTGGAGGCTTAGATTGTTTCCATCTTTGGTTATTACAAATATTCTCATAGAAAACTTTGTGTGGACATATGGTTTCATTTCTCTTGAGTAGATATCCAGGAGAGGAATTGTTGACTCATATGATAAGTATATATTTAGCTTTTTAAGAAATATTCAAATATACTATTTCTATACGTAATTGTCACATTTGGTATTACCATTCTTTTTTGATATGGGCATTCTATTGACTATAGAGTTGTACCTTGTTTTATTTGCATTGTCCTGATGATTAACGATCTTGTGCAGCTTTACATGTGACATTAACTCTTCATATATAAATATTCTTTGATAAAATATCTACTCAAATGTTTGACCATTTTAAAATTAGTATAATTATTAACTTGAAAACTTTCTTTATGTAGTCTGAACACAAGTCCATTATCAGATACATGATTTGCAAATACAGAAAAACCTTGGATTGTGAGTACACTGTTCTTCAAAACAAGAAAACTTTTCTAATAAATTATAACTTGATAAGTGAGCGATATTTTGCAATATGAGTAGTATGTGACACCAGACATCACATGATCACAACTGAGCCAATGGTTCTTGAAATTCGCTTAGATATGCAAGCGCTTTGGGTTACAAGCGTATTTCCGGAACAAAACTTGCTTGCAAACTAAGGCTTTACTGTATTCTCTTTCACTCTGTGATTTTTCTCATTTTCTTAATGGCTATTTTGAAGAATGAAACTTTGAAATTGTGATGAAGTCAAAATTATCATTTTTTAATTTTATGGATCATAGTTTTGGTATCATTTCTAAGATCATTTTGCCTAACATAAGATCACAGAGAGTTTCTCTTATGTTTTCTTCTAAAAGTTTTATAATTTGAGCTCTTATATCTAGGTCTATGATCTGTTTGAGTTGATTTTTTTGTATGATCTGAAGTAGGAGGTTAATTTCTTTTTCTTGGGGCACCTAGGTGGCTCAATCAGTTAAGTGTCCGACTTTGGCTCAGGTCATGATCTCATGGTTCATGGGTTCGAGCCCCATGTCGGGCTCTGTGCTGACAGCTAGCTCAGAGCCTGGAGCCTGTCTTTGCATTCTGTGTCTCCCTCTCTCTCTGACCCTCCCCTGCTCATGCTGTCTCTCTCTCTCTCTCTCTCTCTCTCTCTCTCTCAAAAATAAATAAAAAAACATTAAAAAAAATTATTTTTCTTACATTCAATTATTCTAGCTCTGGTTTGAATAACCTGTTCTTACCTCATTAAATTGCCTTGGCCCCTCTATAAAAACCAATTGACTATATGTTAAAGGTTTATTTTTATGTCATTGATGTGTAGATCTATCTTTATGGCATACCATATGGTCTTGACTACTGTAGCTTTATTGTCTTTCAAAATATGATTGATATACCTAGAAACAGGAGTGATGGGTGAGGACATTGTAAGTAAGGGAATAGAAGGAATGGCTTGCCTTCTCCCTTTCTGCCCCTGAACTCCATTAATCTAGTCATGAAAGGCCAGGACTAGGATTGACTCAGGATTTGCCCTGAACTCCTGATAAACTGGCCTGACTCTAAGAAGAAGGAACAGAGAAACTTTGGTAGCAGTAAATCAAGAAACATGAGGATGGGGTACCTGGTATGGGAGAAGGTGGCTTTCCCAGGTTAGAAAGGATCAGAAGACCACAGCTCTATGGAAACACCCCAGGAGAGTGGTGGAGAGTACCAGTCGTGATAGAGATAATATTTACCATCATGCTTCACCAAGTAAGATATAGCAACATGCCAGTGAAACTCAAGTATTGAACCTTATTTCTGATATGGTCTACAAAATTGGAAAAAATATTTCACAGACACAGGCTGTGCTATTATGTTGATCACTGTGGAGTTCAGCTGAGAAGATACAAATGGAGTCCTGCAACTCTATAGCCAATAGTGAAAAAGCAAGTCTTTGTCCTACTGCTAAATGTCTGTGGTCTCTTCCTTCCATCCTCCACCTCTTCCTCTAGTTTACTTTCTTCTTGTCTACTTGCCTATCTTATTCTCCAGAAGATCTGAGTTAGTTATTGTAGGAAAGCACATGCTTTTCATTCCTTGATACTCATGGCTACTGACAGGAGTTATTCAGTACTTAGGATAACCATCCGTGGGGCTGAGTTCTAACTTCCTCTCCTTGTCAGGCTCTTTCATAGGACAAGGACTTTGTAGTATGGCCTCCCAAAAGTGCTTCAAATTTTTCATGTTGGGCTTTTTCTACTCAAATCACTACCACCTGCTCTTGAAGAGGAGTGGTTATCCATATACTTTCCTAACTTGGTTGTACTCCAATTTGTTATAGAGGCAGAGTCCCTGGAAATCATGGGAACCTTGGCAAGACTCCGTGCTTTCTATGGAACAGGGTCAGATAGCATATTTATTTCTACCATGTGATTGAATAACAGTGTTAGCAGCAGACAATGTGACTATCAGATATATGTTTAGGATAGAATCATGATCATAAGCATAAATTTTCACCAAATGAACATGCTGTTGAATTAGGTGAAATTCTCTGCACACTTTTCTGCAAGGAACTCTCAGCAGTGTTTAGTTCAATAAACAATGAAGGGTGACATATGTTGGTTGTTATAGTCTATGCTACACACTGTGCTAAGTATTTCATATGCATTGTTTAGTTTAATACTCACAACAACCTTGTGAAGTACATCTACTACTCCCACTTTACACATGAAGCCACTGAGGCTTATAATGTTGATGTAACTGGTCCAAGGTGTCAGAGCCAGCTTATGTTAGAACTGGGATTTGAAATCTCGTCTATTGCACACCAAAGCTGAGTTATTCACCATAATGGTCTGTGATACCATTGAATGAAAGCAATGATTCATGTTTTACTTAATGGGAAACAAACAGACAAAATGAAGTGGTCTGGTGGATTTTTCCATTGAGAGTCTTTATTCCTTGTCCTCTCTTCATGGAGGGAATGAGGGTATTAAAGACAGCTGAGGGAGCTACAGTCCGAAAAATCCCTTTTAAGATGACCAAATCTATCATCTTGAGCTAGTCATTTTCAGAAAATGTCTGACTTCTGAGAATCTTTTATGAAAATATGTGTTACCTCTAAGCTCTCTGACCATATAAACTTTTGGTTGCTGCTGGGAAAGACAGAGATCAGGCAAGATGGTCATTTGTCCCTTCTTTGAGTGCCCTTCATTCTCTTAGTGGTCACAGGAGGCCCCTGAGGAACCCGACTGACCTGTAGACAGTCTAATTCTAGACAAGGGCATTGTTCCCAGGGTTTTGTCCTTGCAGAAACAGATGATATTGCTGTATCTCCCACAAGAATGTGGCTCTGTTGTCTCTCTTTAAAAAGCCTTCCCTTGACTTTCAAACAAGTACAATTTTCAAACTTGAATTCCAAATAATCTCTTTTCAGGAATGCTTTTGTATTTAACACCTCTGTGAACTCCAGGACCATACACCCTCAACTGGAAGGTCTATGCAGAGGCGGCTGAGCAGGCTGCCAGATTCAGCCTCTGAACCCTAGCATTTCTGCGTTATAAATGCTCTTCTCCCCTGACAGCAGGAATGAAATATTCAGAGGCATTTGGCTTAGACTGGAATTGATAAGTCAAACCTTAGTCAACTCTCCATGCATAGATCTTTAACCCAGGAAAGGATGTTTGTTGGGAACCAGGAAACCAACCTGAGGGACTTTATTCACAATGTTCCATGTCAGAGCTGGGTTCTGCTGGCTTTCTTGAGGAAAGCATGAGCTCTCTGTGGTGTTGGTTAACAAAGGCTGCTATTGGAGAGTTGTCAACAGGCATTTTTTTCCACAGGGAAAGCTCTTCCTGTAGGTTCTGTCCCAAGGAAAGCCTTTTTGAAATTAATGGGCAAGTTCAAATATACAATGGTAATCAGTCTCCATCCTGGTCACAATATATAGTTACTGTACATATGTGGGCACACTCTCTTAAAGCATTGATTTGAGATATAAAAATTTACCTGAGCTTAACTGATATTTGCTATTACTTTTTTCTCAGTACCTCTATTACTTTTTTGGGACACTCCTTTCACCAAATGTACCTGGTTCTAGTGGTCAATAACAGGGTTTGTTAGAGCTGTGTCCCACCCTGGACCCAGCCAAGGTGTGGGCAATAATCCAGGCTGGGCCAATCATGGTGACCCATCAAGAACAAGACTGAGACTCAAGCAGGGTCAGATTACTATCCTTGATTAACAAAGAGAAGTCCACTTGTTACTGGGAGGATACGAATCTAGGGTTACATATAGCTATTTTTCCCCCTGCAGTGTAGTGCCTCTTTATGGAAAGAAACCAATATATAAAAGGAAGAAACAGCAGACAGTGGAGTGAGATAAAGCCTTGACCAAATGGTTTAGGTCCCAGAAGACGTGACTGAAGTCTTCCCAGGTCCATAAGCCAAATTCCACTTTCTGCTTAATCAAGTTTGACTTTAATTTCTGTTGCTTAAGAAGCAAAAATGCCATTATTAACACCTATATCTACTATGTACCAAGTACTGTGTGAGGTAAGGGAGAGAAAATGATGAATAAGACATTCTAGTATCTTAACATTCTAGAATCTTATCTAGTATAACTAACAAAATTGAAATATAGATGAAAGACTATGGGAAAATAGTGGGGAAAGAGTTTGTGCTTTAGAGTTATTGAGAGTTTTTGAACATAGAAGCTAAATGGTAAGATCTGTGTTTTCACTCTTGTTAGACTCTGGATGGTAGATCGGAAAAAGGATGGCCAGATGTGGTGGTGAATTCTGGGTGATCAAAACATTGTAAAGCCTTTAAACCAAAGTGAGATTCTGGTCATTGACAGCCAGATCTGTCAATATGGAGGGATTCCTGTGGTTTTAGCATTATTTGGATTGATTAGAAAGTATGGCCATTTTGGCTAGGTATGTTTTGAACTCATGTCCTATTTCTGTTTCTTAACATAGAATTCATATAACTTGATGATAACTGTTTTTTTAGTACTCATCTACCTAGACTTTTATCTAAGAATTGAAATTCTATACTCAAGTCAAAACTTCTCTTCTTCCTGAGCATTTTACTTGCACTTGTCTGTTGATTTCTAACAATGCAGTGTATTTCTTGAGGTTTGATGATTGGTCCATACTAATCACCAAATGAAATACTACCATCAAGAACACTGAAAGCAGGGACAACATTTTGCTGATTTCTGGGGCAGCAGCACTGAATATGTTTTCTTATTTGTTCTAAGTTCTCAATGTATTAGTTTCCCATTGGTGCTATGAAAAATTACCACAAATTTAGCAGCTTAAGACAACAAAATTTGTTGTTTTAAAGGTCAGAAGTCAAAAGTCAGTCTCACGAGGCTAAAGTCAAGGTGTTAGTGAGCCTGGTTCATTGTGTATGCTCCAGGAGAGAATTAGCTACTTCAACTTTTTGAGATTTTAGAGGCTTACCTGCATTCCTTGACTCTTGGTCCCTTCCTCCAACCTCAAAGCCAGCAGCCAATATATCCCATCTCTGTATGACCTGTTTCCATTGGCACAAAACCCGTACCTAACTCTGACTCTCCTGCTTCTATCTTACTAGATAGGAACCCTGTGGTTACATTATGCCCTTCTAGATAACCCAGGATAATCCCCTTATTTCAAGATCCTTAACTTAAGGATGTCTTTTTGCCATGTTAGGTTACATATTCATGGGTTTTCATAACTATGGTATAGACATTTTTGGTGGGGGGGATTTTTCTACCATCCACGAAAAATATCCTATTGGATGAATTATTACTTTTTTTTTAGAGAGAGAGCACAATCGGGGTGGGAGGAGGGGCTGAGGGGAAGAGAGAGAGAATCTCGAGCATGTTCCATGCTCATCATGTAGCCTGACATAGGGCTCACTCTCATGACCCCAGAATCATGACCTCAGTCAAAATCAAGAGTTGGACACTTACCTAACATAGTCACCTAGGTGCCCCTGGATGAATTATTTTAATATGATTTGATATGTAACTGATGGATTATTAAGTGTGAGTCACTATGATGGGCTTCTTGATCTTGATGTTCATTAAGATGATCACAGAGCCATTCTGCTCTTTATTATAGTGATGGAGGTGGCCTGCATGAGCTAAAGCTCCAAATTTGAGATAAGGATGTAGCAGTAAATTTGCATTTAGAAAATAACCATGTAAAAACTATAACCTCTGGCTTTAAATAATTGTTTAAAAATTATAAGATGTCCAGCTTGAAATTTGTAAACCTCTGTTTTTCTGTGTACAGTGATCATATATGCCCCAGTTTTCAGGGCACAGCCCTGATTTTGATAATATGTTATATGATTACCTTAACCATATTCTCTTTTGTAAAATGTTTCATTTATTTTTGAGCAAGAGAGAGACAGAGTGTGAGCAGGGAAGGGTCAGAAAGAGAGGGAGACACAGAATCCGAAGCAGGCTCCAGGCTCTGAGCTGTCAGCACAGAGCCTGACGTGGGGCTTGAACCCATAAACCACAAGATCATGACCTGAGCCGAAGTTGGGTGCTTAACCAAATGAGCCACCCAGGCATCCCTACCTTAACCATATTTTAATACCTCAAATCCCATAATGTAGTTTTGAAAACTGTCACCCCTAATAACAAAACTATGAAATTTAGTCATGCTGGTGGGCCCAATAGTTTTGTTGTTGTTAGTCTATCTAATGCGGGGGAGTCTAAAATCCTACGTAAGTTTTCATACAATTACCACATTTCATGAGAAACTAGGTGGAAATCCACCAGAAGGAGAGTTTGAGTTCCAGTTGCTTTTATAAATTAGTATCAGCAAATACCAAGGGGTCACTCTTATTATTAGAGGGTGGAGCAGGCAACTTTGCTTTACACATCAGGGATACAACTCAACATTAGCATGCATTTTGCATGTCATAAATCACATATCTTAAAAACACAAGAAGATTTTCATTGTAAATGGAGTAACAAACAATGTTTCAATTATATTGGAATTTTCCTAAACTAGGTCCTGGGTATCATCTTCTAATCATTCAGAGATTTATTCAGTGCTTATTCTGTTATAGGCATCCTACTGGGCACTGAGAAAGAAATCTAGGACAGAATGTTTTGCATGATGTAATATTTTTGCTTTCTCTGAAATGTTATTGGTATAAGTGATGAAAATGCTTAGGCATTGCTGACTCTCCCAGTTAGCCATTAATTACAAGCTAACTAATCACATATTTATTTAAATAAGCACCTAATTAGGTGCTAACTAATCAGATACTTCTTTTAAATAAGTAATCAGATATTTATTTATTGTTGCATTCTTTTCTCCATAAGAGAGATATATTTGAATGGAATTTTGGGAATATTTCTTCCCTTGGGTAAAACTTGGGAAAACTCTGATACGTGCATGTAGTCAACTTGTTGGGGAAGCTGTTTGGACAACAGACAGAGGAGCTCCTCCTCAAGGAGCTCATGGTCTAGTTGTAAGGGACAGATGTATAAGCTTGTGGTTGAAAATCAGAGCAATATAAAATCTATGCTGGATGCCTACCTTGAGTGTCATAGGAGCACAGAGGCTGGGGTTCAGAATCTGACATACTGATCTTCCAAGTCTTTCTGGAGGGAGCAGTGCCCTCCCTGAGTATGGGAAGATGAGCAGGAACTGGCCAGGTGAAGACGCTGGAAGGGGCATCCCATGCAAAAGACCATGTATGTTAATTCAATGAAGCAAGAAACAATATGACTTGCATTCATTGTGGCTGAAGAAAAGGTGTATAAATGGAGAGATAAGAGATTGGGACAGAGAGGTCTTGAAGAGTCTCACACACCTAACTGAGAACTTCAGCTCTCCATAAAAGCTGGAGGAGGGGCTCATTGGAGGATGTTCAATAGGGAAGTGAGTTTATTTGTATTTTAAGAGATTGTCCGGGTGCCTGGGTGGCTTAGTCGGTGGAGTGTCCGACTTTGGCTCAGGTCATGATCTCACGGTTCATGGGTTCGAGGCCCAGGTCACGTTTTGTGTTGACAGCGAAGAGCCTGCATCGGATTCTCTCTCTCTGCCCCTCCCCTGCTCTCTCTGTCTCTCAAAAATAAAAAAACATTAAAAAAAAGAGACAGTCATATGAGCTCTATGAATAATAAATGGAGACGACTAATAGATAGAAGCATGAGACCTTCAGGAGTTCAGCTGAGAGTCTGGCTGGGAGGTGAGGAGGGTCTAAACCAGGGCAGTGGCAGTGGGGATAGAAATGAAAGAAAAATATTTCATGTTTGGTACAATACACAATCATATAGCAATCTGATTTTTGTATGATAGAAAAGTGATTATTTCTTTAGGAAGAAGATAATTTATAAAAATCATCTATGATCATTAAAAAGGTTATTTTCAAAGTGAAAGAATGTCTGTCTTCTTTAAAAAAATTTTTTTAATGTTTCTTTGTCTTTGAGAGAGAGAGAAACAGAGTGTGAGTGGGGGATGGGCAGAGAGAGAGGGAAACACAGAATCTGAAGGAGACTCCAGGCTCTGAGCTGTCAACACAGAGCATGACATGGGGCTTGAACCCACGAATCAAGAGATCATGACCTGAGCCTAAGTCAGATGCTTAACCAACTGAGCCACCCAGGTGTCCCAAGAGCGTCTGTCTTCTAATGTCAGATGTCAGTGGAATCTATATAGTGTAAGGGAACAGATTCTTTCTAACACACCCTCCCCCCCAGAATGTGGTGGATATTCAGTAAGACTTTGAAATTTTAATTTGGGTAAGAAATATACAGTTAGTTGTGCTTTGGTGGGTTCTCTGGATATGGCTGTGCACTGAGCTTTATTGTGACAAGGAAGATATGTTATCCTGGAAAGAGCAAAATATAGAAATGAGAAGACCCTGCTGTCTGTCCTCTCCCAGCTTCCCCATGAGACGGATCCCAGATTTTCTTAGATTCTGTTTCATAAACTATTCAAAAAGGGATTATGGTACTTCTCCTGGATCTCACAAGGCTCTTAGGAGAGTAGATATAAGCCAATATTCAAAATGGCTTTGAATATTATCAAGTGCTAGATTGGGAAGCTCTGTGCTGTTGAGGAAAGGTGATGGGCTTTGGATTAGTTAGATGTGGGTTCAAATCCCAGCTGGAAATAACTTGGGGGCAAATTGCTTAACGTCTTTGAGTTGTAGTGTCTGCATCTATATAATGGGCATAAATAGCATCTTTTTCAAGGCTTACTTGAACTAACAAATGTAAAAGAAGTCCTATTGATATTTCTTCCTCTTCCCTGGCAGGAAAATGTGGCAGTTGAGAAATTTGTTCTTTTCCTACTGGCTGAGGCATGTAGTTTTTCTCCCAGAGTGAGGAGGGTGAGGTGGGTAGAGACTGGCTGTTCTGTTCTCACTGCTGCCCTTGCCATCTGCCAGGCTGAGGAAGATAGATGCTCTCAGATGTTCCCTGTGCCACCTCTTTTAGGCTCTCCCATCTGCTTTGTTCCTTGAGGGAAAACATCTGCTGCTCTCGCTATGGTTTCTTCATTGTCATTTGTCTTCCGACTTGCTTCTGTTGATTTGAAGTTTTCATGTATCATTTTAGTAGCCTCCCACTTGACTTTTTCTCTATCCTCCTGCCCCCATTTTGCTCTTCACTTTTCCTATTCTGTTTTCATGTCTACATCATCTATCTTCTTATCAGATGTTTGTTTTGTTTGGGTAGAGATTTTGACAAGTGTCCTATCTTGGACAAGTGTTGCTTCCATCTTGGATTTATCAGCTCTGCACAATGAAGACTTTTCAGGCAGCGGGGATAAATTCCTTGTATTGTATTTTTTTTTCCTTTACCAACCACCCCATTTCTTCTTTGGCCCTCCACCAAATTTTTCCCTCACTCATAGGTTATATGCTATCATCTTCCCCTAATGTCATCTCCAGATTGGACTCTGGCTTCTTTTCAGGACGTCTCTGTTCTCATTAACTCTCCACCACCAACAGCTTGCAGACCCTTGCTCTTTGTATTCCTGTGAAATGTCTCCAGCTCACAACCATTGCAGGGGGCACTGTTCCTTTTTCTGGGTACCACAGTTGGATATTGCCAGGGAGATTTCTTAGGGAGTGATGCTTCAGGGAGAGAGGAGCCACAGAAAGAGTAGGACCCCACACTTTTAAATGTGATAACATGGGGCGCCTGTGGGGCTCAGTTGGTTAAGTGACTGGCGCTTGATTTTGGCTCAGGTCATGATCTCACAGTTTATGGGCCTGAGCCCCACTGGGCTCTGTGCTGACAGTAAGGAACCTGCTTGGGGTTCTCTCCCTCTCTCTCTGCTCTCCCCCATTTGTGCTCTCTCACTCTCTCTCTCAAATTAAATAAACTTATAAAAAATAAAATAAATGTGATAACATGTATGAAGTGCATTACAGTGGCTGCCATGTGTTAAGCATTTATTAATTAGCACTGGTCAGGACTGGTTGATTATGGATGGTATTTTGGGAGGTTGGGTTAGGAATACTTTACAACATCTGGAGATTGTGACACAATACTATGCTGATCTAGTCACATGATATTTCATGTTCAGCAGTAGGAACAGAGAAACAAATATAACTTTGATGTTGGAAGTAGAAAAAGAAATGTTTAGCTCACTGTGATTATCAACCAGTTTGGGGCAGAATCACCACTTCATCTTTTGGAAGACTTGGTGAAAAGATTTCTGTTGCTTGAAAACTGTCCTTGTTTCTTATTACTTTTCACTGAAAGTATCCACTCATATTCTACTTCCATTTTTTAAAGAGTTCCTTGACCAGCTTGTTGTTGATCTAAAACTATTAGAATTAGTGGTATTTCCCTCTGCCGCTGTTTACATGCCATTTCTTCCTTTCCTGTTTAAACTCATGTGTTTATCATAGCACTTCTCAGGGACAGATTCATATTAGTTTCTTGTGTATAATCTGTCCTTTCTGAGGGACTGTGAGTTTCTGGAAACTAGGAATCGTATTTGGATCTTTGCACTTCCCACAGGACTAACATAGCACCTCATACACAGCAGGCACTCTTTCATGTTAAATAAATTAAAATAAAGAGTCTGGGTCACGATTAAGGACCAAATGTCAACTAATGTCTAACATAAAGAAATAACTCACAATTTTGCAGATTGTCTGTAGAAAATTTATTGACAAAAGCTTCTGCTGATGGGCTAGTACCAGTTTGCATGGACCTGAGATGCAGATTATTAAATATTCAGGAATATTTGGAGCAAGTTGTTAAGCCATCGGTGACTCAACATTGGTGTTGCTGGGAATATTTGCACCATGGAAATCAGCACATGCTACAAATCAAGGCTATTCTTTTTTCTTTTCAAAGAATGTTCCAGCTATCCATGGCTATGTTCGAGATTGTCTTAAATAGCCAACCTTTGCAATAGGAAGCTAAACAGAGTGCAATCCATGAATTGTCAGTGAAGCAATTAGTTTTCTAAATAGTGGGGGTGAGGGCAAGGGGGGACGGTCTGCTCATGGTGCCTTCATGAAGAACAGTTCAGGTCTTCCTCAAAAGCAAAAACAAAACTAGACCATAGCTGAAGAAAGCAAGATAGTGTCTCCCAGGCACTTTCTCAAAACGGCAAAGCTAGTTCAAGGTATTTGCAAGCACTAAGATCTGTATTGTAATCGGTTCTAGTGGCTCTTATTATTTAAAAATATTTTCTTTCTCTGGCATAGACATTATTAAGCCTATGGCAGGATTAAGGAGCACTTTTAACAAATACTGTGCTAGAAGAAATGTTAGAAGATCTATTTGGGGTTATGCAAAGAGTATTTAGTACATATCAAAATAAAATGGGGAAATTATAAACCACTTCTCACTTTGTAATTCTAGCAGAGATAATGATGCAACATATGAGTGATTCCTCAGTGACCCTTATCTGCAAAGACATGTTATTGCACCTGCTTATTCATTAACAACATTTTCATAGAAACTTGTAATCATCAAATCCTTCAAGCCATGGCAGTCTAAAGAAGACACACTAGTCAAGCCCACATACTGGTGTGAGGCTGTTCCAAGAGAATGATTATAAAGTGATTTTAAGATGATTTTGAAAATGAATTAAAATCTCTTTCACAAGGTATCAGAGATATATGATCAGAATATAGTAAAATACTGTTGGCCTCAATTCCACTTAGAAAAGTCTTTAAAGTTGTCGAGACTACAAAATATGTTACACAAGGCAGCTGAAAGATATTCCACGATGTGAATATGGTATTTTTGGCTAGAAAGACTGCTGCACCTCACAACCTGTGTATGAGGTCTACTAAAGAATTCTGGGAAAGCTGGAGTTGTTGATTCGGAAGGGCTAAAGTGGGGTAGCTCACATATCCAGCTAGTCTTACCTGTTGAAAAGCACCAGGCGAGGACCCTCAATCACCTAGTGGAGTGTTCTCGGGAGATCTTTTTCTGGCTTCCCACGGGAGCTCCTTGCTTTTCAGCAGTCCACCGTGTGCATAAAATTAACAACATGCTACAATGGCTTCTTATATCATAAATGGAGCCCCTTAAAGTGATATTCCTTCCCACACGTTTGCAGCCTTCCGGTGGGAATTAACTACTGGACTCCACTTACTTGAATGGAAGGTGTGAGTTTAAAGGCATGAACAAACACGCCGGCAATATATTAGCTGTCTTTGGTGATGTACGGATGGATGCTTGAGTTACTCGTGGGCTGAGTCTGGCCTCAGAAACCTAGTTCACTAAATGCTAAATCTTCACCGAAACCTATTTTGGGAGACTGAAAGTGTTCCAGACAGCTATCTCCAAAGAATTTTTTTTAGCTGAGCTTTTCATTGTTTACCGGGTTGTTTTAGTGCCTTGTAGACCCAACCATCATCAGCATCTTTTGTGAGGAGTTTTAGGGCTAACTTCTGTGACTAGCCAATAGTGGAATCAGCTATTCCTTACTAGTTAGATGCTATAAGTAAGGAAACAGAGAGGGGCACCTGAGTGGCTCAGTTTGTTAAGTGTCTGACTTCAGCTCAGGTCATAATCTCACAGTTTGTAGGTTCAAGCCCTGTGTCAGGCTCTGTGCTGACAGCTCAGAGCCTAGAGCCTGTTTAGGATTCTGTGTCTCCCTCTCTCTCTGCCCTTCCCCTGCGCATGCTCTCTCTCTCTCTCTCTCTCAAAAATAAAAAACATTAAAAAATAAAAAAAATAAGGCAACAGAGAGATATCCACAGAAAAAGTTGAAGCTAATTGAACTGCTAGTTGAAGACCAATTTGAATGACTTTCTCGGAATTGAGAAAGACATTAACGATGGGAGACGATAAACATTTATGGAGTGCTTACTGCTGCCAGTCCATTAAGTCATTTAATCCTCCCCAAATCCAATGAGATAGGCACAATTTTGATGCTCATTTTACACATCAGGAAACTGAGGCAAAGTGGAAGCAACATGCCCATGGTCACATAGCTAGTAACTAATGTATGCTGCATTTTAATCCCAGTAGTCTGACTCCAGAGCTGACTTCTTTTATTTCTTTAAGATACTTGCCTTTATTATTTTTTCCACCTTAAAAAAATTACATCCAAGTTAGTTAGCATATAGTGCAATATTTCAGGAATCAAATCTAGTGATTGGTCCCCTACATTTAACACCCAGTGCTCATCCCAACAAGTGTCTTCCTTAATGCCCCTTGCCCGTTTAGCCCATCTCCCACCCACAGCCCCTCCAGCAACCCTCAGTGTGGTCTCTGTACTTAAGAGTCTCTTATGTTTTGTCCACCTCCCTGTTCTTATATTATTTTGCTTCCCTTCCCTTATGTTCATCTGTTTTGCATCTTAAATTCCACATATGAGTGAAGTCATATGATATTTGTCTTTCTCTGACTAATTTCGTTTAGCATAATACCCTCTAGTTCCATGCATGTAGTTGCAAATGGCACGATTTCATTCTTTGTAATTTCCAGGGCTGACTTCTTAATGATGACCCTTAAATACCCCAAAAGGATCCTCCACGATGATGCACCTGAGAATGACAGGGATAGCCGCTGGGAACATATGTGCATGTCCTCAAAAAGCTTAGGGTTTCTATGCTTAGCAAACAAAAATACAGGGTGCCTGTGCAAATTTGAATTCAGATAGACAAAAAATATACTTTTAAAAAGTATACATGTGTCCCAAAGGTTGCACAGTACCTACTTACATGAAAAAATTCTTTGCTGGTCATCTGAAATTCCGATTTAGCTGGGCTTCCCGTATTTTATCTGGCAACTGCAAGTAAGCTGAGCCTCAAACCTGAATGTCAAGGCCATGAACATCAGTCTTTCATCTCTTGGAGATGGTAGGGGAAAAAGCCGCAACAACCTTGCCTTCGGTTTGTCAGGTTGGAGACAAAATGCTGGTCAAATTTGTCTGGGGGTGGAGTTAAACACATGGGGCATGGCGTTTCTGTCAATTGCAGCCACATTCCCTGGTGTTCTTGGAGTTCTGGTGAGAGTGGGGAGGTGTGTCTAGAGCACAGGTTCTTTTACTTTGATAGCAGCACAGCATGGCAAACCTGTCACGTAGATGAAAATAAAATCCCTGAATGTTGTTTTAATGATGTGAGCCTCACATTGCAAATGGTCTTCTTTGCTGTGGCCTCTAAAATAAAGTAATCGACCTTGACGCCATTCAGCGTGGGACACATAACTCACGTCACGGTCAATTATTTTCCGGTGGACTTTAACACAGTGGGAGCCATTGTCCACGTAATGACTGTGGGGCTTGCAGGGTCCACGTAACTGCAAGGGGCCTCTCGAGTGCCTCACCTGTGATTAAAGGGCCAAGACTCATTCATCTTTGCCTGCCCAACACTTAGCACTGTGTCCGGCACATTTGTATTTACAACAAATGCTCACTGAGCACCCACTTTGCATTGGATGCGAAGGTCACAGGAGGCAATGACTTAGGTTCTGGCCCTGTTCTTATGGGCTGTAAAGTCCAGACTGTAAAGTCTGGAGAAAGTGTCAAAAAAATAAGTGGAAGAATGCTTAATACAGAGATTCAAAGCCTTTGAAAACTGAGGATTCCTAGGCTACTTGGCATATAGATGAGGACACTGATGCCCAAGGATGGGTACCATATTGGAAGCCAGAAAACTGGAGCTCAGAAACCACTTTACTATTTAGTCTTTGAGGAAGTCACTAAACTTCTCTTGGCCTTAATTTGCTCATCTGTAAAATGGAGATAATATTGCTGCCTAGATTATAAAGCAAAAATTAGTGTTCCAGAGACTGAAAAGCATTCAGTAATTCTGAAGTTTAATGTTCAAAATTGTGGAACTGAGCTTGTGTCATTAAAACTAGAAAGAAACCTTGGTGTAGTGGTTAAGAGCAGGCCTGCTACAGCCAGGATGCCTGGGTTCTTGGCAAGTTATTTATCCATCCTGTGCCTCAGTTTCCTCATCTGTAAAATGAGGATAATTAGGGTACCCACCTCGAAAGATTATTGTAAACATTAATTGAGTTAATACATGCCAATATACTAGGCACTCAATACATATTACTTGTAACCAACATCCATTGTAACATCTGGATGTGGGGGGATAGATGTGTTGTCTCTAGGCTATTAAGGCAAATTGTCCATCTAATATCCATTCTTTGTTTTCAACACAGAGAAGTTCATTTTAAGAATATAGTAAAAAGAGATGTAAGTTCTACTGTCTGTTTCTTAAATAATTTTCAGGTCAAGAGATGTTTTTATAATCATGTGCTTTGATCAGAGATTTCTGAACAGTCCCCAAATCAAAATATCAGCATTGGAGAATGGAGTGGAATGGAAAACTGATTTATTCATTCCCAGTCAATAAAGTAAGCAAGCAGTAGCTGGATTGTAAATACCCCTGCAAAGTGAGATTTACAAGACATAATATTAGAAGACAGATTTATCCCAGTTGAAAGTGCATTGCCGTTGAAGCAAGTTCAGTGGAATTTACAAGATGAAGCCCTTGAATGAGAAGAACTCAGAGGCCTTGGGGAGTCAGACTCATGAGGTTTGCTAGGCACAAGCTGGATTTGCATCTTCAAGAAAGGCAGTCAAAGCATTTTCTGAAAATATTGCAAAGAAAGGAGAAAAACAACCGAAGGCAGGGGCATCAGCTTTGTTTAAAACTTCCCTTTGCTCAAGACTGTGGGGTTTATAAATCAAAATTATGTGTCCAGTGAGGAAATGGGAAGTAGAACTGTTTCCAAAAGAAAAAAGAAAAGAAAGCAAGTGATTCATTTTGGCCTAAATAATTGAAAATGCAGAAAGTCCAAGTGTTCCTGGCTCCTTGGTCATGAGCTTATTTGTCGTTTTTACTGTCATGTGGCTGACTCCATGATGAAGACTTGGAAGATGAGCTATCAGAATCCATAAATCTCTAAACTACTTTGTGAAATTGATTAGAGCCCAGTTGTCAGCTACTTACAGGATTTTTTACTTCCTTTTCACTTGGGGAAGAATCAAAATGAAACAGCATGATTGTGTTTATTTTATGTAAAAGAAAGGAATAGAAAAGAAAGAAGAAAGGAAGGAGAAAGGTAAGGAAGTAAAGAAAAAGAAAGAAGAAGGAAAATGGGGCCAGAGATAGCTTTTCTGGAGATACAAGATCAGATTTCTAAGTCTCACGCCAGAATGTCTGCTGGGCATTTTGTTCACTTTGAGGGCTAAAACCTTCTGGATCCAGGACCCTAAGTGACTGAGATTCAAACAAGATGTAGACCATGAACTTGTTTATGGTTTTGAACTATTGCAACCTTGAACAGTGCCACGAATCAAATTAAGTCCTGAGCATTTTCTTGATATCTAAGAGCATCAAGCAAAAGCCCAGGGAGTGAGATTTCATAGTTTCTCGGGCTCTTCCTTCCAGGAAACCCAAGAATATTAAAAACTAATCTATTTTTTTTTTAGTGTTAGAAAGAAATACAATTTTTTTCTTTTTTTTTTTTTTAAAGTTAAACTTTAGTTAGTTAACATACAGTGCAATATTGGTTTCAGGAGTAGAATTCAGTGACTCATCACTTACATACAACACCCAGTGCTCATCACAACAAGTGCCGTACATGATACCCATCACGCATCTAACCTATCTCCTACCCACTTCTCTCTGTCAACCCATAGTTTGTTCTCTATCATTAAGAGTCTCTTGTGGTTCATTTCCCTCTCCTCGCTACATCCCCATCCCATATGCTCATCTGTTTAGTTTCTTATATTCTACATATGAGTGAAATCATATGGTGTTTGTCTTTCTTTGATTGACTTATTTCACTTAGCATAATGCATTCTAGCTCCATTCATGTCATTGCAAATGGCAAGATTTCATTCTTTTTGATGGCTGAATAATATTCCATGCTCTGTGTGTGTGTGTGTGTGTGTGTGTGTGTGTGCGCGCGCGCGTGTGTGTATCTCACATCTTCCTCATCCATTCATCAGTTGATGAACATTTGGGCTCTCTCTATGGTTTGGCTATTGTTGATAATGCTGTCTTAAACATTGGGTTGCATTTACCCCTTTGAATCTGTATTTTAAAAATATTCATTCTTATTATAAAACAAAGTAGAAAGAGTTAAATGATACAAAAGCTGATAGTACAATGAGTGAAGAATGCAAAGGAGGGAGATTTTGTTTTCCTGACTGGAAACATAGCAAGTTTCTTGGCAGGGGTTGTGGGGGGGCAAGTAGAGTCATGATGGAGGACTTTTGAGCTGAACCCTGAAATGTAGAACAGAGTCAGAAAGTTGTTAGGAGGATAAAGAAGATGTGACACACACACACACACACACACACACACACACACATATATATACACATGTATATATATATAATGGAATATTTCTTAGCCATCAAAAAGAATGATATCTTGCCATTTGCAATGATGTGGGTGGAGCTAGAGAGTATTATGCTAAGTGAAATGTCAGAGAAAGAAAAATACCATATAATTTCATTCACATGTGGAATTTAAGAAACAAAACAGGTGAGCATAAGGAAAGGAAGGAAAAAAAAGAGAAGGAAGCAAACTGTTAGAGACTCTTAACTATGGAGAACAAACTGAAGGTTGCTGGAGGGGTGTTGGTGGGGGGATGGGCTAAATGGGTGAGAGGCATTAGGAGGGCACTTGTTTGATGAGCACTGGGTATCATATGTTAAGTGATGAATTACTAAATTCTACTCCTGAAACCAATATTACACTATATGTTAACTAACTAGAATTTGAACAAAAGCTTGAAGCAAACAAACAAACACCAAAAATAAGAAAATTGTTAGCAAAGGAGTTTATGGAATGAAGAGGGTTGGAGAGGGACAGACTGGGACTCGTTGGTCATTTAGAGTATTTATTTAAAAAAAAACAAAACTAATGGTAGCTCTGATAAGTTAGACCAAGATAATAATTCTAATTATTTGTCTGTTTAAAATATGAATGGAGATTAAAAGTTCCCTGTCCTTGTCTACCACCACTTGATATGTTAGTGTGGAGAGTGGAACATTTGTACTTTGCCACAAAGATAGAATTGTTTTAAAATTTACAAATATTAGACTCACAGGATGGAAAGGAAGGACAAACTTGTATTAAATAACCCATTATTCTATGGATAAAGTATCTGAGTCACAGAGAGGTGAAGTGGCTCATTAAAAGGCCACCAAGCTAGTTAGCAACAGGGATGGAACTAGAAACTTAGCCTCTCAGTTCCAAGCTCAGAAGTCTCCCTAGGACATTACCCTCCAGTAGAAGGTGGAGAATACTTCGTAATTATATGGAATGAACCATTTGTTTGCTTTCCAAGTAAGGAAACTGAAAAGCATCTGCAGGATCAACACCCACCCATACCTCTTCAGGGCTCAGCCAAAATTGAGAAGGGAATTAAAATACTTAGGCTTCAACCTATGTGGTTCATCTTTGCATAAAAGTTCTCACCCAATCATGGTTGAAGGAGAAATCGTATTCTGTACAGGTAGGAAAATATATGTAGTTCTATTTTTAAGTTAAAAAAAATTTTAATGTTTATTTATTTTTGAAAGACAGAGACACAGAGTGTGAGCGGGGGAAGGGCAGAGAGAGAAGGAGACAAAGAATCGATAACAGGCTGTCAGCCCAGAGCCCCACTTGGGGCTTGAACTCACGAACTGCGAGACCATGACCTGAGCTGATGTCAGACACTTAACCGACTGAGCCACCCAGGTGTCCCTGTATTTCTGTTTTTACGTTTTAATACACAGGGATATCCTGAGAAAAAGAGGATGATAAAAAGTTTTATTGATTGATAAGTTTTTGCTCTCTGTTAACTGGTCTCAATTTGTAGAATCTTTGTTTCCATTCTTCCAAGAGACGATGAGACCTAGCCTTGCTTCAGGACTGATTTCTGATTGGATAAGTTCAGCCATGTGCCTACCTTCCCAGAGAGGGTGGACACCCTCAGCTGTGAACTCCCTGGGGTTAATAGCTGATTCATCTCTGTATCCCCAACAACTAGTAGTGTGTCCCATGGTGGGACTCCATGGAAGCTCTTAAGTGGATCGCTGTCCTCCTAGACAATTTTATTCTGAGCTACAACCGCTCAATTTTTTCACAGCTTGCCTTATGAAAATGACAGCAATGAAATCCCAACCAAAGTGTTGCTATGGTATGTGATGTGATTTCCTGAAACAAGCCTTGTGGTGGATGAGTCCCCCAGCTGGGTTTAGGGCCCCGCTGCAATACAGATTAGATAGTATTCCTTTTTTTAGAACTGGTTTAATCAAGTAAAACTTCCCCTTTCCTAGTCAGGGACTATACAAGTCAGAGCTTCGGCTTTCTAATTTATCAGCCAGTAAATTACAACAGCAAAGGTCTTGTGTAGGCCAGGGATTTTCCACACAGAGAGAGGGGGCTCCTGGGGGGCCCAGCATAGCAGATTAGATATGTGACTCACAGTTCGGGTAGCATTACATGCGAACATGAAAAGGTCAAGCAGGGAAAAATTATTTTCCATGAAAATAAATAAAACATTTAAAAGCTCTCTTTCATGACACTGGAATTTTGAACTCTGCTATAAAATTATTAATCAGAATACCTGTTAATTTATAGAAGCAAGAAATAAGGGATAACTTAAAATAAGAAGTAAGGCAAATTAAAAAATCCTAGACAATTAGAAAATAAAGCAGAAGCAGCTAAAGGGATCAAATTTTCATAGAACTCAGAGATTTTCATATGAGGAAGTATCATTTCTCTCTGGAGTCTAATATTCCCTATAGTTTATGTTAGCATAAAACAATAATTGTTGAGTTTCTAGCTATACTTCTATTCTGAACCTCAAATAGTAGTTTGTGTAATTATTATTAATTACATTATAGTTAAGTACATTAAATCATCACCCAACTTGACTCCCAGGTGTGAATTAGAAGTATTAAATTCAAGCATATTTGAAAATGTTATGAGTTTGTGTAAGAACATATAAATAAGATCCCATAATTATAGTAGAATTCTTACTTGAAAGAGATGACTAGATAGTCTCTGAGGACCCTTCCAGCTCACTGAATCTAATGACTTTAAATCGTCTTGGGAATACAAACACACAGAAGTACAATTCACATACTTCCTCATGGCTTTTTGCTCTTTCCAACCAGCATTTTGCATCCGTGTTCCACTTGTACAGAGGTCATTATCTTCTCTGCTTTGCTCCCCCCCACTGGATGGCAACCTCCTCATGGCATGCTCCAAGCCTTCCAGTGTGTCTGGTGAGATTCTGCACACAGTGGGCAGAAGAGAGGGTTCTTGGAGCAAAGGAATGGAGTCTCTGATCTAGACTAGGAAAAAGGCCAAATGGGCTGACCCTTATCCACAAAGTCAGGAATACTTCTCTAACAGGTCTCCAATCTGACATCTGACCACGTACCCACATGAGAGAATGAAACAGAACAGGTGTACAGAAAAGATGAAAGAATAAAAGAGCTAAAGTTTGTTTTCAGCTTGGAATTAGAGGGAGGTGGCTCTGCACCCTTTTGGAAGAGTAGGGATTTGAACTGCTTTTTGTTTATTCAATGAAGCCCAAGTAGGTTCTTAACCACAAGACGGGATGATGACAGACAGGATGGAAACAATGGCCATGTCAATGGGAAGAATCCAGCCAGTCGGTGTTGCATCTGCTTTTGTCTTATTTCCTTCCCTTGATTAGATGAAAGAGATGGTGGAGCTTTTGGGCAGATTTTACAGTGATCTCTTAATTTGAATCACAGAATGTTAGTACAGGAAGGCCATGGGGCTGAGGAAGCTGAGAGCAGAGGGAAGTTATCAGCAAGTTGGAACAAGAGCCTTGATGGTTGCACTTCTCCAGCCCAATGTCCCTTTTGCCACATTGCCCCAAGGATGCTTAGCTTGACCTTAATCTTTATCCTGTTTCCATTCAATCTCAAATTCTTACTGATTTCTCTCCTAACCCAGAGACTGTTTGAATGCTTGCTGAGGTCTTTCGTTGTTTTGTATTGTTTTGTCCTGCTCTAGCTCTTCTGGGAGATAAGCTCATTCAATTTATCTGCAATTTCGATCATGAACAATCATCTCTCTTAGATTAGACATGTCTCATCAGAGGTCACTACATCCTACATTTTCCTCCAGTGAAAATAAGCCTTCTGAAAGGCGACCCAGCCATGGTGGGGAAGAGGAGCACAGGGGCCTCCTGTGACTGTGATATATGATGATATTTCTGAAGAAAGTCAAAAGCATTTGGAGACTAAGTTTTGATGAATTGCAGGAAATGGTGGGTTTGCAACCATTCCAGAATTCCCAGGGACTGATTGTCATCAAGCGACGATAAGAATTTTAACTAGCATGCTATGGAACCAAGACCAAGGCCAGGACCCAGGCATAAGTATTCTGGTTGTGTCTCCTGTTATGCAGCATTTACCCTTGGGACAAGCGCTTTAAGTTGTTTTTAACTTACCTGAGATTATTTCTACTTGTCTGCTGAGGCCAAGAGTTAGTAGAAAGGAAAAAAAAAAGCCTACTGAAAAATACTCTATCAAGATGGAAAATATCCCTCCGGCCCTTAGTTCCTGCTCTAATGGGACACTTTCTCCTAGGAAACCAACCTGCCTTGTAAAATCCTTAACTTGTGCACAATGTTGTCTGGGAAAGGACCAACATTTCTCTGTGTATCAATGGGCGTCCACCTTTCAGTAGCCAATGCTGGACCCACACACAGAAGGGACATCACTGAGCATTCTGACCCCCTTTCAGTTCTTAGTGGGACACCAAGAAGTATCAAAATGATATTTACACAAGAACAACAACACAACTGAGCTGATTGAAAACATTATCCCACTGTAGATTGTGATAACTCGATTTCATAAGGACAGTTGAAAGTAAAGCTAATAACTAAAAGGAACAATAGTGAACAAAAGCTTGGGAAGGAGGCTGGTGTTCAATGGCTTCTCCTTCTTCTGACCCTTTGAATAATCCAATCCCCGCACCTCTCATTATATCATCTGGAGGATGATCTCCTCCATCTTCTTTGTAAGTTCTTCTTTACTTGCCTTTCTGCCAATCATGGTCTTGGGCACACAGCACAAGCTCCATATGCATGTTTTAAATCGATTTCTTTCCTTCAGCTGGTAAATCCAAAGATACAATTTTGTAGGACAAAACTAGGCCTTTCCCTTGCAACACAGTCATTCAATTATTCAAAGCATGAGATATTTTTATAAAAGCCTGTAGTGTTTTAATAAGGCCAGCTATTTAGGAAGTGGTGACAATGTGCAATCTCCAGAAAGGGGAAGTCTCCGAGGTACTGTGGTAATAATGCAGTTACTTAAAGAACATTTAAACTACAAATATCTCTGTGGTTTTTTATTTGGTTCCACACTACAGTCACTCTGAGAAATTTCTCAAACCTTGGCTAATCACTTTAAAATGTAAGGCTTAGCAAATGAATATACTTCCCCAAATGCTCTGGTCCTTTCAACTCCACCCCGGTGCCCCTTTTTGGTATTTGGTAAGGGTAAGTAATTCAATGCCAAGAAGAGCAACTGAGGGAAATCAAGAGAATTTTAGTGAACAGATGGGGGAAAAAGCCGCTGTGACTGGGAAGTTTCAGTAAAGCTACAGCCATTGATACAGAAAATAAGTAACATATAATTAAAATATAGGGGAGTCACTTATTTTGAAGGCCACGCATGTGTTCCATTGAAGTAGTGGGATGTGTTTGGTTATCGTTGAGTGGGGAGAAAGCACATGATTAGGGGGACTCAACCCTAGTGCTCCAGTGTGTGCTGAGTCATGTTGAAGGAAGCAGCTGAAAGTGTGTGTGTTTGTGTGTGTGTGTGTGTGCACGTGCGCATTTATATGTTGTGTTTGTGTGCTTTAACCTGATTTGGAATGATGCCCACACTTCTCAGGAACTGTTTATTTGGATGATCATTGGCATAAAGTGGAAATCTTTTGTACAACCCACTGGTGGCGTGGTAAGAATATATGGATTTTGCCGACTTCTCCAGGGAGCTGGAGTTAGGTCCATGGATTAGGAGAGACATTGATATGCACTACAAGAACCGCATAATTATGACTGTCGGAGCTCTGCAGTTGGCCTGCAAAAAGAGGGAGCCAATGGTTTTCCTGGTCTCATTCTCCTGGCCAAGGGCAGCAAAAGGCTGTTATTTAGCCATTTCGTGAGTGTTAATCTTGTTTGATCAACTAGACTATGAGTTTCTGGAAGGTAGGGGCATGCTTTATACTTAACTTTTTTATGAAACTTCTTTAAAAAATCTTTCTCTGCACTTGGCACAGTATATAAAAGGTATATATGGTATACTTAACAAACTGAAGAAAGATGTCTTTAGATTGGAGGCTCTGATGTCATAACCTCACTTCCCAGAGGGTCCAAGCTAGCATGCACTCACTATGTCCCCACAACTTGTCCCCACAGTACTGTCTTCTCAGATGTACCCCAGAGTAAATCTCCCATCACATAGTGTGGGAGTTTTGCACTCATGTGTCTAGTGTAGCAGGCCAGTGTAAATCAGACCATCAAAACCAGAATCTTGAACAAGATCCAGAATGCTGAGCTGGATGGACTACGGCACTACTTACACTGACATGTTGGTGTGTGCAGAGTGAATGCATTTCTATATAACTCATGTTGATAATAATCATATTTGACATATTTTAAGTACCTACTGTATGCCATGGTCCAAAGCATATGTTCAGATACAATTATCACTTTTTCTTACAACACCTTTTATGGTAGGTATTGGTGTTCCTATTTTACAAGTGAAGAAATTGAGTCTCAGAAAGACTAAGTCAGTAACCAAAGGACTCATAACTAGAAAGTAGCAGATTTGGGATGTGAACTTGTTCTTTTTAGCTCCAAGGCCCATGTTCTTGCCCCTAAACATACTGCACTTCTCAAAGCAAGTGACTAATAATAAAACATTCAGTTCATCACAGATATACAAGTATATATATATATATATATATATATATATGTATATACATACATACACACATACTTATATATACACATTGCTTAAAGAGATGAAGTTTTAAAGAATTATTCTGGATACTCTTATAGTCAACTATTATAATTTCTTTTATGAACTTAAGGCTTTTAATTTATATAACAACTATACCCTTTGCCATCTCATTTTATCATCACAATAGCCTTTTATAGCATATAAGCTTATGTAATTTGGATTCCAGATAAAGATGGCAAACATGAGGTTATGGAAAGGCAAGTAACTTTTTCAAGGTCATCCTGCAGGAAAATGTAATCTCTTCCAGGTCTTCCTATTCTTTGTTATTTCATAAACAGCTCTCTGTGTGAGACACTCGGCCCATGTACCTGAAGACTGATAGGAGTCCGTTGTCAGCCATCAGTCTCCACATTATAAAAAAGCAAATGAAGAAGCTGTTCAAGCAATCGCGGGCCCCTATCTCCCCATCCTACCCTCTGTTTATGACTTTAATGTGACTCTCAGGGCACTTCCTTCTCTGTGAGACAATTCATAGCATTGTTCTGCAGGATATGGAAATAATATAGTTTGGGGGTTTGCAGGTCACATAGCCCCAGCATTTCTCCTTGCTCTGCTTTTGGATTCCTTTGTTGGGACGACATCTTCCAGACAGCAGGAGGCTTCTAAGTATGGAATAAAAACAGGCTCTGTGGCTGTTTTCACAACTGTGTTCTAGCTGATGATTTGCATACCTAGTTGCCAGGGCTAATGAGCAGTGCCCTCCCGTCTCCACATTTCCACTCCGGCTGTAAACGGAATCTGGAGAGGTTGCGTGTACTATTGACTTCTACTTAACAGTGGGTGGCAGGAACTCCGAAGTTTAATCCCAGACCTGCTACTAATTTCCTGGATGGCTTTTGGTCCGTCCATTAATCTCTCTCTATCACCGTTTCCTTCTCTGGAAGAGATAGCAAGAATAATGGGATGTTTTATGCATTAACACATTTATGATTCTAATGTGCTCTGTAAAAGCATGGCTTTCTGGAAATGCTCAGTGGTAGCAGGTAAATCAAAAGAAAACCAGTGTCTTTTTTTCTAATATGATATATTGACGGGATCTGTCTTTTTGTGACTGCCATATTTAGAAGTTAGAACTGGGGCAGATTAAAGAGTGTGTTACTTTATGAAAAGCAAAAGCGCTGTATTTTCAAATGGCTAGTCCTGAGTTATCTAATGATAATCACAAAGGTGCCTTAAAGTGAGGACGAATACATCAGGGGATTTTTCTAGCATCAGGACAAATAAAATTAAAATCTCATACTTTCTCAAGAGGAGCATTTTCATCATTCATAGGGAAAATGAAGCTGGGACTGGTCTCATTAGGACATTGGCTGGAAGTACTTAATTTTTTTATATAACAGAAGACTTTGGTTATGAATTTTACAAATATTTTATTGCATCAGAATGACTTATATGAGACCAGGGAGGACAAAATAACCTCCAAGATGTCATTCTGGATGAACTGCATTGCATATTCTCTAAGAAATGTTCTTACCTATTTTGTCTCCATAAATTCTTTAGCCTCCTAGGAAGAGATGAGAAGGCTCTAAGGAGAACTCAAATCATGTGTGCAATGACCTTGTGCATGATAGAATTAAATATGTGGTTCAGTTATAAAATTGCAGTCCACTCTAGTCTTATTTTTAAAAAGTAATTCTACAATTTAAATGGATTGGCCTGTTTTTACACTTTGGCATTTTCTTTATTCAAGGGCTATTATTTTTGACATTAGAACTGGGGAAAAAAACAAATTATCAAAATTAGTTTATTTTTAAAGAAACCAGACAACTCTACCAGTTTTTCCTTGTAAGGCAAAATTATAGTGCCTGCCTTTTCAATGAATTACTAGTCAACTGAGTATAAGTGGACCATATGATTATATGAGAAAATGTAAGATAAATCCAGGGAAAACTTTGAACAGATAAGTTACCTTAAAACAGGGCACTTTGTAAAATGCTCACACTGTGTTTTCAAAAATCTCCCATACTGGAAAATGAAATGGAGGGTTTCTGTCAATAGAATTAGATATTGCATGATGAATGGTACGCAATGTGTGAAATATAGCAAATGCAAGAGTCTTTTGGGGGTTTGTGTTTTTGGTTTTCCCAATCCATCTATCTCTAAATAACCTATTTTTTTTCATTTTTAAATTTATTTTAGAGATATGGGGAGAGAGTGAGTGAGGGAGAGGGGCAGAAGGATAGAGAATCTTAGGCAGGCTTCACACTCAGCACAGAGCCTGACACTGGGCTCAATCTCACGACCCTGGGATTATGACCTGAGCTGAAGTCAAGAGTCAGGTGCTCAATCAACTGAGCCACTTAGGCGCCCCTATCTATAAATAATTTATAATCAGTATAGTTAAGGGTCTTAGGTATGATACCAATGTAAACTTATGTACAGTATACCACAAAGCTCCCTGATGAGGCCGATAACATTGTAGAAGACATACAGTTTAGATTCATTTAAATAGTAGATTTCTCATGTAACTTCCAAATTGAAAATTCCTTCTTATAAACTATTTCTGGTAATTATAGCCTAGGATATTCAAACATATCTTCTTTTTAAAAATAATAAAAACTAGATTAAATTTTTATATAAAAATCAACTTAAAATCTTTGAAAATCTAAAAAAATAAAGAGGAAATTCCAGGTCCACTTAGGAATGAAAGCCAGTATCCAGAAATCCAGATATGTAGGTAGAATATTGGGACATCCAGGCTGCTTATGACCTTAAAGTATTTGTATATGCAGCACACTTTGATTTGGGGTCACCGGCTTCATAGAGTAAGGGGGTCATAAGTCAAGGTTCAATATGAAGAGTAGGAGTTTTATGGGATTTCCTCACTAATTAAGTGGGGACCCAAAGAGCCATATACTTAGGGCTAAACCAGAACTAAACCCATTTTCTTTCCTTAATGTTAGGGAGTATAGAAAAGACTTCATCAGTAGTGAGCAGAGCAGGAGAAGAGAAGGGAAGGAGGGAATAGATAAAAACTTATCCTAGAGATGGCTATAGATTGGTACAGCTTATTACCCTGGACATATATAACCTGGGTGAGCCCTAGGAGCTCAAGCCTTGGTTTGAAGTGGTTCCTGTGTAGAAGCTCCCCACATATCTAAAGAAGCAAAACAAAGCCTCTGTGGTAGAGGGAACTGTTTACCCTAGGTTGGAGATTACTTTTCAAAAACAATGATCAGTGTGCACTCAAAGATAACTTGACACCCAACAGACCAAGACAATGAATGAGAACTAGAAGAAATAGTAGGCAGCAGCAGAAATTGGTCAGCACAGATATAAGATTTTGTAATTATCAGACCTAGATTATAAAACAACTATGCTTACAAAGTTATAATACTAAACAAGAAGCTTAAAGATATCTATAGAAAATAGGAAACCATAAAAAGTGACCAAGAAGAAATTTAGGACTTCAGGAGCTCACAACCCAACTGATACCTGCAAAAAGGTAGGACTCTCTCCTTCTTATTCTCAAGCTTCTTCCCTGATTTTGATCAGTAATGCAGTTCTCAACATGGTCCATGTCTTGTGAGCCTCAAAGAATCAGATAATACTGTAACATCTCCTTTATCCTGTTTACAAGGTAGTTAGCAAGTCCTTGAAAATAATTGTCCAACACTCCTTATATAACACAAATCTCCAAACAACCAAGAACAAACTTAGCTCAGTTTAGTGGTTCTGGCACACAGTAAGTGGTTATATAAATGATAACTACTGTTTTACTTTTCACTCCAAAGGATATTGTTTTAGTAATTACAGACAGAAGTCTCTTTCATGGAGACAGTCTTATAACATAGTCCTTTTACAAATCACACTTGGAGTCACAAAGAAAGACTAAGGCTAAGATCTGCATTCCTGTAATTGAATAGTTCTTTTTTTTTAATATTAACTGACTCTAAATATTTTTTGAATATATCAGAATATATTTTTGAGTATGTGTGTATATGTATATATATATGTAGGTATGGCATATGTGGGATGTGTCTGTGTGTGTATATGTGGGTGGATGTGGGAGTGGCATATGACTGTGTGTGTGTATTAGTACGTGAGTGGGGGGGGTGTGTGCTCATGTGCACATATATATGTGGTACGTGTATGCCTGCACTCTACACTTCTGAAATGAGACTCTACACTTTGGGTCATAAATCAAGAACTTCCTTCTTTTCTTAGTTTTAGACTTATTGCTGACAGCTACTTATAACCAAGTTCCCCTAAACACCCACACACAAATGGAAGAATGGAGACCTGGACAGTTGGGCTCAGTTCCTTCAGGCTTTTGAGAAATTTGCTCCTATTTATTGAAAAACTTTCTCAAAACAGACCTGAGCCAAAGACTGGGGCTGTTAAAGGTGATGTTTACATGGTCTCTTGATATTATGATCTCCTGATCCCCAAAAGTACTGTGCCTGGAATAATACAGACAGCTCAAGAGCGTGCTTAATGCTTACAGGAAAGGCTTAAAGAACCACATCTTGTGTGTATATGAGTGGTGTGATGTGTGTGATGGTGAGCGTGCACATGTGGGCACATATGTGTGTTCTTTGTGTGTGAAGTATGTATGTGTGTGAGGTGTGCTATATATGTGTGTGATATGGTATGTAGTGTGTATATATGTGTATGAATGTGTACATGTGTGTTTTGTGTGTGTATGTACTTCGGTGCTTTTTATGTGTATCATGAGTGTTGGTGGCGTGGTATGAAGTGTGTGATATGGTGGTGTGTGTGTGTATGTGTGAGATGTATACACACACACATGGCTTACACTGCTGCACTAAGAAGCAATGTCTTTAGGGTTCCCGATGTGCCCCAATTCATCATGCTTCACCATTTCTTTCACTTTTAAATTGACTTCTGTCAACATGACAAAGCGGAGGTTGCTATCCATCCATCCTTCCTAAGATCATTACCTAAAAGAAACTTTGAGTAAAACAGAAAACCTTGGGAAAAATAGTGAGTGATTCAAAGACATGCACACATTACAACTAAATTTAGCTTCAACCCAGAACACACCTTTTTGACCCTCACACCCACACTCAAAATAAATTAAAAAAAAAACAATAAAAGAAATGATCAGGTTGACTCGGATGTCATCTGCTCTCCTCAGACACATTTGGGGGAGAATCTCTGCAGATAGGACAAGTGTGAAAGTTCTTTCCAAGGAGGCCAACAGCTTGCACGTAGTCAGGTCTTGTGCCACGTTCTAGGGAGAAGGTTTTCCAGAAGACCTCTTCTGGTTGGCTTTCTAATTTCCCTTAATTCCAGGAACCCCCCTGTGCTGAGCTCTCCTACAATCGGGAAGGAAAATGGTTTTCATCTGCCAGGAAGGAGTGTGTGTGACCGGAACATCAATCTCCGGGCGTCACATTCTCTGATGTAGGAAGGGTGATCCTTTGCTTTTCTAGCTGAGTTTTGAGGAATTGAGGGTAACAGGCACTGAGCGAACGGGACGGACGAGAATGTGGACCGGGCGCTCAGGGGGGCAGGGTAGCTCAGGGCCGAGGACCGCCACCCTCCCTCGGCTTCGGGATCGCACTGGCCTCTGGTGGCTCGCAAGCAGCTGACAGACGGCTCAATCATTTCCTCAGGGCCAGCGGGCTCCCGGCACCAGCTGGCTTTGACATTAGTGCTCAGGCCCTGACTGACAGGGGACTTGTCCTTGGCTGAGCCCTGGAGGCCCGTGAGAGTCTATTCAAACTCCTCCTTTCGTCTGTTGATTTACTGTCCCTGTTGGCCGGCTGTTGATCCAGTTTTCCTCTCCATTTGCTCACAGGGCACCCCAGAAACCATCCTCTAGTAATATATTTGGTTTATGATTTCCTCAGGAGCTAAGGAAGAAAAACAACCTAGGCAGTGCACCTGTTGGATTGTAATATGCACAGGGCTCCTCGGCCAAGGCAGCACAGAAAGACAGACGGTGCAGATCCCCAGCCCAGATGGAGCTCACATTACTCTATCAGGATTCCAGCAGAAGCAGAATTAGGTACCTTTGAAATAGATTTTTTTAATTTTATTTATAGCTCCATTTGGGCCCTGCTGCCTATTAAGTCTGATTTTGGCCCATGCACTGCCGCAGAGGGTGCTTCCAAATGGCAAATATCAGGAAGATGGTGAAGGCCCAGAAACAGCCAGTGTGCGCTGCAGGTGGGCAGAGGCCTGCTCTACTGCTGCTGAGGTTCAAGGGCAAAGACAACCTGCTCTTTACTGACTTCCTCACGGACACAAGAGGTGGGTCCTGTGCCTCTTGCCCAAGGCTTTTCCTGACACTCAGCTGGTTGTGGAGGAAGTCAGCCCGGGAGAAATGAAGTCTGTGTGGCCTCTCCTTCTCATCTCTTTTCTACTAGACGTTCATGCAGGATTGTAGAACCTCTTGGAATAAATCTGCTCCTGGAATATATTTCTTGTGTAATCTGGACAGGACTATTTAAGGGATGAGCAGTATGCTCTCATAGGACACAAAGCAAATTGATGTCTGACCTTCCTGGTTCAGGAAGAATTCCAAAGTGCCTCTCTCTCTTTGGTTCTCTCTCATTTTCCCTGAATTTGTCTCTTTAAGTGGCAATTGAAAAATACTAGGGGAGCTCTAGTAAATGTGTACCATTTTCAGGTTCATGTGTATGTGGGAAACAGATAACTGCATATAAAATGGTAGTTTGACCTGTGATTTCTGGGTTTATCACCTACACCAGTGGTTCTCAAAGTGTGGCTCTTGGACCAATAGCATTAGCATTATCTAGAAACATATTAGAGATTCAAGTTCTTGGCCTCTACCCCAGACTCAATGAAACAGAAACTCTGGAGGTGGGGCCCAGGGACCCGTTTTATCAAGCCCTCTGGGAGCACATTCAGGTCAAGTTTAGGGGCCACTGCTCTGGACCAACAATATTTTCTTTTTTCTTTTTTTTCTTTTATAGTTTATTGTCAAGTTGGTTTCCAGGTAACACCCAGTGCTCATCCCCACAAGTGCTCTCCTCCATGCCCATCACCCACCTTCCCCTATCCCCCTCCCCCATCAGCCCTCAGTTTGTTCTCAGTATTCAAGAGTCTCTCATGGTTTGCTTCCCTCCCTCTCCCCAACTACTTTTCCCCTTCCCCTTCCCCCATGGTCCTCTATTAAGTTTCTCCTGTTCCACTTATGAGTGAAAACGTATGGTATCTGTCCTTCTCTGTCTGACTTATTTCACTTAGCATAACACCCTCGAGTTCCATCCACGTTGCTACAAATGGCCAGATTTCATTCTTTCTCATGGCCGTGTAGTATTCCATTGTATAGATAAACCACATCTTCTTGATCCATTCATCAGTTGATGGACATTTAGGCTCTTTCCATGATTTGGCTGTCGTTGAAAGTGCTGTTATGAACATTGGGGTACATGTGCCCCTATGCATCAGCATTTCTTTATCCCTTAGGTAAATCCCTAGCAGTGCTATTGCTTGGACCAACAATATTTTCTTAACCATCTATTGATTTTGACTATGGAGAAGAACCTTAGCCAGGGAGAAAGAAGAGTCATGCTTAGGGTGGAGGAGGACTCTCAGCCCAGGAGTGACACCCAGGCCATTGATTTTCAAAAGAATTAAAATAACACAAGCACAAATTACAAAAATTATTCTGACTCCTTTGATCCCAGCAGTTGAAGGGTGCCATTTTCTTTATTTACGAAAATTGACAAAGCCCATGTATCCGTCTTCTCCACAGTGTTAGGGGCTCTGAAAAGCTCATCTTTGAGATCTACCCATGAGTGATGTTTCTCAAATGAAACAATGAAGTACAGTGAAAGTCTGAGGATACGGTTTCCTCCTGATGAGGCTGTTCTCTTGGTTCCTGCTCATGGAGGTGGAAGGCCAAATGGGTGTTTGAACTCAAAGGTCCACATTGTCATGGCCACAGCAAGCCACCCTCTAAGCTGTTACAGTGTTGACATCCCTATGTTAGGGTGGTTGTAGCAGCTTCTCAGAGCATAATGAAACTGCCTGAATTTCTGACAGGACTTTTTTTAAAAGTTTGTTTATTTATTTATTTACTTATTTATTTACATAGAGAGAATGTGTGCATGTGAGCATGGCAGAAAGAGGGAGAGAGAGAATATCAAGCGGGCTCCACACTGCCAGTGCAGAGCCAGATGCAAGGCTTGAACTCATAAACCATGAGATCATGTCCTGAGCCGAAGTCAAGAGTCAGATGCTTAACAGACTGAGCCACCCAGGCAGGTCCAGACAGGACTTTCAACAGTAGCAGATGTTGTGCACATCATGGGATTCTAACCAAGTCTATCTGGGAAAGATCTTATTATATGTGGAAGTTCCCAGCCCTCAAGACTCTGCCATCAACTGGTTTGTAACCTTTTTTTAATGTTTTATTTATTTTTGAGACAGAGACAGAGTATGAGAGAGGGAGGGGCTGAGAGACAGGGAGGCACAGAATCTGAAGCAGGCTCCAGGCTCTGAGCTGTCAGCACAGAGCCTGACGCGGGGCTCAAACCCATGAACGTGAGATCATGACCTGAGCCGAAATTGGAGGTAACTGGTTTGTAACCTTGATTTACCTCATAACTGGGGTCTTTGTGTCCTTATCTGTAAAATGGGGAGGTTGGGTAAGAGCATCTGTGAAGCTCTTTGACAGTCTATGATGATCTGATTCATGCTGGAGTCCCTCCACCAGTTCATTGGAGAGAAACCATCTTCCTGGGTGAGAGAGAAGTCTCTTTACTCATCTGAACATGCAGAATTGCCATTCCTACTTGGAATATTTAGTTTAGGTCCTATTGGGTTCAATGACTTATTATAAGGAACAGGTTCACAAGTGGTCCTGGTTACCTGTGTCACCTTAATATACAGTTTTCCAGCAGTTGGGTCATCTAATACTATATAGAAGGATGAACTGACAAGGGTTGCTTTATCAGAAGCCAACCACTCTCTCTTGACATAATAGTGGTGTGGGGCTGAGGAGAAGGAAGGTCTTCCTCTGGGGCATCTATGCCAAGACAAGCTTTCTCCCATGCTTTAGGGAGAAGGGTTTGGAAGGCATCCCACTGAGGTCTTCCCTTAGGATGTCTATGCAATTGCCTGCAGGTGCTAATCAACACACCTGCAAAATCTTGTCAACACACATGCCAACAACTTTTAATAATCTCCAGCTGAAATGATGCCGGGTCCTGGGAGAATGCTGCCCCCTTAACATCTGGGAGGAATCTCAACTTTAACACAGATCCAAACGACTCACCCTCAGGAAACTGCCAGGTACTAAATGTACATTCTTGGGAGGCTCTGATCTTTGCCAGAGTTTAATGTTGATTCCACACACCTTGGTGTACAAAATCCAGGTTGAGTCCTTTCGAGTCTCTTTACAGGTTGCCCAACTGTAGTTCACAGTGATCTTGCAAAATGCAATTAGGAAAACCAAAAAGGTCCTATTAATGACAACAGCCTGAAAGCTTAAAAAAAAAGAGTTTCTCCTAAGAACACAGGAGAGAAAGAAATATAGAAAGGGAAGGCAGGAAGGGAGGGAGAAGGAAAGAAAGAGGGGAAGAGAGAAAGAGAAAGAAAAGATGGAAAGAAGGAAGGACAGAAGAAAGAAAAGGAAAGAAAGAAAGAAAGAAAGAAAGAAAGAAAGAAAGAAAAGAAAAGAAAAAAAAAGAAAGAAGGAAAGAAAAAGAGAGGAAAAGAGAAAGACTGAAAGAAAAAAGAACGAGAAATTTAAGATGGAACCATACAATTCAGGATTATTGGGCAAGTGTAGTTGTACAATTTTTAGATCTTTTATTGGGGTCAGGAGAAAACCCCTTTAAGTATCGTACTTCATTTTGAGTTTGTCTGTGATTAGTGGTTACAGAGAAGTGTCAATATTAGTGAATGTATATACCTCCTGGGGAAAGGTCAGATTTGTGACCTACTGTTGTTACCGGTAGTAGCTTCCTGGCACCGCAGTAACAAAGTACTGCACAACAAGTGGCTTAAACAACAGAAGTTTATTCTGTCACAGCTCTGGGGGCTACAAGTCTGAGGTCAAGGTGCCACCAGGGTTGATTCGTTCTGAGACTGTGAGGACAAAGCTGTTCAATTCCTCTCCCAGCTCCTGGTGGTGAGCTAGCAATCTTTGGTGTTTCTTGGCTTGTAGATGCATCACCCCAAACTTCACCATCAGGTTCACACAGTATTCTCCCTGGGGTGTGTGTCCGTCTCTGTGGTCAAATTTTCCTTTTTATAAGGATACTGTCATACTGGATTAGGCCCAACCTAATGGCTTAATTTTAACTTGATCATATCTGTAAAGACTCACCTCCACATAAGGTCACATTCTGAGGTATTGAGGGTTAAGATATCAATATATGAGTTTTTGAGGAATACAATTTACCTCATAACATAACCCTTCCGTGTCATCCTGGGTAAAATGTAGTGGGCACACTGTTTGCCTCTGATCCATCAGTCTGTGTTGTTATTGGGAAGAAGTTCCACCTTATTTAGGTTTAAGATGTGCGAAAGCAGATTGCTGAAGCAGAGTCTATTTTTCAAAGATGGCTGCAAAAGCATCTCCCAGATGTTCTTCTGGGCTCTTCCACTCTCAGTAGAGAGACAATCCTTTCCTCTCTCCATTAGTCATAACTGTTCTTCATGACTCAATAGAAGGCAGCACAATTACTATCCTGTAACTTCTGGTGCCAAGTCCCATGGAAGTCTTGCAGCTTCCTCTAGACCGCTTGGTGGCTTGGGTGTCTTCTTCTTGTGAGAAAACCCAAGTCTCCAATGTGAGGCTCACATGAGGGGAGATCAAGGCCCCTTAGTTGAGTTTCCATTTAACCACCAGTATCAACTGCCAGCCTTCCAGGAGAGCCATTTTGTTTGCCCAGCTTAGTTGAGCTTTCAGGCCCCAACTGATATCTGATTCAACCAACCCCTTGAGAGATCCCAAGGGAAAGCCATGGAACTGAGCCCCAGTCAAACCACAGAACCTCTGAGAGATAATATTAAATTTTTGTTTCAAGCCACATCGTTTTGCTGGTGGTTTGTTACATAGCCATCAATAGAACATTTGGCTGTGTTTGAAAAATAATTTCTTTTAAAACAGAAAACAGAACTTTATTCCAAGGGCCAGAGGTTATTTAAAATTATTTACAGTTGTTGAAATCATTTGGAGGGACCAGGCCTCAGCTCAGCTGAGAGGAAAGCCCCTTCTGTACAGCCACCAAGGGCCTGAAGTGTTCCCAAAGAGCAGGCCTGGTCACCCTTGGCCATGTGCCCTGGGGTTTCCTCATTTTACCAAATGATTCTGTACCAGCTTTCAAAGCAAGCTTTCTTGGTGTATAGATAAGCTAAATAAAAGATCATCTTGATAAAAACGTGCATGGGTCACTACAGAACAATATGTATTTTGATAGGATCAACACTTTAATATTTTCAGTGAAATTATATTGATTTGTTTCTCACAGATCATAGTAGAATTAGGAGCCTAAATCCCTGAAGGCTTGGAATGTAAGATTTGAATCCGGTCCAGGAAGTGCCTTCACATTTCTTAAAACCAAGAGTAGAAAGAGATTCTTTCTCTCTTTATTATTATTTCTTATTTTACGATCTGGTTTACATTGAAATGATTGGTAAATTCAAGTACTTTTAAAAATGTGGATATTGAACTACTTTTAAAACAGAGCTAAACTAAAAATACATAGATATATAATATTTTTCTGTGTCCTGAAGAAATAAATGAGAAGAGAGAGAATAAAGGAAACATGGGGAGGAAAGATCCTGGTGTGTAATGCCTGTGATTTTTATCAAAGCTGAGACATTTGGGATGGAATTCGCTGTACTAAACAACACTAAAATGCCATTTTGGTATGTGTCCTAAGGAAGCAGAGATTCATGACATGCATTTACAGAGGAAGCCCTGATACAGGATTTCTAAATTCCTGAGCTGTGTGGTGGGAGGAATTATTAGGTAATTTATACTTTAGATATAGAACATTAATCTCGGTTTAACAGCAGGCTTAGTGAAAAAGTGATTTTTTTTTAACAAAGAGGGATTTCATTTGTAATTTTCTTAGCAGGAACAGTAAAGAAGTGATATGTAGTCATCAAATGATGTGTCTAGAAAAGATTATTAATAGGTGGCCCATCTCCTGGATAGAGAGGTATGAGGTTGACTATAATTTAGTCTCCGTAGCCCGAAGGGTTATTAACAAAACTAATTGCAGCACGTCTTCATCGTCTTGTGCAGAGGAGAGGAGAGCGAGCAAAGGGGAGAGGCTAAAGGAAGAAAAAAGGAAAGCATACAGAGGGGAGCACAGTGCCGATTTCACAAGTGTCAGTAATTTTATGAACAATGAAGCCTGGCACTAGAATGTAGAAATCCGAATTGAGTCTGTGCACGGGCATGGCCTTATAAGAATGCCAAATGGTGGCTAAGAGTCTGCGTTAAGTGAAGCCAGCTTTCTACTCCTCTCCTGTGCCATGAACTTCATGTGCCTTGAACATAAACTCATCAAGCAGCCAACCAACCAGCAATAAATAAATTCATTCATTTGGTCAATATACTTTTTTTGCATGTTAACTAAGCGCAGGGTACTAGGCTATGCTTGCACACGCAATAGTGAGGAAAACACAGTCTGTGTCTTCATGGAGCTCACAGCCTAGTAGGATAAATTTCAAACAACCACAGAAAGAAACTGTAAATGTGGAACCTTGAGGAGTTCTTTGAAGGAGGATTTACATGTGTGTATGCAAATAGAATGATGGTGAACATCGTCAAGGAGTTAAGGGAAGATGTCTCTTACGGCAAAGTGACAATGGACCTGAGAAATTGGATGAGTAGAGGTAAGCAGGTGGGTGTGTGAGAAGACCCTGTTGAGTCAGAGCCAGCCTCAGGCAGTCTGCAGGCAGGCCCTTGGAGCTGGTATCCACCACTTCCCTACCTGGGCTCCAGCTCTTGCCTCGCTCTCTTGGCTTCTACGTTGTAGTCAACGGGGCTTTTACTGGCAGGAAAGGTATACCTCCTAGTGGTCAAGAAGTAATCTACTTGCAAGCTGGTCAAGGGGAGGAAACCCAGCAGCAATGATTCTGCTCACTGTGTAAGAAGTACAGTGGTCTGAGGCAGTTGAGGAAAACCTCTCTTTGAATGGACAGCGTTGGTGGGGAGCTCAGAAAGCCTGGATCTCATGTCTGGAGACAGGGCGAGTGGCAGGGTGTCAACTGGAATAAGGAATAAGGAAGCCTTCAGATGATAGTTCTTTTTTTCTTTTTTCTGACCTTAGTGGCAAAGGGAGGAATTAATCCTAATCTTCAGATCTTGGCACATTTTTATCATTGCTCTGGGCAAGGGTTCACTCTTGCTTTGACCTCTGTAGGTGTGTGTATATGTATTCAGTTATGCAGGTGTATTTATGTAAACACATATATGCGTGTGTTTGTGCATACATATATAGATGTATATATATGTGTGTGTATATATCCATTTCTGCATCCAAGCCAGAATACATATTCTTTTCAACCTCTATGGATCATTTACATAAATCAAATGTGTCCTAGGTCCTGGAAGTCTCAAAAATTACAAAACAATTTATAATTCAAAGCATTCAGAAGTAAACGAGGGACATATCCAAATCTTTTTTCTCATCATTAATCTATAGATAATAGAAATATTTATTAGAGCATCTATATCTATAGATAATATAGATATTTATTATAGCATCATTTATCTATAGATTTTTAAAAATTTAATAAATTTGTTAACAAAGAGGGAAAAAATGGAAGTTATAAACTATATAGAAGTAAAAGAAACAAATGAGATTTCTAGTATCTACGGAAATGAAGCAAAATGACTCTTTGGGAAAATTTTATACGTTAAAATGCATAATCGTAAATGAACTAGGATTTTTACTTATAAAGTTAGAAAAATACAAACAAACAAACAACAAAATAAGCACAAATGCAAAGTGGTTGAAAAGAAGGAATAGTAAAGGTAAGGACAGAAGTCAAAGAAAAGAGTCAAAATAAAGTTGATCAATATCCCAGAAGCTGCATCTCTGCAGCCAAAGCCTGTGGCAACTATGACAAGAAAAAGAAAAGAAAAGAAAAGAAAAGTTATAAATTATGTCAAAAAAGAAATGAAAAATATATAGTTCTACATCCAAAAGAAATTAAAAAAAAACCCTAGAGTATACTAAGAATTAATAAAATTACACCATACATTTAATACCTAGATGTATCAATCAGTGGTTTAGAAAAATACACATAGTCACATTGTCCCAAGGAGAATTTAAAAACTTGTGATCAGGAGCGCCTGGGTGGCTCCGTCGGTTAAGCGTCTGACTTTGGCTCAGGTCATGGCCTCATGGTTTGTGGGTTTGAGCCCACATCGGTCTTTGCACTGTTAGCTCAGAGCCTGCTACGGATCCTCTGTCTCCCTCTCTCTCTGCCCCTCCTCTGTTCTCTCTCTCAAAAATAAATAAACATTAAAAAATACTTGAAAAATATCTTAATGAGACCAATATGATCATAATCCAAAGATGGTTAAGAGTGAGAACAAAACTACAGTTCAATCTCGGTTACAGTGCAGGTATGAAAACTCTAAATGAGTTCATTAGGAAATAAGAATCCAGCAGTGTTTTAATAGAATAATATTATGACCATGTAAGGTTTATCTTAGATTGCAAGGATTGTTTGACATTTAAATTTTTTAATGTTTATTTTTTTTGAGAGAGAGAAAGAGACAGAGTGTGAGCAGGGGAGGGGCAGAGATAGAGGGAGACACAGTATCTGAGGCAGGGTCCAGGCTACGAGCTGTCAGCACAGAGCCTGAAGCAGGGCTCGAACTCTCTAACTGCAAGATCATGACCTGAGCCGAAGTCCAATGATTAACTGACTGAGCCACCCAGGCACCCCTTTTTGATATTTTTTAAAAGTGTCAGTATAATTTACCACCAATCACAGATTAGAGGAGACACTACCCATTCATTGCATGAGATGTTACAAAAACATTTGATACATCACAACACCTATTAACAATAAAATAATTTTTATCATAATTTTTTTTAGAATAAGACACCTTGCTTAACCCAAAAAGAGTGTCTTCTGGGAACTCCCAGCAAATATCATGTAACAGGAAAACATCAGAAGCCCAATTTAAGCCCAGGTGAAAGATGAGACTACCTGTCCTTACTTACTAATTCAACATTATCCTTTATACTGGAAGGCCTAGTCATATTCTAGAAGGCCATAACAATTAAACGAGATGTAAATATTTGAGAAAAAAAAGAACAAAGTTTTCATTTTATACTGTAGTGGGTACTGTGCTATGCCACTTAGATCCCCCCATTTCATGGCTGGAACACTCATTCTCCCAAGCTTCTAAGAGTATTGAAGGATGACACCTTATGGTTGAGTTTCTCCTTGTGGCGGTGAGTCTTAGCTGAAGAGAGCTGCCTTACTCAAGGTCATGACCTATCCCTGGATATGGTTCATACGAAAAGACTGGATAAGGTCAGGATATAAAGGCCTGGTCCTACTGCCTCTGCTTTGCAACTCTGCTGGGCCATTCCAGCTCTAGATGGCCCCAGGGGAGAGTCCCTTGGCCTCTGTAAGTGACAGATCCCAGCCCAACCTCTCCTGCTGCCCACCCGCTATGCTTCCCTCCTCAATAGGAGTTATTCTGGAAAGATCTTCCTAATAAACTGTCTGCATGAAAATCTCCATCTCAGAGTCAACTTTCTAGGGAACGTAACCTGAAACGCCGCCCCTCCCACATTAACCAGCAAAATATTAGGACGGACAAAACCGTCCATCAAAATGACCTTTTGTACAAGATCAATGTACAAAAAAACAGTATCTTTCCTTTAATCAGCAGAACACAATTAGGAAGTATGATCAATAAAAATTGCTTTTGCAATAGCAGCAAAACTGTGAAGTAATTGCAAATAAAATTAACAAAATACACAGGATCTTTTTGAGAAAATAATAAAAATTTTTACTGAGGAACATTGGAGAAGGTCTGGGTAAGTAGAGAGAATAGTATAGAAAGCCTCTCTGTCACTATTGGGACTGATAATTAATTGGTCAACTGTTGATAAAAGTTTCTTAAGGCCTGGAATAATTAAAGACAAGATAACTGCAAAATGAAAATATTTTATTGCACATTTCAATGTATAAATTTACATTTTTTCATCAACATTTTTCTGTAGAGCTGAGCTTTAAGTGTTTTCTTTAAGCAGGGTCATTGACTGGACTTCCTCATTGACTTTCTTTGCATAAATCATATCTGAAAAGCGAGCATCCTTCTAAAATTTCACAATTTGCTTGTCAAAATATTTGACTAATTTCTCACATGTAATTTTAGCAACTTCTTTTCATGCGTCTCTCTAAGGCACTCCATTTAGGTTTGGTAGGAACAATTCTCTTTTTGCATACCACTGGTTTGTGTAGCATTTAGTTAAACTGTATAATAATACTACACAAACCAGTGGTATGCAAATACCACTACTAACTAGCGCGGATATCATGAAAGGGTGTGTAAGTTTTCAACTCAACTGGTGAGAAATAAAATATGTAAGGTGTTCTGGAAGTGTTTTTCTAGCTGGATGCGTTCAGAGTGTAATGGGTGTCCGTGAGTATATTTCAAGTAATTTGGTTATGGGGAGTTTAACTCAGTATTGTAAAAATGTCAATTCTTTCAAAATTAGCTTATAAATTGAATTTGATTGCCAGAATTTTCTTTCCCCTTCTTTCTTTCTTTCCCCTTCTTTCTTTCTTTCCCCTTCTTTCTTTCCTTCCCTTTCTTTCCTTCTTTCCTTCTTTCTTTCTTTCTTTCTTTCTTTCTTTCTTTCTTTCTTTCTTTCTTTCTTTCTTTCCTTCTTCCTTCCTTCCTTCCTTCCTTCCTTCCTTCCTTTCTTTTTCTTTCTTTCTTTCTTTCTTTCTTTCTTTCTTTCTTTCTTTCTTTCTTTCTTTCCTCTTTCTTTCTTCTTTCTTTCTTTTTAAGTAAGTTCTACACCCAGTGTGGCACTTGAACTTGCCATCCTGAGATCAAGAGTCACATATTCTACTGAGTGAGCCAGCCAGCACTCCCCCCCGCCAAGATGGCATTTCTTTGTTTTCTTTTTTCTTTTTCATCTCTATACCCAATGTGGGACTCAAACTCATGACCCTCAGATCAAGAATCGCATGCTCTACCAACTGAGCCATCTAGGTGCCCCTGCCAGAATTTTCATAGGACATCAGAAACTGATTTTCAAATTCATGTATAATAATTTTAATAAATATAAAATTGTTAAGAGAGCAAAGAGAACTGGTCCTACTAGATTTTAAGATGCATTAGGAGTTTGTAGTATTGGTATGGGTCACCATGAGAGAAATAGTTCAGAATAAGTCATAAGGAAACTAGAACAAAGAAACAAATCTAAGCATATGTAGGTCACATCCTGTTCCTGGATAGGGAGCAGGTACAGGGATTTGGAATAAAAAGTGACATTTGAGGGTTAGGGGAGAATGGTACTAGGACAATTGTCTCTCCATTTAGAAAAAAAATTCCAACCTCCTCGTGCAAAAAACCCAAAAGAACCCCCCCAAACTAAATGGATTGTATAGTTGAATGTTTACATATATTTAGTAAAACTTCAGGAAGAATGTATTTAAAAAAGCAAAAATAAAAAGAAGTATTGATAAATTTGGCCATAGGAAAAAAGAGAAAGAAATCTTCTATATAACACAAAGATATCTTAAGTGAAGAAAAAAATACAAGCAACAGACTAAGAGAAGTTTCTTGCAACATATTTCATAATATTTGCCCCTTAAATATATAAAGAACATCAACAGTCCAATACAAAAAGTACAGACATCTCAACATAAAAAATGGGCAAAATATAGAAATGGGCAATACACAGAAGAGGAAATACAAATGGTCAATAAAATATGATAAGATCTTCAGTTTAAGTACTAATGAGGAAAATAGAAAATAAAACAATGAATGAGACAGCATTTTAACCCTTCAAATTGGCAAAAAAAGCACAAATATATTAATAAAATGTAAAAATGATAACTACTAGGAAAAGCATGAAGAATCATAACGCATCCCTGATTAGAGCATGGCTTAGTCTACCATTTTGTAGTGTAACTTGGCAGTATTCATTAAAATTAAAAATACAGGTACCCAGTAATTCCTCTTTTTTTAATGGTATCTAACCTTTAGTAACACATGTATATAATAAGACAAGTATAATGATTTTTTTTAGAATATTAGTAAATTAACCCATAAATAGTGGAATGCTCAACAAAGCATTCATAAGACATAGTCCTCCACAACAGTGAAAAGGAATGACTGGATATTTATATAGCCAAGTATGAACCAAATAAAGAGGCGTGCTACACCCCAAAAGAACTACTTGAGCTTTCTATTTGATATGGCCAGAAATCTGGGGAATATGTGTGGGGATAGACTTTAAGGGGTCTTAATCCAATAGGACTGGTATCCTTAGAAGAAGCAGCATCAGAGACCTCTCCGTTTCTTCACACACACAGAGGAAAGGCCACGTGAGGACACAGTGAGAAAACAGCCATTAAAAGCCAAGGAGAAATTTTTCACCAGAAACCAACCCTGTATGCCCCTTGATCTTAGACTTCCAGCCTCTGGAATTGGGAGAAAATAAATATCTGCTGGTTAAGTCTCCCAATCTGTGGTATCTTGCTATGGCGGCCCTAGCTGACTAGTCCAGGCAGGGTAAGGAAATATTTAGAAAACATCACTGGTGTACCAGGCCCATTTCATTTTTCCACTACTTAAAAAATATTAAAACTAATTTAAGTTTCTTTCTTTTTATTTCCAAGGCATTTTGTGAGCGAACTCTACCCTGGCAGGTTTGCGAATCACTAGCCTAGAAGCGGGTTCTCTTTCAGAACCGGGGGCTACTGTCCGGCCTGGTGAGTGTAGCGTGCCTTTCTCACACTCCCTTTGTGCACAGATGTTTCAGCAGCACAGGACTGTTTCCCACCAGCTCCTCTTCCTGACTGATCTGTACTCTGCATACAATTTTTCCAACAACACCCACTGCGTCAATTTTCCTGGAGATAAGTCCTCCTGTATTCCTCCCATCATGGAACTTACGCGATGCCTTGAAATGATCTGTGTCTACATACAATGTCCCCTGTGGACCAGAAACTTTGTTCTTAAGAGCAAAACTTCTGCCTCCCTTCAGTATTTTCCAAAATTAACATGCATTCAGGTTACCTGGGGATCATGTTAAAAGGCACGTTCTCATTAAGTAGACCCAAGGTGGGGCCTGCCTCTGCATTTCTCCTCCTTTTTTTTTTTTTAAATTTAGGAATAATTGACATGCAACATTCTATTATTGTCAGGTGTACAACACAATGATTCTGTATTTGTATAAATAGTGAACTGATCACCACGATAAGTCTAGTTAACACATCCATCACTACACGTAGTTATGGATTTTTTTCTTGTGACGAGAACTTTTAAGATCTACACTTTTAGCAACTTTCAAATATGCAGTACTGTATTATTAACAAGCCACCATGCTGCATGTTACACCTCCAGGACTTACTCATTTTATAACTTGGCATTTGTACCTTTTGCCTCTCTTCACCCACGTTGCCCTTCACTAACCCACATATCTGACAACCACCAATTTGTACCTTATTTTCTTGTGCTTTGCTTTATTGCACTTGCAGGCGCTGCCATTTTTACAAATTGAAGGTTCGTGGCAACTCCGTGTTGAACAAGTCTATTGGCACCATTTTTTCCAAGAACGTTTGCTCACTTTGTGTCTTTGTGTCACATTTTGATAATACTCGTAGTATTTCAAACCTTTTCATTATTATAATATTTGTTACGGTGATCTCTGACCAGTGATCTTTAGTCTAAATCTGGAATTGCTTTAGGGTGTCATGAATGGTGCTCATATAAGATGGTGAACCTAATTGATAAATGTTGCCTGTGTTCTGGCAGCTCCACCAACCAGTCTAGTACTCTGCGTGTCTAACATGCTCCCATAATGATGCTGATGGCACTGGTTCTTGGCCCACAAGGAACAGCAAGGCTTTATTTGTATGTTCTTTTGTGCTTTTAGGATCCAGAACAATATGGCTGATTGTGCTTATGTAAGGGGACGCTATTAACTATTATTCTGGTGGATTACAGGGGGAGGCTTTAAACAATTATATTGCCTAGGTCCCACCCACAGGCATTTTGACCTAATTCGTTTGGAGTGGAGCCTGGGCATTGGTGGGTTTGAAAGCTTGAACGTGCCGCTTGGATTGAGAACTGCTGGATGAGTCTGTCAAGTCTTTGAAGATGGGACTTTCCTTGTTATTCCCAGGACTGTCAGGGTCGGGAGTACAGAGCCACTTAATGTAAGTTGGTCAAGTAAATTAACTCCTTTGTCTTGGCTCAGGTTCAGTGTTTCTAAGATACTTCAGATGGGCAGGACATTTTCTTAGAAAGGAAGGTGATGCTGGAAGTGACACATTTATGAGGTGATGAAGTCAAGGGTGAGGGTGTCAGGAGACTTTGAATTAGAAAGTAAGCCAGCTCTAGTGACATCTTATGGCTCAGAGTGGGTGGTAAAGGGGCCTCAGTAAGGATGTCAAGCCCTTTTAAAGTTACCACAAGAAAGAAGCTTTGCTAGATCATATTCCAAGTAACCCCCTCTAACAGTGAGTTACCCCCTTGTAGCAATGAGCAAATTTGAATGAAATAGTTTATTGTTGAGTCCATCTATATATTTTAACATATTGGGTGTAGATGTAAGCAGGGAACCAAACTTATCGAAGTCTAGGCATCCTAGCAAAGAGGGTTATTTAGAAACCTCCACTGACCTCCAAATAATTTATTTTATTTTACTTTATTTTATTTTATTTTAGAGAGAGTGTGTGCATGTGAGTGGGGGAGGAGCAGGGGAGGGGAAAGGAGAGAGGGAGAGAGAGAATCCTAAGCAGGGTCCACACTCCCCATGAAGTCTGATGCAGGACTTGATCCCATAACCCTGAGATCATGACATGAGCCAAAACCAGTAGTCAGAGGCTCAACCAACTGAGCTACCCAGGCATCTCCAAAGAGTTTTATTTTAAGTAATAAGTGTTCAAATGCTGAAAAGATTTGGATGGTCTTTAAGAGAGGCTTTAATAATGAATAAAGAAAGAAACAATGGCCCAGGAAGTTCTTGGTACCAGAAGAGAGGGCAAAACAGTTACTTGGGAAGTAGGTTGTAATAAAGGCTGCTTTGAGTCCAGTGGCTTCTGGGAATATCCAGTGGGGCAGGTCCAGGAGCTTGTCCAGTGGCTAGAAGCAGACATATGCGGGAGCCAGAGCAGACCAGCTCCTGAGAATCCATTGTTACATTTTCAGGAGTTCTGTGAGCCAGTTTTTAAACACTGCCATTGTTAAAATTTAAGTTATAAAACTTTACACTTGAATAAATTATATGTAAAACAAACTAACACATACTCAAAACTCTTTGCTTCCTAATTAATTGTTTGACCACATTCCACTATTATAGGAGCTCGGCAGTTACTTATGTCTATTGTGACTTCATAGTGGAAATACCATAGAATGTGTGACTGCACATTTTCTTCTGACTCTGCATTTAGCGACGTCACGGGGGAGGTTTGAGTATTTACACCATGGAAATTGATACGTGATGCAGATGAGGATTGGATTCATTTGTCCGGTTGACTATCCAGTTTTAGGAAAGTGATGGAGAAATTTTTAATAATTCACATTAAGTAAACATTAAATAAATTCATATGAAAGAGTTCAGAGGGTCTTCACTGTTACAGCATAAATAGCACACAAAGTTGATTCAGTAACAATTCCAGGATTTGAAAACTATAATCCAGTTTAGCAAAGAAGTCACTCAAATTGTTGACAAATATGTGAAGTTCTGACACAGCTTTCAGTTTCCTTTTACTCATTAATAACCCGTTAATGACATAAAGGAGAATTCAACCAATGTTCATTTGAGGAATATACTGATTGATCAATGGAAGCCATAGGTTGGCTATGGATAAAAAGTTTAGCAACAATCGCTGAAAGCATTCTGTGAGACTCAATTGTCTATATGGACATGGAACTAAAGATTATTGCATATTTTATCATTATTTGTAAATTATGTAAGAGAGACATTTATTAAATATTTACCAGCTGATCATTGGCTAGTGGTAACCTAGATTCTTTGCTATTTATATATTTAAAAAATTGTCAATGTTTATTTTTGAGAGACAGAGAGAGACAGAGCATGAGCAGAGAGGAAGAGAGAGACACAGAAGCTGAAACAGGCTTTGGGCTTTGCACTGTCAGCACAGAGCCTGACATGGGGCTTGAACTCACGAGCCATGAGATCATGACTGAGCCAAAGTCAGATGCTTAACCCACTGAGCCACCCAGGAACCACTAATTCTTTGCTATTTAAAAACAGGAAAGGAGCTATGCCAGGAGGCAGCAAGGCAAAGTGTGTTAAGCATGTGGGACTACTTGGGTGTAAATCTAATTCTGGGTAACTCTGAGCATGGGGCATGACTTCAGAGTCTGTCTTAGTTTCCTTAATCTGTACAACCTGCTACATATGATTGATATGAGGTAAATGCAGCAGGATACAAATTACACTTAGACCAGCATCTGGTGGTACATACTAAATTATCATTATTTTATTGTCAGAATCAAGGGACCCAGGAGCTTAAAGTCTGATCACAAAGTCTGAAATACTTGGTTTCCTTCACTAATGAAGTAAAAAAGGGGAAGAAAAGCTCACTACAGTATTATAGGTCCTGGTTGTCTAGAAAAGGTTGGGAGATATGCTCTGATTTAAAATTGATTTTCCATCTGATTTGGCTGCAGGGAGAGAATGAGATTGATAGCGGATGCTACTTTCTGAGCATCACTTCCTCCAGCTCATGTCTCTATCTCCTGCCCCTGACACTGCATCCTACCATTAAGCGAGATGCTTTGCAACGTGAGGGATTCGGGTTAGTCTATTTGCACAAATCCAGGTGGTGGCTGGGATTTTAGAGGCTCACTTCCTCTTACACAAAACCTCTGGGCCAGATGAATTTTAGAATTCAAAATTTTGGGGTCTCAGAAAGCTAACATGCTTGCATATAGGCTATTTTGCATGAGACCCCTCAGTGGGGGTTGGGTTGATGCAACAGCACAGAATCAAATACATGGGTATTTCTGTGGTGGCATCAATTAATGTTCTCACTGGTTGAGATCAGGCAGGTTTCACCCCTGAATGAGTTTAGATGAGGTTAAGTATTGCCATCAAATGAGTAATAAAAAAACTGTGGATCTGGAAAATGGGTACAGGACTATAGACCTATAATGACTGGTGGAATCTGGAAAGTCTACCTATGGGACTGGACCCCTACGAATGAGCGTGGCTGGGTGTATAAGGTTGTATAGCTTTGCCTGCCTATAGCCCAGCGCCCTCCCCCACCCCATCCTATACCTTCCTCTTTCCTCCTCTTCCCACTGGGAGATTTCTAGAGGCAACCAGCAGAACACACACTTCTTTTCCTTCACACTTGTCAGCAGCATTTTTATCATCGTCCATCCCTACCAGGCAAGGAAACAGGCCCGAGATCTTAGGAGAGTTTGATCTGGAAATTGGGTAGGATCGTTTCCCTAGCATGGTGAGAACAGAATGGAAAAAAGGATAACCCTATGAGCTTGCAGTTCACCAGTGAATATCATGGTTCAGTTATGGGAGATGGTTTCCATGGTTTTGTAAAATACCAATTTGAGGTCTCGGGGATGACCAAAGTCATTTAAAAGCCGAGTCAGGATAAATCGAGGTTTAGCCAAGAGTCTCAGGGAATGGGGTTTCCAAGCCAAATGACTTGCCCAAGAATCTGCCTTTAACAAAATCAAGAATTCTGTTTTGATGGGCTCTTCCATTTTATAGGCCTTTACTAATCACAGCACTTCCCAGGCCTTGGTAGACCTCCATCCTATCCTAGGGTTCTCAGCTGCCCTAAAGTAAAATCCCCACTCAATGACTGCCATGGACTCAGAAAGAAAGCTATGCAATTGTGTATTTACCCTCCAAACATCACCACTGGCAACTTAACACACGTTTTCACCAAAAACTCCTATTGTAGAGGACACAAGGGGTACAGAAGGAAGCCACACCCCGAGTGACAGACATCTTTGCTGCCTCTTGTTTAATCTTCACGTCTGTGAGAATTTTAAATTTTATACCGTAAATTCTTTGTTTTCACATTAAAGAATGGATTTTCCTCAAACATTTTCAGGAAAAATTAATGCACCAGGAAGATACTTCATGCTTACCTGGGGTTTGCATATTTGTTACCAGAGTGCTGAAGACACAGGGGTGCATGTGTACCTCATTTGGAAAGCATAGAGTTGATGTTGTTCCTGGGAATTGTCCTTGGAGGAATGGACTTCAGGTACCATGTGGATCTCGTCTACATCTCTGTACTGGATCAAGCAGCCACACGGCCTGATTACAGAAGACAAGGGTTTGAAGGGACCCTGTCAGCAGTGATGCTATGATCTAACTCTTTTGTTCTTATGTGTGCAAAGGCTGAGACCCAGACAAGTTGAAGGATTTGTTCAAGGCCATAGAACCAAGGCTAGTTGCTGAACCTCCTGGCTCCAGTCCTACTTGAACATGGCTGATAGTGTAGACGGTGCTGACACCAGTCAGAGAGCAGGTAGCTTATATGCATAAACCAGCCACCGCTCTTTCCTCTTCCTGTGGCCAGCAGCTCAAAGGGGTCAGAGATACATTTGCTGCGTTTCACCTTTCGCAGAGGGTGTCTCTTCCTCCCGTTTTTCTACTTGAATAATGATTCGATAGTGATTAAAGATCCTTGAACAAGGCGTACGCAGACATTAGAGATAATACTTATAAAACTTCTGGCACGTACTTGCTAGGGAAGAAGTGGTGGGAACTATTATAGCAATAATAGTACCTTTCTGTTTGCTAGTTTGATTTGTTGGGTAGGGTTTGTGGTTTCTGTTTTTGTTTGTTTGTTTTTTTTATGCCTGCCCTATGCTTACAACATCATTCTAGATAGAATCGTTGGAAAATTGGGGAAATGGGGAAATTGCTAGCATTGAAATTTTCTCCCGTGACAGGTGGCCTAATCTCAAGGATATTATGATGATTAGTCTTACAGGAAATGTACTGTCTTTCTGATATTAAAAAAAAAACTTTTTATTTTTAAATGTTTGTTTATTGATTGATTTTTTAAATGTTTATTTACTTTTGAAAAAGAGAAAGAGAGAGACAGACCATGAGTGGGGGAAGGGGCAGAGGGAGATGGAGGCACAGAATCTGAAGTGAGCTACAGGCTCTGAGCTGTCAGCACAAAGCCCCATGCGGGCTTGAACCCATGGGCTGTGAGATTGTGACCTTAGTCAAAGTTGGACATTTAACCTACTAAGCCACCCAAGTGCCCCTAAATGTTTATTTATTTTTAAGAGAGTGGGGGAGGGGCAGAGAGAGAGGGGGACAGAGGATCTGAAATGGGCTCCGTGCTGACAGCAGAGAGCTCGATGTGGGGCTGGAACTCATAAGCTGTGAGATGGTGACCTGAGCCAAAGTTGGATGCCTAACCGACTGAGACACCCAGGCGCCCCCTCCCCCCCGCCCTTTCTCATTATATATTAAAGCATGCTAAGGGATAGGATTATTCTTCCTTATATAATAGAATTATTTGGATTTCAATATAAATTGTCTTTAAACACAGTATTTTTTTGTCATTTCTTTGTGGGTCATTTCAGGTGATTTGGATTCCAGCATTTCAGAAGTGACACTGATGTTTTTAGAATTCTTTGGGGGAATTAAAATTGCATCAACATGGGAGGAAGCCACCCAGAGACAGGCCAGAGAGGGGCTGATGTGGCTCTCACCTCCACAGTGAGCTGGCAAGCCCTCCCTATGGTCCAGATCCTTCTCTGCCAGTCTTCTCAATAGGAGAGAAAGAATGGAGGCGTGGGAGAGAATTTGCAAGCCTTCGACTACAACCCTGGAGACAGCTACATGACTCAGTAGATGATTGGCCGGGTACTTCACATAAACTTTGAGGCCATCAAGAGAGAAAAATGACAGGGTTGGACTCCATTTGTTAGTTCATCACACTTTTATTGAACACCTATTACGTGCTAGGTGCTAGCCGCGAGTTGACGAATTCGTTCAGCAAGGTCACAAATAGTCCCACGGGGCATTCCAAGCTAAGGGTATAAGAGAATTGAGAGCTTTCCCTCAGACACCCTCTTTATGATTAATACCCCATTGATTTGCAACCTCGCCCTGTTGCTTCTTCTACACTGACCTACAAACACAGGAGGTGGACTGGGCCTTCCTCTCCAGTCTTGATCAAGTAATCCGCAATTAAGTGATTTTGAAGGATAGTTGAGGTGAACACTTTGGCTTAGGCCAACTTACTAAGGACTGATATCTGGGGATCAACAGTGGTGCTGTGTTCTACAATGTGGTCGCAGCTCATTGCTTGACTTTGGGATCAACATAGCGGTTTGTCTGGTGATTTGTCTAGAAAAGTCCTTCGTAGACATTTAAAAGCAGAAACAGGAGTGGATTCTAACTTTAGAAAGACAAAGCTCGTAGGAACTGGGTACTTAATCATTTTCACAAGAAAAAGTATTTTGAAACCTTAATTTCAAAGCTACACACCCACCTCCCTTTGATTAGCTATATCATCGAGGATTTGGGAGACTTCAGGAAGATTCTATATTTTATCTTTCCTCTACTCCAAAACGTCATAAAAAAGAAATACATTTGCCTCATTTGAACGTGAAAAAATTTGGGAAGTTAATGTAATGTCCCGAAAATTATAAAATTATGTGGAATAAATAAGAAGATTGAAGAAAATAGAAATAGGGCCCAAATCCAGAATTGTTCAAGGAAACTTAAGTGTGTGAAATAATGTCATATTTTTACAACTGTTAGAGAAAGATTTGTATAATTATTCCCTTTGGCCAATTCTTCCATCATGCACATAATTACCTTCTACTGTGCAAGTTCTGATTTTTATGTGTCAGGTTTTATCAAATGAGGCAGAATTTTAAGAAATTTTCTACCTAAAGGAATTTATAGTTTATAAAAGTTATGTATTTTGGGGGAAACTGCATGGCTTGAGCTGGTTGAGTGTCCGACTCTTTTTTTTTTTAATGTTTATTTTTTTTGAGAGAGACAGAGCGTGAGCAGGAAAGGGGCAGACACACACGCACGCACACACACACACACACACACAGAATCCGAAGCAGGCTCCAGGCTCTGAGCTGTCAGCACAGAGCCTGATGCAGGGCTTGAACTCATGAACCGTGAGATCATGACCTGAGCTGAAGTCAGATGCTTAACTGAGCCACCCAGGCATCCCGAGTGTCTGAGTCTTGATTTCAGCTCAGGTCATGATCCCAGGGTCATGAGACTGAGTCCCACTTTGGGTTCCACTCTGAATGTAGAACCTGCTTAATATTCTCTCTCTCTCTCTCTCTCTCTCTCTCTCTCTCTCTCTCTCTCCCCCTCTGCCCTTCCCCCTTCCTCACTCTCTGTTTCTCTCTAAAACAAACAAACAAACAAACAAACAAACAAAACAGAAAAAAAGTTATGTAGTTTCGAGGTAGGAGCCGGCTATTTAAAATTATGTGTATGTAAACAAACAACAACCAAACCTTAACTGAGGAAAACCAGTAAACCTTGGAACTTTATTTTCAGTGTTGAGCCATTTAGGAGGAAAGAAGAATAAAGAAAAGAATATTGAATTATCCTTAGACTGTTATGATATGCTGGAAAGCTGAAAAGAAAGTATGCATAAGAAATAAATAAATGTTCCTTTAAAGCTTAATGTTTTAAAAGGAATTTAAGTGCCTGCAGAAAAGAAAAAAACTTCCTTTTGACTGTCAGTAATCTTTTTGGCAGACATGGAAGAGAAGAGCCTTTCTACCTTTGTGTTTTTAGTTTGTAACAAAGGACAACTGCGCATTAATGGGGGGACATTAACCTGCATTTGCCCTCGAACATGATCTGGGATCACACTGTGGCAATTATACCAGTGAACAGCAATGACAATTAATTATCTGAAATTTCTCAAACATCTGGATGTTTGGCACCCAGAAGCAACCCATCTGGACGACGGTTTGAGTTCTCCACTTTTTTTTCGTGCCAAGTGTGACCATTGTGTCAGAATCATCCTGGCTGTGGAGTCCTCCCCACGTGCTGGGGCCAGCCTAAATATTTTACCTGCATCAGCTTGTTTAACCCTCCCGCAATCGAGTGCGTCCTTTATGATGACTTCAGTCGGTTCACAGATGAGGGGTCTGAGGCCCAGAGAGGGAAGCACAGAGCTGGAAAGAGAATTCAGTCTGATTATAAACACTGGGCTGCCTACTCCATCTCGTTTTGTGGAAACAACCACAGAGGGTCGGAGCACAAATATATCCAATTTGTGGCTACACTTTTTAGAGAAAGGGAGACTGGGGGCGCCGGGGTGGTTCAGTCGGTCAAGCCTCCGACCCTTGGTCTCGGCCCAGGTCATGATCTCACAGTTCATGAGTTCGAGCCCCGTCGGGCTCTGTGCTGACAGCGTGGAGCCTGCTTGGGATTCTCTCTGTTCCTCTCTCTTTGCTCCTCCCCTGCTAACACTCTCTGTCTCAAAATAAATCAAATCAAATCAAATCTTTAAATCTTTTAAAGAAAGGGACACTGAATAATATCAAAATTAAAAATATTACTCAGAAATATCACTTTTGTTAGCCAATTGGGTAATTTGGGGGAGAACAGTCCTCTTGAATTGCTCTTATTGGCAACACAGACACGGTCATATTCACCTGATAATTGTGTATTCCATGGATTACAATTTGGGTAATAACCAAACACCTAAAAATACATCATTAAGAAAATGGGGCGGGGGGGGGGGGAAGTAAACAAAAACAAATCAAGTAAGGATAAGAAGTGATAAATGGGTTAAAGAGGAATATTCCAATTCTCCCTACTTTGCTCTTACAGTATTTAACTATGTAACTTTGAGAAAGTTCCTTAATCTCTTAGGCCTCAGTTTCCTCATTTGTTAAACATTATCTATTTATATTATAAATAAATAACAAAGCCTACTGCATCCTACTTTGCTGAAGGATAGGATGAATAATGCATGTGCTTTAAATAAATGAATAATGCAAGTGCTTGTGCAGTGCCCAGCTCAGAGTATGGTCTCAAAGCATTAGTGACTATTATTATCATAAAAATTTGTTATGACTTAAGCTAGAGCTTGACAGAACTGGAATTCAGAACTACACCTGCCGCTTACTCCTGCCAGTAAGAGGCCACTGGAGGGAGCGCAGAAGAACCTCATGCAACTTTAACCCTCTCTCCTTCTTTCTGGATCTTCACTTTCAGACAGGAAAGCATCACTTCCTCTGTTACTACTGCCCCCTGCTGGCTGGGGAGGGAAAGAGGCGCTGGCGGAGGTGAAATGGAATTTGTTTTCTGTCCTACTCCCTTTCTCTCACTTCTGCCAGGTCTTCAGATTTCTTTAAATATTAAAGCTGAGCAACCTTAGCCTCCTATAAAAGGATGTGAGAGCATGAATGTAATCATTGCCTCTTTAGTACTGTAAAATTTTATGGTTATGTAGAGCTCAACGTTTTAAAAAAAAAAAACACATACAGACAACAACTCTCTGATGAAATTTCTCTGGATAAATAATTAGTCATGCCCAGAGACACATTGTGGGAGTAGCGTATTTTCTGACTTTTCAACAGAGACAGATGGTTTACGCATCTTCAGCATTCGGAGCTTTCTGAGAAGCATTATATAATCTCAGTGCAGTTACCAAATGAAATAAGAAATTCCTCGTTTGGCAGATGGAGCTTGCATATCGAGTTCATAAACTTTAATACTTCTCCCAAGTCCAAAATCAGAGACAACCTGCTCCAAGTCAGTTTCCCATTTGCACTTAATTAGGGAGTGTGTTTTGGAGGTCAGTGAAAACCAGTGGAGTACGTTTTCATAATAACTTTCTTCACAATAAAATTATTTGGGAGGCAGCTCTCCAACTTTTTCTGGAATGAGGGCAAGAAAAACGGGGACATGGAGTGAAGTTATTGGATACCTTATCTGGAACTGCCCAAAAAGTTGTCTGGGATCCAAGGAACACACAGTACCTTCTGGATCAGGGGAAAGGAGCCAAGTCCTTTAATATTCCCAACAATTTTCATAACTGTGCAATTTCACATAATTTTAAGGATTCCAACTACTGAAGAACAAAAGCCTTCTGAGTTGTAATCATGTCACACTTACGGAAGTAGAGGCAGCCAGTCTCCTGGCTGAAGGAAATGTGCGTGTGCGGATTACAGAAAATGGTTTGTACTTAGCACATGTAGCCAGAATGTCACTTTGGCTAAATGATCTTGTGCACTTGGGCTGCTCAGAAATAATACAATGAGCTCTTGGTACATTACACTTTACTTTATAAATGTGCAATATCATTGTAGTTATACAAAAATGTGTTTTACTTACCATAGCCTTATCCTGGAGCATAAGGTTTCTGGAGCATAATGAGAACATGAATTCTGAGTCACAAACTCTGAGTAGGAAATCAAATCAGAGAGAGTAAATTTCCTTCATAGATTAAGAAATTATATTCTGATAGGCTGGTAAATTCTTTGTAGTTTATTTTTCTCTCTTTTTAAAAAATAATATTTTAGCTACTTCTAAATTCCATTTGGTTTTTACACTCCCCATTAATCCAGCAGGACATGGCCAAGAGCCACAATTTCTGAATTGTGGTCAACAAGCTTTTATCGTAATATGGGGCCTTTGGCTACAATATATTGAAAAGATCTTCAAACTCGTATACAGAACATGGTTAACCTTTTCATCTTTTTCTTACAAACACACACACACGCGAGCGCGCGCTCCACTTGAGGTAGGATTAGTTACATTTCTACTGTGTAGGTTCAAAGATAAATTGTTCTGAGATGAAGTCTTGAGGCTTCTAACCCAAATTTCCCTCAAAGGCAGTTCATATGTCAAGTTGCTACATTCACCAAATGACTGAAGTGTAACCATAACCAATGGAGCATGACCAATGCATCAGAACGAATACACTATTTCTCTTTAGTCTCTTAATTTGATAGTGATGATAACAGGGAATTTGTCATACTTTGTTTCCAATATTTGGCAGACCATGCCGATTATGGCCTTTGCAAGTTACCCGTATATAAATCACCGCAAATTCAGTTCAGCTGGTATTTTTTCCACGTTAATAGAAGTTACCTGGTTTTATATGTTCATTCTCTGTAACTCCGATGTCTCAGGCTGTCGATGTGGGTCATGCACTGTGTGATAGGCGGTCCCTAAGATGTCCCTCAGTGATCCCCGCCTCCTAGTATTGATGCCTTTGTGCGAATCTCTCCCTTTCAGTGTGGATTGAACTTACTGACTCACTTGTAATGAGTAGAATATGGCAGAAGCCTTGGGCTGGCACGAAGATGAGGTTACAAAAAGACCGTGGCTTCCGTCTTGGGTGCCTGTCTTGCATGCTCTCTTTCTTGTAAACCTCATGCCAGGAAACTTATGCTGCCATATTGGGTGCAGCCCTATGGAGAAACCCATATGGCAAAGAACTGGTCAACAGCCAGCAAACATCTGTCAACAGTCTCAAGAGTGACATTAGAATCAGATCCACCCTCAGTCAATGGTCGAGGTGACTGCAGTCCCAGCTGAAGCCGTCTCTGTAGCTTTGTGAGACACCCTGAACCATAGTCTACTCAGCAAAGCCGAGCCCAGAATCCCAACAGACAGTCACTGTGAGAGCAAATGTTTGTTCCACTAAACTGTTAAGTTTGGGGATAATTTGTTAGGTAGCAATTGAGAATAATACCTATTTCTACCTCTGTTGGTGGTTAAATATCACAAAGTAACTATTCCTAGGCAGGTATTAAATACAAAGATTCCTATCTTCTGGCAGGCACGATAGGCCAGGCCCCCATCCAGTGGGAGAAGAAAGTGTGTACCGTGCACATGTAATGACAATGCCTCATTTCACCTGAGATTTAGGTCATTCTCAAAATCGTGTAAGAAAAGGAAAGATGGGGGCGCCTGGGTGACTCAGTTGGTGAAGCATCCGTCTTCAGCTCCGGTCATGATCTTGCAGGTCGTGAGTTCGAGCCCCACGTCTGGCTCTGTGCTGACAGCTCAGAGCCTGGAGCCTGCTTCGGAATCTGTGTCTCCCTTTCTCTCTGCCCCTCCCTGGCTCGCACTCTGTCTCTGTCTCTCAAAAATAAATAAACATTAAAAAACATAATTAAACTTTTTTTAAAAAATTAAAAAAATAAAAGGAAAGATGACTGAACAATAAATGGAAGAAAAGTTTTATCTGAATTTTTTAAAAACAATTGATTTCTGATGACTTTCCCAGAATTATATTTTTTCAGAGTATTTAAAAAAGATTCCTTTTCTACTAAGTCAAGTCAGATTGGCTTTCTTCAATCACTTTAATTATATATAGACTCAATGAGCAGGGAAATGAGACTTGTGATTTTGTCTATTCATTCCCATCCACGACACAAATGCGTCAAAGTGCTAACAGCTTAGCCTTAAATAGTTTGTTGTAAAATAGAATAACTCAGAGAGTTCTGCCCAGAGTAGTTTTTTTTTCCTTTAGAAAATTTAACAATAAATGTCTCAGGGTCAGAAGGATGCGGTTGGTCAGAGCTGAGAGCCCACAAAGATTGTAGCAGTCACATTAAAACAATATTGTTTGTCCCCCCCCCCCATTTCCTCAGGGGTGCACAATACTTTTTCCTCCCCACCCTGCAGCTCTCTTTCTAAAATTGTTTTGGACCTTTGGGGGCCTTCTATATTAAGCCTGAAGGAAACTGGAACCATTATTTGTTCTTTCTTCGGAGCACTTTTCCTGGACGTGATAAACTGAGTGAACGTGGCTTCCCAGGAGGCTCTGACCCACCTCGCACAGACCCACCGCCTCACACCCTGCAAACTGCCCTCTTCCTTTCTCCACCCTCTCCCCTGCACCTTCACACTCTCTCTGATGTCCCTCCACACCCTTTGGCTTTCCCTCCAACCTTCCACAACTTGCCACAAAGCCAAGTAGGGTGAGGAGAAGGGAAAACAAAACACAACAGAAGACTATTTCTCTCCTGCTCTGAAATAAGTGCAGCAGCCTGGCCAAGTGAGCACAGTTTGGTGAATTCTTCTAGGTAATTAGTTTCTTAGAAATTTGCTGGGTTGTAGAATCTTCTTCCCTTGAATCTTAGGAATGTCTGAAATACCAGACAAGCACTCTTCCCACAAAGTTATGTCAAAAGGCTTAATTAACAGAAAATACTGTGTGTCACACATATCAACATTTAAATGAGAAGAATTCATTTGGCCAATACGATTCCTGAGACAACTTGATGTTGCCAGAACATATTTTTCCGGGCCCAGGAGAGGAAATGAAAGGTATGTTTGTTACTTCAGTTTCCTCTGGAATTACTCTGGTCCCGTCATTTTCTCCAGTGGTGACTTTTTTGTGACTCTATAGGGCAGGCTATCATTATCGATTGTTTATTTGGCTCTTCCTCAATCCGCAGTCCTGTTAATATTCCTTTCTTGATTTTTCCAAGGGCTGAGGAGAGCCTGGTTTATTTGTTGGAGGCTGATATTTTTTCCTCTTCTTAGAGTCTTCCTGCCTCCTCTCGTGTGAGAGTCACTTCCTGTGCCCACCCTGTTCCCCGGAGACCTTTCTGCTCTTGAACTGAGTCTTCTATGGACTGTCTGTGGCTTTGACTTAGAGTTTTATTATAAATGGAAATGAAAGCTGACCCAAGTGTAACTAGAATTTCATCTCCCCTAATGCGAAGCCCTGCTAACCTCTCCAGTGTCAACAGAGGAGTTCTGCTTTTTCAAGATTTGGCAAAATTTAAAATCAGATCTTCTGGATGGAAGAGGGGAGAGTTTTCACAGCGAGGAGAACATGGGTGGATAGAGGGGTTCATTATTTTTACTCCCCTATGCACCCCTCAACCTTCTACGTGGAACAGTTGCCTTCACTTGGGCAGCCTTCAAGACCTCACTGCAGAAACTGTAGCAGGTTGACTAATGGCTCCAAGACATTTTCATGCTTTGGTCATCAGATACATCTGACTCCCTTCCCTTCTGTAAAACAAACGGCATGCCACCCCATAGCAGGCTTTATGATTGCCTGATGGATAGCGTGCTCCTGAAACAAAATATTATTAACAGATGACTTATAAAAATCGTCCTTGCAGTTCTGTGATGGAAAACAACTGTTATTTAAAATCTGAGCCAAAGATGGAGATTTATTGAATATATATATTTAATAAAAATATACCGAATGTATATTCAATAGACACAGATAACCTTCAATATAATCAGTGCTTGTTATCAAATATTAAATGGGTTTTGTGCTTTACTCCAGCACACATAATGAGTTCTATGACATCGGCCAAGTCTCTTAAGCTCTCTAGGCATCCATTTCTACGTCTGTAAAATGTGAGGAACTGAAAAATAATTCTACTCCATTTCTGTACCTCCTCACAGTCTCTGCTTCTGTGACTCTCATTTCGGTTTGGACGTGGAGAGTCTGGGCAATTGAAGTCTGCGGATGACTCCCAAACCTCAAGCCAGCCAATGGATTTAACCTTCTCCTCTAAACACACTTGAACTAGAATGACTCAAAAGAAGCTAAAGAGACTAAATGAGCTCATTTTTCACTTACTGTTCCAACTGACCTCATAGAGCTTTTATGAGCAATCAAATGAGAAGGAGGGAGGAGACAGAGGAGGAGAAGCAACGGCCTTGGTCCATTCACAAGCTGGATTAGTACTCTGTGCTACATTCCCCTGTGGCTCGTATACAGCTTCATGTCAAGCAGTCCCACCAGAGATTCTGGACTTCCTCAATGCGGTGATGCGCTCTACTCTGCAAAGATGAGGTAACCAAAAATTGCCTATAGGAGCGTCCCTTTGAGTCATGCTTCTGATAATGGCGATGACTCATGTGGAGCCAGGCTTCCTCTGGCCCTGGGGATGCACGTGAGTGGTTGTGTAAAGGTTGGGTGACAGAGTCCCTCAAGGAGGTGTCACATCTGTCTCGTGGAGTCGTTTTCATCTATTTGTGGATTGTTCCTATATAAGGTTAACTGTCTCTTGGGTGAACCAATAAGCCTTCTCAGTACCTTGATCTAACTAAATTAAGTGAACTTGTTGACTACCAGACTGAATGACCTATTGACTGTGAGAAGGAAGTTTCCCTTATATTGTACAAAGAATGGCAAAAGTCTTTCCATATTGATATCTAGCCTTCAGCGTGAGTCACAGAAAGCTCTTCTTGACTGAGAAGAAAATCATAATTTTTCTTATCAGAATCTTATTTTTCTTGTTTCAGAATCTTTGGGAAACGTAGAGTTTATAATCCGTGACCTCCACCATATTGAGAGAGATAGAGTCAGTATTTTCTTGGCACATCTTTGTCAAAAGAATTATTCCCCATGTCCAAGGAACCCACACATTATTCTAGTATCAGTACCTTCAAACAAAAAATGTTTCAAAAATGTTTTTTATCATCTGTTTTCATGTTCACCTTCATGGGACTTGTTAGCTGAAAAAGAGAATTTCATCACTGTGGTGAGTGGAGACAGTCCAAGAATAAGGAATTACCTGGAGAGGCAGAGAGGGCTTGTGGTACTTGGGAACAGCTCAGGCTCACTCTCCCAAATCCGCCATGCCTGCCATCTAACCCATGAAAGACTCTAAGCCACCACAAAACCTCCTTAGAGCCTCAACTTATTTCTTGAGTTCCTTGGTTTGTGGACCATCACTTATTAGCTACATGATCTTTAAAAAGTCACTGTGCTTCTATGACATCCATTTCGGTTTGGAAAATGGACCAATAATTTTGGCCTTACCTACCTCACAGGCCCATTATAAAGATCAAAAAAGATGATGTACATAATGGTTTTTTAAAAAATTCTTTTAATAGTTTATTTTTTTTTGAGAGAGAGAGAGAGAGAGCAGAGGAGGGGCAGAGAGAGAGAGAGAGAGAGAGAGAGAGAATCCTAAGCATGCTCTGCACTGTCAGCAAAGAACCCAGTGTGGGGCTCAAACTCACGAACCATGAGATCATGACCTGAGCCAAAATCAAGAGTCAGAAGCTCAACTGACTGAGCCACCCAGGCGCCCCCATGATGGGGTTTTAGAGAATAAAATTTATGATACAGACACAAAGTAATGGATTCTGGTGATAGCAACATTTTGATACAAAGCCCTACTGGTTCGGTAACTTAAAGAGGATAATGTATATCTCCTAATGCTCAGGAGCTTTCAACTTCCTTTACCCCAAAACTATAAAAACTCATATACTTTGGTTAGTTTCTCTGTGTCCCAGCCTTTCAATGAGGTGACATCACAACAGAGGTTAAAATAAAACAGACAGTGGCCTAGATATGTGCGTGTGTGTGTGTGTGTGTGTGAGGGGTGTGCATTTAGAAAATGCATATGGACCTTTGACCCAGCTACTACATATGTTCATACAATTAAAAACGGTATAATGACTCATTAACCAAACAAGTCCCAGAAAAAAAATACTCATTTAATACAATCATAGCAACTTCCTCACTGTTTCCACTTCATTGCTGCTTATGTGAGTAAAAACAACATGCTAAATGGAGACTTTCAGGACCCCATGGGACCAATTAATGCCACGTGACTTCCTCCCTGCCTTCCATGAAAATAACTATATTATAATGGTCTGTGATATTAATATCAGCTTTGGAAAAGTCAGGCAGCGGCTCCATGGGGAAGGAAGTGGCCTGAGCAAGAGCTGTGGAATGTGCAGTATTTGACAGGGTAGAGGCCACATCTTTTCATAAGCTACATCACATAGTTAAAAGAGGTGGGGACACCAAATGGGCTTGTGGGTTAATTAGGGTTAAAAGGCCACCAGGGTAGTCTATCTCTGATCTTGAACTCCAACAAAATGTGGTTATTGGAGGGGGGAGTTTTAGAAATTCAAGTTCTCAGAAATAAAACCATTTCTAAAGCATTCCCCACCCCACCCCCACTGCCCCACCGAATTTCTCCAGATTTCTGCCCACCACAGAAGCAGGATGTACTTTGGCGGCCTCTGTTTGTGTTGGAGTGTAGACTTGGGATAAAGACTGGTGAGTGCACCTCCCAAGTGCATTGAGTAGTTTGGTGGGTTTTCTAGTGACACCAGAGTGCAGGGGCAAAACCAAAGGGATTATGAGGCGCAACATTGGTAGCTTTGCCCCAGGGCTTCTTCTGATGCAATCGTAGGAATCCCAGGACCATGTCCCACCCAGGTTCCATCCTGGCCCAGACTGCCTGCAGCGTCCTGGACAGATTCAGTGTTCTTCCCGTGGCCAGTCAAATCCCCTGTCTAGCAAACGGCAGTGGGCCAATTTTCTTGACTGTAGATTGCTGTGGTTCATTAACTCCACTCAAGGGTGGTCCCAAAGCACAATGAAGAATAAAAATTCCCCTAGGAGCAGATGTTTAGTGGTACATCTAGTTAACCAAAAGAGATTGCCCATAGCAACAATCTAGACCTAATATTTTGGGCAGTAGCTAATGATTTGGTTGGACAATTAGAAGATTAGAAGAAAAAAAATATTGGAGAATTGGTGATGAAGAAGTTTATGGAAGAAGTTAGATAAACTCCTTGACATGAGCCCAGAATTATGAGAATTTTTGTGCCCAATCATCATGCTCACCAAAAATACTCCCACTGTGAAGAAATTTTAAATAATCAGGAGGGAAAAAATGACTTTTATTAAAGATGACCATAGTCTTTGCTTGGTACTTGGTCAATAGACTCATTAACAAAACAGCCAAGGTGGCAAGAATGAGTCTAATGACATGAACCTAATGACAAGGACTTCCTCCAGTCATTGTGACCTGGTATTCCTGAACTGAGTCACCTAGTGGCTAGATAGCAACCAGTATTGAACACTAGGATGGTACTATATTCCAGACGGCCAGTCAACTACCTGGTAGAAATTGATTATATTGCACCCTTTTATTGTGGTAGGGCAAGAAATTATCCATTGAAATAGACAGCAATTTTAAATTGAAGTTTGTTTTCACTGCCACACTGTACGTTTACTCACACTTCCATCAGAGGAACTTACTTAAATTTTTAAACATCATAATAGAATCCCTACTCTAGATTCTTTTATTTTGTAATCATTGTGATTTTCTTGATATGTATTTTCCAAATCTCTTGATATATCAGTTAAGGTGACCTCTAATATATGATAATGCCATTCAAATAAACTTTTGAAATAATTTAAACAAACTGGCCTATAATAAAAATTTAAATTGCAAATAGGTTGTTCTAAGAAACTCACTTTACAGAGAAAGCAATAAGGCAGTGGACTGCTGACCATAGAATTCATTGGTCTAGCCATGTGTCCTACTATCCAGAAGCAACTGACCTTACAGAAAGGTAGAATGATCTATTGAAGACTCCGATGTGGTACCAGAGAGCTACCAGCTGGTAGACAATACTTTGCAAATTTGTGATGCTGTCCCTCAAGATGAAGTATTTGCTTTGTATTACTGATGAATAAATGGCATTCTTTCTCCATGTCCTAGAACACACAAATTCAGGAGCTTTGGGGGAAGAATGATGGGGGTACTTCACAGAATTATATCTAATGACCCACTATCAAACTTTTGCATTCTGTTTCTGGGCTCTGCTGGTTTAGTGCCCAATGGAGAATTGGTTCCACTAAGAAATTACAGTAATTCTGTAAAGTTGGGAGCTGAACCAGTCGTTTGGATATTTGGGAATTCTCATCCCATAGAAAATCATGAGACGAGAAAGTTGGATTTGTGGTGAGTTGAATGATCCTGACTAGTAAAAAGAAGGAAAGAATGGACCACCCAAGGGCATCTCTTATACTATTATTTTAAGTAGTAAAGATGAATAGCAGGAAAGGCAAGGGCTGAGGTTTCTGGAGAGTGAAGATTTACATTTAGGTTGCCCTTCTGTGTGTTTGTTGAGGCAGAGAAAACGTGGAATGGTAGTTGGGGGAAAGATACAAATACTAGCTATGGTCTATACGTAGAAATGCCTGTTACGCATAGAATCTTTTCGTGGTGGTTGTAATTACTATTTAATCTTCAGTTTTAGAAATTCAAGATGGGATTATAATAGGAAGAATGGCAATGGCCAGAGAACTTGGACGTAAAGTGGAAGGAGAAAATAATTAAATTTTATATCTTCTCTGTTTGGGGGGAAAGGGTGAGTATGTTGTTGGTTTCATGAAATGGGTTATCTACACTGTGTACAAATAGTTTGGGAAGTGTAAGTTTGGGAGGAAGTGTTGATAAGGTCGTAAGGCAGTCAAAGAGACTCGATTATAATAGATTAAAGTAGGCTTGACTATTCAGAATCTTAACATTCTCTTTATTTGGGAGGAATTCCCCCAAAGAGGTGTGCTTGTGGGACTCCACTTTCCACTAGGAAAACAAAATAGGTGAACATTTCCTCTCTCTGCTCCTGACATCAGAGAGATGTGTCTATCGGCCTAGACTTGGGCAATCCTACTTAGGGTCCCATGGAGGACCTTGAACCCTGAGGGGCTGATGTGCAGACCAAGAGACAGGTAAGAAGCTGTTTACAATGGCAGGGAGAGCAGAGCTGAAGAAGTTCTGAGGTGGGGTCCTCTAGTGTCTGGGGTAGATGTGGTGAGAATGTGATATGGTGAGAATGTAAGCAAGAGCACAGAGCTAAGAGCTGCGGACATTTTAACCTCTTGGTTCCAGTCTGTGATCTCAGCTATGTTTCTGGTTTGATTTCCATCCATTTTCTGAGTCAGGTTCTCCAGCCTTCCTATTGATTGGGAGTTTCCAGTATCCTTCCAATAAATTCTTTTCCTGCTTGAGATGGCCAGAGTTAGTTCTCACTGTCTGTACAGTGGCTCAAGGTGCTATTCATTCTACCCGGATAACCTCACTGTAGGCCTTCTTGGGGAAATTGGCGGAAAGTGGGGGTGGTCACTGTCTTGGTGCAAGACTTCTCTTTTCTCCGAAGGCCTGTTACTCCCCCAGCTTTCCATGTTGTGACTGTCTATACATCCTCTATCGGTAGAGAACAACCTTTCCCTCTGAGAGCAGCCCTGTTTTTATCCTTGGGACTGACTTAGGAGAAATATGAGGAAATCATCATGATGAAGGAAGCAAAATTGCCCTTCAAGTTAATTCCAGCTGTTTTTGGGGATCAATGAGAGGAATTTAGGCTACGTTGATTCAAGGTAAGCTCCTTCCCCATCAGGTTAAAGTTATGCTAGTTTGCTTTCCATTTATATACTGTAAATTCACTTCCTGGATCTGGCAATTAAATTTCTTCTTCCCAGACAGCCTTTTGGGACACTAAAAATTTTTTTTATCTCCTTCGTGTTCCTTACTCTGACACATTTAAACTCTCCCCCAGTGAAAACAGGGAATTTGGGAGCCTTAGCCATTGATATATAGCTTTAGATAGACAGAGGTCCACTCAGCGATATAATTTAGCATAGACCTCTTGATCTGAAAAGGCCTATTGAGAATAAAGGAAACACAAAAATGTTTTTAATAGAAAAAAATGATCATTCATTTATTTAAATTTTTCATTCAAAAATATTTTTTGAGCAGCTATTATGCACCAGGCATTACCCTAGTCACTGGAGATTCATACATGAACAAATAAAGTGTCTTACACTTATTTGGAGGGATACAGATGGTAAATGGATAAAAAGAGAATCTGTGTTCAATGGGGTGTGACAGGAGCATGTTCACATGTTCAAGAAACTATGAAATGTCCAGTGTGCCTACAGAGTGAGCAATAGGGCAATTTTAGATACAGTGGGGAAGCAGAGCATGAAGGACCTTGAGAACATTGGAAGGATCCAGGCTTTGGCTTTAAGATGGAAAGACATTTGAGGGTTTGAACCAAGGAATGACATTATACAATTGACATTTTTTTTACAAGTACAATTTTTCTCAAGAAATGGAGGTAAAATTTACATGCACCAAAATCACAGATTTTCAGTGTACTCTCAAGTGAACCTGTCAGTGTATACGTCCCTGTAACTAACAGCTCTGTTAAAATAAAACATATTGTCATCATCCCAGAGATTTTTGTAATTTCCCTTCCCAGTCAATTCTTGCCCCCAGGAAACCGCTATTCCAATTTTAATCAAAATAAATTAGTTATATTTGTTCTAGAATTTCATTTAAATGTAATCATATGGGATCTACTCTCATGTGGCTGGCTTCTTCCACTCAGCATAATGCTTTGGAGAGTCAACTCCTATACAGATCCGTAGTTCATTTTTTTACTGAAGTGTAATTGACATTATATTAGTTTCAGGTGTATTGTACAACATGATGATTTGATAATTGTACACATTGTGAAATGATCACCGCAGTAAGTCCAGTTAACATCTACCATCATACATAGTTACAAAATATTTTTCTCTTGTGATAAGAGCTTTTCAGATTTACTCTCTTAGCAACTTTCAAATAGGTAATAGAGTATTACTAACGATAGTCATATAGTGTACATTACATCCCATGACATATTAATAACTGGAAGTGTATACGTTTTGATTCCCTTCACCCATTTGACATGCCCTAGCATCCACTCGTGTGATCTCTGTATCTATCATATTTGTTTTAGTTTTGTTTTTAGAGTCCATATATAAGTGAAATCATATGATATTTGTCTTTGTCTTATTTCACTTAGCATCAAATTGTCACAAAATGGCAAGATTTAATTCTTTTTTATGGCTGAATTATACATATACACATATATACCTATATGTATACATATACGTATATGAAGGATGTTTTAATTGAATATATGTTTAGATTCTGTGTTGATAGTGGGGTTTCTTCCTTTTGTTATTTTATTTTAGTTTAGTTTTTTTTTTTTTCAATGTTTGTTTATTTTTGAGAGAGAAAGAGAGAGACAGAGAGACAGAGTGTGAGCAGGGGAGGGGCAGAGAGAGAGGGAGACACAGAATCCGAAGCAGGCTCCAGGCTCTGAGCTGTCAGCACAGAGCCCGATGCGGGGCTCAAACCCACGAACCATGAGATCACGACCTGATCTGAAGGCAGACGCTTAACCTACTGAGCCCCCCAGGTGTTCCCTGTTTTGTTGTTTTAAAGAAGACATTCCATTATCTTCTGACTGCCATTGTTTCTGATGAGAAGTTAACTGTCATTTGTATCACTGGTTCTCTGAATATAATGCATAGTTTTGCTTTGGCTGCTTTCAGAATTTTTCTTTTTGTCTTTGGTTTTCAACAGTTTGACTGTGGTGTGCCTAGATGTATTTTTCTTTTTTAATTTAGTCTGCTTGGAGTTTACTGAGCTTTTGATCTGTAAGTTGATATTTTGAAATAAATATGGGAAACTCGTAGTTATTACTTCACCTTTTGGGACTCCAAATACATGCATATGAGACAGTTTTAATTGTCCCATAAGTACTCGAGTCTCTATTTTTCAATTGTTATTTCTCTGTTCTTTTGCCATTTCCAGTCTCTCTTTTTCTGTCAACTCCATGATCTATTGAATTTTTAATTTAAATTCTAATTCCAGTTTAATAATTTTTATTTAATTTTTTATTTTCTAGGGGTGTCTTGGTGGCTCAGTTGGTTAAGTGTCTGACTTCAGTTCAGGTCATGATCTCACCATTAGTGAGTTCGAGCCCCATCTCAGGCTCTGTGCTGACAGCTCAGAGCCTGGAGCCCACTTCGGATTCTGTGTCTCCCTCTCTCTCTCTGCCCTTCCCCTGCTCATACTCTGTGTCTCTCTCTCTCAAAAATAAATACATATTTAAAAATTTTTAATTCTTTATTTTCTAGTTATACTTCTTTGTTGATATGCCCCATATCTTCATTCATTTCAGTCATACTTTCCTTTAATACTTTGAACATATTTTCCTTTATTTCCCTGACAATATGTTATAACAATCATTTTAAAGTTTTTGCTATCTCCAATATCTGGGCCATCTCACTATAGATTTTTAATTGCTTGTTTCTTCTTCTTGATTGTGGGTCACATTTTCCTTTTTCTTTGCATATTTTGATATTTCTCATTGTGTGCTCAACTTTGTGAATGCTACAATGTAGTAGTTCTGAAGGATGTTGAGTTTAGTTTTAGTAGGAAATTCAATGACTAGTTGCTTGCGATCAATTTCTAAAGACTTTGGTTTCTGCTATATTATGGCAGATTTATGGAGAACCTAAAGTGGTTCCCACCCCTAGCCCCACTTGAGGCTAGGGGGAAGCAATCTCCAAATTCTTTCTCCTAGTTCGAAGCATTTTTAGGGCAGGTACAGAGTAGGAATTACTCTAGAGTATAGTCCTTACTCCTATGGCTTGGCCTTTCCAACACCTCAGGTAGCTCCTCCACTCTGGCGGTACCAGAACTCCAACATCCCCAAGTACTTTCCAGTCTCTAATGTCTTTGTTTTAGTACCAAACTCATAGGAGCCCTCAAGTAGTCTTGTCCTGTGTGTGTTTAGCCCAGCCATCAGCCACGGACACACAGTTTTCCTCACTTGGGCTTTTGAACAGTTTCCTCCTCCCTGGTTACCTGTCCTTTAGATTCTAGCTACTTCCCTACCCTGAACTCTGATACATACTTAGTCCACTCAGTGGGATCCCCATGCTTTATGTACATTTGGCTTAATGCACTAAGATTGTGAACTTATTCCTAGTACAGTTGCATAGCTTCTTCTTTTCCTCAGGAATCACAATGTTTCATTGCCTGATACCCGCTGCCTGATAACCATTGCTCATATATTTTCTAGTTCTATGGATGTTTTATGGTGTGAGGGCTAGTACGGTACCAGTTACTTTGTCGTGGCCAGTGGCAAAGGAATCCTCTTTCTAAGCAAATTTCCCCATTTCTCCTCCAAGCTTTTAATGCATTAGTTCTGTGAACCACACTGCCCTAGCTACTGGTTGTGTGCCTGGACAACCTAGCCTCTCCTTTTCCTATAGGAAATTGTATGTTGTAAGCCTTTTGGCTCTTCTTTGTTATTGAACCTTTATTGGGATTATCTCTATCCACCCCAAATCTTCCAAGCTGAAAATCATGGTGTTCAAGCTGTGGGTTTCTTGTCTCTTTCCTCCTGGAATGTTCTGGGCTTCTAATGCAGGATGGGCCCATCTTCCCTACCTCTCTCCTCTTCACTATTCTGTACAGCAGACAAGCAATACAAAAACAACAAAAGGCTTCATCAAATACTAATTCCAGGACAACAGATGCTTAGTTGCCCTCCATATATTAACATTGATTAAGAGGGTTGCTCATGACCTTTCTCTAACTTAGCCCAAAATAGGGCAAAACAAAACAAGGGCATTCCAGTATACTTTGGTAATTAATTGAAGTTGTTAAGGAATATACCCCAACTCACCCAGAAGGTAGTGGCAGAACGAGCTATATTCCTGCCTGTTGACCTCACAAAGGATGCTTCTCCATTGCATTCACTTAGCAACAATTTACTATTCTTAGATTGACTTGTCCCTCAACAAAATTCAGCAGGACTGAGAAAGAGTTATACTTTGGTTGTGGTGGTGGTGGTGACAGTGGTGTGTGTGTGTGTGTGTGTGTGTGTGTGTATCTGGTGTGTGTGTGTGTGTGTGTGTGTGTGGTGGCAGGTAAGGTGTAGTTGTGGGTAGTATAAGAAGAGCAAAATGTGTAGATGGTGTGCTACTGTGGGTGGACTGGAAATAGAATGGGAGCCCTCAGTAACCTGGGGATGGTGGAGAGGTGCTATTGGGACTGGCTCTGTCTAGTTCTTTCTAGTAAACAGAGAATACTTCCAACGTGCATTCCCTAATTTAGGGTCAGCCCCTGTTGCCCCTCTAGTGATCTCTGATGATCCCTATCTCCCTGGCCCTCTATGTGAAAGAACATCTCTTTCCAGATATGAGCCCTTGGCCGTGTTGGCAGAAAATTGAAACTCAGACTGCAAATCAGACATGACTGGGCTATGCAACCTCTGGAGGGTCTCTCTTTCCTCTCATTTCACTGGGTCCTGTTGGGCAAGATAATGGGGGGAGAATGCACCTTGCCTCTGCTTCTTCCTTCCCTCTCTGAAGATACTCAGGGTCCACCCCGTGGTGATGCAGTCTCCCCTGGGAAACGCAATGCACCCAACCAGTCCTTAGGAAAGGGGAGCTGCCAACCCTCCGTGTCTCCCCACCCCCACATTTCCCCCCACTGTTGTGTAGCTATGTTGCAGCCACACTGAGCAAAACCTATGGGGAGCTCCTCGGCGGGGCGGCTTTGATGATTTCTTCAGACACATGGAGCAGACTGACAAATTGACTTTCAAGTGAAAGGTCAGTGCCGAGAACCGAAGGGATAGAGCATCTGGATTCACAATTAAAACTCCTGCAGAGCACAGTTTTGCAGCTCCGGCGTCTCATTGTGTAGGAGGTGCTGTCAGAGGGACTCATTTGGCAGCTGTTTCTGACTCTGGATTGGGATGGGAGAAAATAAAAATTCCTTTCGGTCGTCTGTGCGTGCGTGTGCAGCGCACCCGTGATTCCATGTGGGTGTTGGGAGAGAAGTCTTGCTCTTTGGCAAAAGCAGAAACAAACAGCCCTTTGCTAACTCAGTTCTGCCCGAGAGCTGACCTCCAGGATGGTGGGTCCAGGGCGAGTAGGCCCTTAGAAGAGCTGGCCGGCTTGTCTCTGCGCCCACCTAACACAGCTGTGGGTTAAAGAGCACTGAAGATGGAGTTGGAAAACCAAGTTTAATCACTGATTTACTCTCTGACCTTGGGTAAATTGTCTTTTACCATGTGGACAGGGTTCTACACCTGCAGAACATGTATTTGTTCATCCAGATTAATAGGAAGCTGCACCCCATCGGTACCGTTACTCCGTGTGACTCGGTCATGTGAACATGTGTTCTGTGTCCAGTTTCCAAAGGGTCTCTGTACCCAAAGATATGGTGAACGAAAATAAGATATCCCTAAGAAAGGCCTGAGGTTCAGGACCTCAGAAAGTGCTGTGTTGTTTGGGGGCCCAGAAAAATCTAGAGCTGGGCTTCCTCAGTATGCTTTATCTGCCCACCACTTGCTTTTGAGTTCTTGCTTATATAATTAAGCAGGGAGATGATAAGACCCTGTAATGACACCATTCATTATGGGTTGTTTACTTTCCCCCCACTTCGCAGCAGTGAGCCCCACAGGAGGTCTCGGAAACCTCTGTTGAAAGACCGGACACAAACTTCTCTCCATGGCCAGGCTCTGCTGGGCCAGCCACCTCACACAGACCCGACAGGTGGTCCCACTTCGGGGGCAGGGGCACTTAGGAAAGGATATTTATAGCGCACTCTTCCCCTTCCTCCTCCTCCCAGGAAGCAGTCAAGATAACGAAATTAAGCTTGTGGTAGAAAGTGTTGAAGAAGGTTGCCAGGAAGAGGGAGATAGATGCTGAACATGGAGTTCAAAAGGTCTTGATTTGGGAAAAAAAACAACCCCCCCAAAACAAACAAACAAACAAACAAACAAACAAAAAACCACAACAGTGTTTTCTGGTAAGTAAAATGACAGAGGAGGGTCCAAGCCTCTGGCTGCGCCAAGTGGGGAGCCAAGGCACCTTTTGCTTTCATCATGCAAGTCCTGGAGCTCTTCTGCCAGGGACTAAGTTCTTCTGTGACTTATTAGCTGTGCGACCTTGGGCATGTAATTTAACTTCTCTGTGTCCCAGTTTCCTTTGTTGTAAAGGGAGGATAAGAATAATGATATCTATCTCCTAAGGTTGCAGCCAAGGTAAACTTAGTTAACACGGATGAAATGCTTGGAACAGTATCAGTCTCGATCACATAGTAAACACTTGGTAAATATTAATTTTCTGCAGGTTGATTCATTCTCCTTTGGTTATCTGCCTCCTCTCTCTGCTGCTGTCAGGTACATATATTCTCATTTGAGCTTTACAATAACCTATGTGAGGGAAGGAGGGCAAGTGTAATAATTATCATCCTTTGATAGATGAGAAACTGTGTGTAATTTCTTTCTTGGGCCTTCAAGGTCCTGATTCTTACCTACATTTCCTCCTATATTTCTTCTATTCCCCTATAACATTCATTTCATTTTCTTTGAAGTAAAAGAGTTAGTTATATTTTCATACAGCAAATATTTATTAGATACCTATTAATACCAGGAACTCTTCTGGGTGCTTGGGACATAATGTGAATAAGATACATTCAGTCCTTGCTTTCATGGAGTTTATAATTCCTTACCTTCTCATCTCTTCTGTTAGAATCTAAGCTCCTAGCATATCTGATTTGTCTTTTCGTCCACTAAAGTACTTAGCACAAAAAATCAGTAAGTACTCAAATGTGTGTTGCTATAATACTTATAGTAAATATCTGAGTATTTATTAGTGTCAGACATTGTTAATTGTTTTACATTATCTTGCTAATCCTGTAATAACAATCCTATAGGATTGGTATTTTTATTTTTCCCATTTTGTGGATAAAAAAAAAAAACTAGTATGAGAGACCTGCTTAATTTCACTCAGATGGTAAGTGAGCACTAGGACGTGGCCTAGCCCAGCTTCACTTGAAATGTCATGCTTTTTGACTTTGGCATTGAAGTTGAGATAGATGAGCTCTGTTAAATTATCTTAATAGATGGGCAAATTGAATCTCAACATTGTTCAGCGAGCTGAACATTGCATATATAAACACTCTTCTTGGGCCTTTTTCATTTGACCCTTTTTGTACTCCCTCAAAGAATGAAATTTCCTACTTGGACTAGGGCATTGCCTGCAAGGCGTCCCTGTTTCCCTGAATTCCATGTTTGGCGGGAAATTTATGCTCTTTTGCATCCTGTTGGCAAGAAAGCAGTGAACTAAGTGCCAGGCCACAACCCCAGGAAATAGAGACATCGGTCATTCTGCTTGCCACCCTGCTCGAAACATAGGGGCCTATTTTTAGACATATGTAGAGCAAGGAAATAAACAGTAGCTTGCCTAGTGACTAAGTTATAGGCCTACATTCTGGGAAGACAACATAGATTTTTAAATACTTATTTTAAGAGCAGCTGGGTGGCTATGTTGTTTAAGCGTCTGACTTTGGCTCAGGTCATGATCTCCCGGTTCATGGGTTCAAGCCCCACGTTGGGATCTGTGCTGACAGCTCAGAGCCTGGAGCCTGCTTCCGATTCCGTGTCTCCCTCTTTCTCTGCACTCCCTTGCTCGCACTCTCTCTCTGTCTTTCGAAAATCAATAAACATAAAAAAAAACTTAAAAAATATTTATTTTATTTGACTATTTATTGGTTCATTTTGGTTCAAGCCAATAGGGAATTAAGTATACAGAACTTGTTTTAGTGTCTTCATTTTACCAGGGAGATGAGTAATCTTCATTTCTAAACCTAAGTTTTATGGTGGGCTTTAAAATCAATCACTCTTCAGGATATATTTAAGGTTTATTTTTAAGGTAAAACTGGAAATATGATCCTCGTTCAAATCTCTTTGTTGCAGCAACAAGGTATAGCTCAGGAATTTGTTAGCAAGTCTTTGTTCTTGAAGGAGTGACTATAGGCAAATCACAAAATGAATTTTCATTCATGCTTTGTAGAATTCACCGCATTACTTTATTTTTTAATGTTTATTTATTTATTTGAGACAGAGAGAGAGAGAGAGAGAGAGAACAAACAGGGGAGGGGCAGAGAGAGAGGGAAAGAGAGAATCCCAAGCAGGCCTCATGCTGTCAGTGCAGATCCCAATGTGGGGCTCAATCCCACGAACTGTGAGACATGACCTGAGCTGAAATCAAGAGTTGGAGGCTTAACGACTAAGTTACCCAGGCACCTTCACCCCATCACTTTGAAGTCACTCATTAACATGTTTAAAATTAACAATAGCAATGAAAAATATTCTTTATGTAAAGAAACAAAGGGTGGCCATAATAGACAAAAAGCTTATCAATAAGAGCATTTTAATTAATTAATTCTGTCAGTAAGTAGTAGTAAGCACCTACCTGTCATATAATTGAACACAAATATTGCCTCTAACTATTAAAAAGTAACTCATTAATACACATTTGAAAATATTCTATGTTAAAATTCATACATATGTCAGGCTGAATTGACCATATGAGGAAAATGGTGGAGAACTTCAGTTTCTGGACATATTCTGGATTAAGTTTGGATTATGTTTGGAATGAAACTTCTCTTCTCGAAACATCTAGAAATACAGATTAAAATATAATCACAGTATTAAGTGTATAGTCAAGTTTGCAAGAAAGAAAGGAAATTTTGCAGGAAAAAAATAAAATGGAAACAACTAAAAAAGAGATAGTAAACATGTGGACTGTTGCTCTAGTTACCTTGGCTGTGCAGAGGAGTTTGATCTTCAAGATCTGAAGGCCTGGGTTTTAAAGCTCACAAGGGAATACACACACCCAACAGTAACAACAAATCCCAATATGTCTCCTTTGAAAAAAACAGATACGTGTGCTCATGTGGGATTATAGTTCAATATTTGTACAGCCAGTGTGGCCCAGGGATACCCAGATATCAACATGGTCAGATAATATACCCAGATGGACTAGCAGAAGGTAAAGTGCCTCTTGGGAGGGACAAGCTCTTAATCTAGGCTCTACAATATTTTCATAATAATCCCTGTTGAAGATCAGCTCATAATCCAAAATTACAAAGCACAATCCACTATAAAAAAGAATCATATAAAGAGAAACAGAAGGATTAGGCCACCAAGATACTCAAATAACAAAACTCTATGAGATAAGAAAATATGTCTTAGATGATGAAAGACATTAAACAGAAAGGATTAAAAACACATAAAGAATTATCAAAGTAGATTCTAAAAAAGAACCAAGTAACACTTCTAGAAATTAAAAAAAAAGTCATAAAAAACAGTAGCTTTGTGATACTGCAGATTAAATATAACTGCTGAGGGACTGTGTAAACTAAAAGACAGATGTGAAGGAATTATCCAGAAGCAGCACATAGATAAAAAATGGAAACTGGAAAAGAAAAAGGAAAAAAATATATGTATTTACAAATGAAGAGATTTAAAGAATGTGATGACAATCCCAGACTTTAGACTCTACTACAAAGCTGTCATCACCAAGACAGTATGGTACTGGCACAAAAACACACACATAGACCAGTGGAATAGATTAGAGAGCCCAAAACTGGACCCACAAATGTACGGCCAATTAATCTTTGA
>CM053562.1:55030672-55181871 GCA_028646485.1 Cryptoprocta ferox
ACATAGAGACTACAGAACATTGTTAACATAGGGGATTATCAGGACTTTCTCTTGAATTTGAACTTTCTTCTTTTATCTGCTCCATTTTAACTTGCTCCCCCCAGCGAAGGAATTGTTACTGATCAGCTCCAAATTGTGGTTTGCGGAAGGAGAATGTGTATGAAACACCTGACTGGCACTGGGGCTCTATAACTTTCCAGCCCACAGTATGACCCATCACAGTATGATGATTCTATGAGCAAGCCGCTGGCCATCTCCTCCCCCACCCCCCCAAGTCTGACACTTATTTCATGTTAGCACACTTGTGTTTTACAGCACTGTTCCCATGTTTATGGCCTTCTTGCTCGAGTCTCTTGTTCCAATTGCATCTAATATTTCATCAAATGTGATAAAGAAACCACGAGAAGGAATTGATGCTCCTTATGAGCCGTCCTAAGCAGACAACGGCAGAATGGCTGTAAAATGGTTTTCCTTTTTAGCCCCTCTGAATTGTAATATGTTTCTGAGGCCAAATTCTTCAGGGAGGCATTATGACTCTTTAAGGTCTCCAAACTTTATGCTTCGGTACAAAGGCCTAAGGGCGAAGATTTTAAATGGATGAAGTGGAGAAATTTGCACTTCCTTAAGCAAACATATAGCATTTCCTTCCATGTGTCAGAAATGAAAACAAAAAATACAAACTAATTTGTCATGAAATTTTCCCTTTTATAATTCCCTCTTTGGTGCTTTTTCAACCTAACAAGTCATATTTTCTCTTCTTTCGTGTCAGGTTTATAGCTTCGCTGGTCACAGTTTCAATAACCATGATGGACGATCTTCTGTTCTATATATCATGTACAAGTATTCAGCTTAAAAGTATCTTTGTGTTCACAGCTTGCTTTCTGTCACCTCCCCGATCCCTCCTCCCCACTGCATATGCACATGGTGTTATATTATATGCACCGAGAGCTTTGGGGAAAGCTCATATTTAGGAACATTAAGTAAGCAGGGGATGGCTGCTTATTTGGGCTGAGCTGACCTCACTATGAAATGAGGCAAATTGTCATATTTATGACTCAGGGTAAGTCAATAATATATTGGCGTTCACATGTGGAAACACATTTACTCCCCCACATGTGGCCTCCACTTTGTTTTTCTCTGAAGTGGTAGTTTTTCACCCAAGTGCGAGTCTTTTTCCTTTTTTCCTTCTTTTATTCCTCTTAGCCTCTTTCTTTCTTTATTCTTTCTCCCCCCTCCCCTCCCTCCCTCCCTTCCTGTCTTCCTTTTTTTTGGCTGTCTCGCCCTTTTCTCCTTCTTGAGTCCTGAGTCAACCTAGTGGGATTTATAGCATTTGGGAAAGGCATAAAAAATACCTCTCTTCAGATAACTAAAATTATTATTCCCTTTGCCTCCTATTCCTATTCTCTGTTTGTTGATTCTCTCTCTCTCTTGCTCTCTCTCTCTCTCTCTCTCTCTCTCTCTCACACACACACACACACACACACACACACACACACAGTAACACTGAACAAAATTATATGGCTGGATAAATGCTATTCACAGCTATTGCCTGGAAATCTGATCCTATTGGGTCCTTTGGAATCTGAGTCGGTATCATTTGTTTTTCTTGCTTCTCTGTAAATTATAGCAGGAGAAAAAAAGGGTCATGTGGTTTCTGATTTACTGTAGAGAATATTGAGAAGGAAAAAAAATCAGAGTAGTCATTGATAATCAGAAAACATAGAAAAACCTCACTGTGAAAGTCTTTATTATTTCTAAATTTGGTCAGCTCTACCTTCCTGTTCCCCCAACTACAAGGCCCCCATTATCCTGAAGTCTATTTTTACAACACTCCATTTTGCAAGTGGGATTTAGGTTGGGGGAACGTGTTGAACATCTCTACATCCCTTCCCCTCTCCCCAGTGTGTTCTGGAAATTAGCTTTCTCTAGTATGTGCGCATTTGTGGGGGTGTTGGGCAACCTTCTGTCCTGTCTTTCTCCTTCTCTTCGCATTTAGATCACAGGTTTATTCTGGTTGACTACCCTGTTCCCCCAGTAATTGTGACACACAGATGGTCAATCTACTCCTGTCAGGAGAGAATCTTGCTCTGGGAAAGGCCTCTGAAATGCTAGGATGGTCAGCTAGTTGCTGTCATTCTTGATTTTCCTCTCCAAGGTTATAGCAATTGGTAGGTGCTGAGCGGACTTGCTGTTGATGCTAAATGTCATAAACACAATCAACCACCAATGGAAATCCATCATTACTTATTTGCTTTGCTCTCTGTGATTCTAAGTAATAGAATGGTTAGGATGAACTTTCCACTTTTTACCCCTTAGATTCGGTATGATAAAATTATTAAAGCACAAAACTCGATACCAGGAGACTGGTTAAAAAAAAATCCGTGTTGGAGTGCCTGGGTGGCTCAGTCTGTTAAGTGTCTGACTCAATTTTCACTCAGGTTATGATCTCACAGTTCATGAGTTTGAGTCCTGCATCGGGCTCTACGCTGACAGTGGGGATCCTGCTTGGGATTCTCTCTCTCCCTCTCTCTCTGTTCCTCCCTGACTTGTGGTCTCCCTCTCTCTCTCTCTCTCTCTCTCTCTCTCTCTCTCTCTCTCAAAATAAATAAATAAACTTAAAAAAATCATCTGTGCTCTTGCCTTTCTGGTCCTTCAAAAATGTTATTTACTTTCCCCTCAGCCTCTGTTTCCCAATCTGCAATTTGAAAGGATCAATTCTCTCTGAAGTTGCTTCCTGCAGTGACATTTGATGCCCCTGTTTGTTGTTGCTGTTGTTTTGTTTAAGAATTGGGTAGGAGTTTCTTACTACCACATTTTCATTTCACCCTCTGAGCAGGGCAAAGAGCAGAACTGTTTTCCCCTCATCTACGAGGGGAGAATAATACTCATGAGCCATCTACTTCCCACAAATGTTGAAAAGATGAGGGACTGAGGGACTAAGCCTGTCTCTACAGAGCATAAAACAAAGCAAGACTTGGCAGTTCTCCAATTCATTTGATTTGCGTTAAACACGGGCAAATTTTTTGTTTTAGTTTTGACTGGACCTTTGTTAGAGAGTTTTAAAGAAAGTTGGGTTTAAGGCAATTATCGACCATTTTAAAGACAATTTCTTGTGTTGCATCACGAGGCTCAGAAGCCGGTGTCATTCTTGAAAATTCCAGTCGTGAGACTAATTTCTACTTTAAAAAATGTTGCATGTGGGTAAAGACATCTGACCACGAGATATGCATTTATTAGTGTTTTGGTTAATCTGTTTGAAATGAATAATCAGGCAACAGAAGCCCGGCTCAAGTTTACTTTGTTCAGGGACTTGACTCATCTGTTTGCTCCCATATTAAAAATTCACATTCCCTGGCTGTAGAATCTGGATTTACACTCAAACAGGAGTAGATTAAGGAACTCCCAAGGATGGGAATCATATTTTCATTTTTGTGTTCAACCAGCACAGTGCCTGAATGTAATGGGTGCTTAGTGACTGTATTTTGAAAGAAATGTGTCATGAAACAGCTGACCGATTCATTTATACTATCCTTTGATATTATGGTAAAATACACATAACATAAAATTTATCATTTTAGCCATTTTAAGTGCACAGGCATAAAGTACATTCACACTGTTGTATAACCAGTACTGCCATCCATTTCCAGAATTTGCTCATCTTCCCCTACTGAAACTCTTGCCCACTGAGCTTTAAAGCCCCATTCTTCCTCTACCCCCACCCCCCAGACCCTGGCAACCACCACTCTGCTCTCTGTCTGTATGAGGCTGACTACTCTAGGCACCTTGGTTAAGTGAGATTAGACAGTATTTGTCCTTTTGTGTCTGGCTTATTTCAGTTAGTGTGTATCAAATTTTATTCCTTTTAAAGGCTGAATAATATTCCATTGTATACATTACCTTTCGTGTATGCACTCACTCCTTGATGAACTTTAGGGCTGTTCCCACATTTGGCTATTGTAATTAATGCTGCTACGAACACGGCACATGATATAAATTTTACCATCTTCTGAAGAGATGAAACATTGCCCCGAAAAACCAATATTATAGAACATTTTTAAGTCCATTTAGATGGCTGAAATTCTGTTTTTAATTTTTATTAATTAATTTATTTATTTATTGAGAGAGTGTAAGTTGGAGGAGGCTCAAAGAGAGAGGGAGAGAGAGAATCCCAAGCTGGCTCCGCACAGTCAGCCCAAAGCCCAATGCGGGGCTCAAACTCACAAACTGTGAGAAATCAAGAGTTGGAGACTTAACCAACTGAGCCACTCAGGACTCCCTAAATAGCTGAAATTCTTAGGCCATTTTCTGGTCCCTTTGTTTTATGCTTAGAGGTTTACCCATCGGCCTATGAAGGTCTATTAGGGTAACATCCTGGTCTTGTTAACTTTTATATCCCCAGCGTCTGGCATAAAGACCAGCCCAGAGATGGCTGGGTAACGTGCTCTGGAATAGATTGGCCAGACATCATTGTCTGATTTGCACTTTCAGCCCCCAGGAGAAAAAGGAAATGAAAGCTAGATTGCTGAGTGTTATTTCTTGCTGATTTTTGTCTATGTGTTTTTGCTCTCCCACTAGATGGGATATTTTCCGAGGGTAAGGACTGGCTTGCTTGCAATTAGTGGACTTCAAACTTCTTAACTTACATTTAAAAAAGAATATTGAAATAAATGCCTCTGCTTATTTTTATCCTGACACTTAAAATTTTGCAGAAGTTAAACAATACTAAGGACATTTCTTTTTTTTTTTTTTCCTTCAAAGTTTTATTTAAATTTCTAGTTAGTTATCATACAGCGCAGTATTGGTTTCAGGAGTAGAATTTAGTGATTCATCACTTACATACAACATCCAGTGCTCATCCCATCACGGTCCTCCTTAGTGCCCTTCACCCATCCAGCCCATCCCCACTCAACACCCCTCCATCAGTCCTCAGTTTGTTCTCTATCATTAAGAGTCTTTCATGGTTTGCTTCCCTCTCTTTTTTTCCCCCCTCTTTTATGGTTTGCTTCCCTCTCTTTTCTTTCCCTCTCCCATATGTTCATCTGTTTTGTTTCTTAAATTCCACATATGACAAATATGGTATTTGTCTTTCTTGGACTGACATATTTCACTCAGCATAATGCACTCTAGCACTCTAGCTCCATCCACATCATTGCAAATGGCAAGATTTCAGTTCTTTTGATGGCTGGGTCATATTCTGTATATATATATATATATATATATATATATATATATATATATGCCACATCTTCTTTATCCATTCATCAGTCAATGGACATTTGGGTTCTTTCCATAATTTGGCTATTGTTGATAGTGCTGCTATAAACATCAAGGTGCATGAACCACTTTGAGTCTGTATTTTTGTATCCTTTGGGTAATTATCTAGTAGTACAATTGCTGGGTCATAGTGTTGTTCTATTTTTAACTTTTTGAGGTTAAGGAAACTTCTTGTATGTTGCCAGTATTGACAGTTAATATAAGTGATTACATCACTCTTTCAAATATGTCCAATGGGAGTTTACATAGCAGTGTGATTCTACCATTATCTACTTAAAAATACATAAATAATCCCTATTATAATGGTTGGAATCCTTACATTGTTCCTTGTTTTTCCCTCGAACATATATTTTCAGTTCTACTTCCCTCACAGAATTTTATCCTAGTTAAATAATAGTTTTGTTGTTGGAAGTCATTTATTGAACACCCTATTATTCTTCTAAGCAACATCATACATTTAAAATGTTTGCTTTTAATTTTTAATTTAAGTTGTCTGTGACCCTAAAGATCCATGTTGAGATGATTTCTACTGGATCGAATCATCTTCATTCAATTAGCACCATCATTTATTCGTGCTTAGTCAGTTAAAACAAAACATGATTATATCACAATTTTATAATTATTCATACAGTAATAGAAAATTTTATGGGCAGTTCATTTTCAATAGACTAGATTGAAATGAAGTTTGGAATCAATTCTACCTCTAGTTTTCATTTTAATAGACTAGCACGAGATGTCTTGCTCACACAATAAATTAGATGGGGATGAATTCCTTTTGACTTAAGTGCTAAAAGTCACTTAAGAGATATAGCATCAGAAAGGATTTTTAATCAATCATCAGATGGCAATCCAATTAGGTCTTTCTCCAATCTCTTAGTTTTTTTGAAGTGCATCCCCGTTCAAAAAAGATTATTAATTATACCTGTTACTCTTCCACTTGGAGACACCTGTTTAATCTAATATATTTAGAAGATGGTGGAGGAATAAACACAATGTGAACTCAAATATATCTCTTTTATCCCATATAATATTTTTACATAAGATTACTTTATCTTATCACAAATTTGAATGTACTTTTATGAAGACCTTGGAGCTGCATGTGTAGTTTTATTAATTTATGAGAACCACCTTCCACATGACCCCAAATCTCCAAATCAGATTAACTGAAAAAAGCCTAGCTTCATATTTCAATTCAAATAATCGTGTTCATTTGCTTCCTTTTGACAACAATTTCATTCATGATTTCTTATTTTAAGTTGTATTAGTAAGGCATGAAAGCTTGTCATGAGTTTTCATCTGGTGTAAAAGGGTACAGCTGATTTATATTTATATTATTTATATTTATAAATACATTTACATTTATATCATATTCATTATAAGAACAATGCATTCTTTGAAAACAGTGGGAAAATGGAAAAGACAAGATCATTAAATAAAGCTCTTTATCCCACTTGCTCTTCCACTCTAAAACATATCTAGATTCAGAACATCTCGAATGGGTTGATAATACCTTGTGTCTGATGCCACATTTTGCTTTTATAAACCTATGTTTAAGATAGGGAAATACAAGAAGGCCTTCACTGGTTTATGTTGCTTTTGATGGACACAGTTGCTTCCACAGATGCCAGTATTTCAAATGGTCTCTTTGATAGCCAAGGGCTGGGAGGTCTACGCCTCAGAACAACACACCATCATAAGGTTCAGTATCATAAGTACGTCTGTCTTTTGTCAGCCAGCGGAAGGGAGAACTGACAGGAAATCTCAACTCCAGACATTTCCTCAAGGAGACGCCTTTTTAAAAGAACAGATACGGAAGTTAAGGATGAGAAAATAAACGCTCTTAGCATTACCCAAGCCGGTTGCACCTTGGAAAACATGTATCTCCAGGGGTATATGTTTTAGCTGACTGTCCACTGTCTTATGTTCTTCTGTGTCCTCACCCCTTAGCTTAACACCCACTGATATGTATGGTGACCTCACAGTTGTAAATTCCTTACTTTCATGAACCGGTTAGTTCCACAGGTTACAGATTGCATAGCTTGTATGACGGACAGCTTATTCATTCAATTTTTTTTCATTTGTTAATTCAGCAAATACATGATAAACATCTATCACCTGCAAGTCAGTGTGGCTCAGCAAATGATAACAGCTGCATAAAGTAAGGGGATCATATTTTGTAAGAATGAGAAAGCTTACCCATGAATAACTATGGTACAAATTAGAAAACGATGCATGTGGAGAGTTTGGGAGGGAACAGTTAGTTGCGGCTTGAAGAATCAGGCCTCTCGAAGGACAGCATGCATGAGTGTAATAGGCATATATGCAAAGCCATTACAACTTCTAGAAATGTAAACCAAAGGGCCTGTCACCACAATCTTCCTATTTGAAAGATAGCAGCACTTTACTTAAAATTTGTAGTTCACGTGTTCCTACTTACATTTATGAGTGAGTGTACATAAAACCTTTAAAATGAAGGAACCTATTTCCTACCTACAGAGTCAATGGAATCATACTTACTTTATCATGACTTTTTTTTTCCTGTTGAGAAGGGCATACGCATCATAGTCTGTCAGTTTCATATTTATTGGGGGAATGTTTTCAGATCCATCTTTCCTCACTGACTTGAGAACACATTTACTTTTATTTCATGAACTCTACTTCAACCAAAAAACTCTCTGATGCTGACTCAGCATACAAAGCTACATTTTATACCTGTCAGGCTGCATATAGATTTTTATAAGGTGAACAATGGCTGTATTTAAGTACTGATGTAGTAATCGTGAAGTCTTCTGGCAGTATCCTTTGGAAACTGAATCCATAAATTTTATTAGTATTAAATGTTTCTAATGGGAGTTGACAAATAGTTGAGTGGGATAGCATTTTCTCTGTACTTGGCAAAGACAGAGGGAAGAAAAAGTCCCTATTACACAATGAGAAATGCATTAATGCTCAACCCCATTCATCTCAATTTTGCACAAATATAATTTAAGACCTTTTACAACTGTTGGTGAAATTACAGTGCGCTGCAGGGAAGTTGCAAAATTTTTATGGGCCTAATAAAATTGTCATTGTAATACCATTATAGGGTGCTGAGACAATATAGATATTTGTAATACTCATACTCCGATGCCAAACTGAGAAAAGGAGATAGTAAGCTTGATTGGAGACAAACGCTGAAGAGGGCTAAAACCCAACCATGTCTGATAACAAAAAAATCTCCCTATCAGTGTTTGGTATCAAATGGAGTTGGATGGGTGATTAGGCATTTTAACTCATTGGCTTTATAAGGAGCAGATAAACATTATCAAGCACCGGCTCTAAAATGAGTTATTGTTGAAATCATCATAGATTATCTCTAGATAAATTTCCAAATAATTTCCAATTCTATGCTTCCTGCTTTTGCACTCAATTCTGGCCTCAGAAAAGTGCCCCAGGCCTTTCTCTGCTCCCCGTTTTAGCGTACAAACATCTCTTGATGTAGTTAGACTAAAAGCTTTGGAAAATATCTTATCAGAAATTTAACTACTTGGGACCATGAGGTAAACAAAAAACCAAAAACAGCCTTCTTGCTGGGTATCACACACTTCTGGTGATGTCAGTTAAAAGAGAATATATAAAATGGGTCAGCATGAAATCTTGAGGATTGAAAACAGAATTTGTAGGATGTGCCCCAAAGAGAGTTGGGGCCTCTTCTAAAAGACCACATTCTCTGTCTACTCCTGGATTCATGTCTGAGATCCACTAACAGGATAAATAGAGCAAACATTCAGTTTTTCCACGGTGGGCAGTAAGATAGAGCCATGCACTCCAGCTGTGAAAGACTTGACATTTACTCTTCTCTTTCTGGGCCTCAGCTGATGGTGGTAACATAAGCACAGTCCTCATGACCTCACTGGAGTAGTCTTTGCATTTGAACCCTCAGTGTCCCTTCCTCCCCTGAAAAGAATTAGTTTGACCCAAACCTGTTAATCCCATTCCCCTTAGTAATGGTTGGTTTCAGAACAGTTGACCATGGTGAGCCTGTGCTCTGGAAGGAAGTGTACTGTCTCCTGCCCAGGAGGGGTGCAAGAAAGACTGGCTCTCTCTTCCTTGCCTTTGGTGTGGCCCGCAGAAATGCTCCACCACATCACTACAGCTGAGGATGATGCAACACAGAGAGGAGATCTGAGCTAGGAGAGACACCAGAGGTTGGAGACAGAGCCCTGATACCTTCTACCTGGAATTTGCCTTCCCTCTGGCACGCTGGGGTCTGGGCCAGGAAAGAAATTTGGCAAAGAACAAACTTGTAGAGCTATGCCACTTGCTAGTCTATGAAATTTCTGGAAATGTCTTACTCTCTCTGAGCCTTGGTCTCTGCATCCATGTAACAGGGATAAAAATGTACTTTGCGTATAAAGTTATTGGGAGCCTTCAGTGAATTAATATATGTAGAGTGCTTGCGAGAGCGTCTGGCCCATAGTGGACCCTCAGAAACCCTAGTTATTCTTAGTTTCATTATGTGAAAGATAGTTTTCCTCATTGTTTCAACCATTTTGAGTCAGTATTTTCTGTCACTTTTTAAATAGAAATATTTAGCAATATTAAATGCACAGTTGATGCATTGGTTTTGCTCAAAGGCTATATGTTTTAGGAAGACTCCATTGGATAACCTATTTAAAATCACACCTACCTCTAGCATCTCCTATCTAGAGACTTACCACCGTCAGATCTATAATACATTTTACTTCTTTGTTTATGCATTATCTTCTGCCATGCCTCTGAGAATGTAAGCTTTATGGGGGGGAAGGATTTTTTTTTTTTGCCTTTTTTACAGATTCATTCCACCATGTCTGGATGAGTACCTGGCACAGAGCAGGCAGTCAAAAAACATTTGTTAACTGAGTAAACGTTGTATCACATGATGCCCAGTAATATGGTACAACAATTAGGGTAAGCACATCTCTAAACCCTTGAGTCACAAGGGTGACAGAGGGGCAGCAAAGACAATGTAACTTTGTCCAGATGAAAAAGGGAAACAATTAGGTTGCTTCAGAAATTATTGGGCCAAACAGCCTATTACTTTCTGGGTCGTGCTTTGACTCATCAGCATGTTTAAAAGATGGGTGGGTATGGTATCAGAACATGGGGGCTGGCACGTCTGAAACCATAGGGCAAGTCAAAAGGCTGGGAACTGGGGCAAGAGTTAAGGCTTGAGTTTTAAAGCAGAATTTTATCTCCAGGAAACCTTACCTTGTGCTCTTTGCTCTTGACTAAATGAGGCTCACCCACAGTGTTGGAGGTAATATTCTTTATTTAAAGTCAACTGATCCACATCTACACAAAACCTTCACAGCAACACCAAGATTAGTGTTTGATTACATCATTTTAAGTCATTCTCTAGCCAAGTGGATACTTAAACTTAACCATGGCACATATGCCAAGAAGTGTACAATGCATCAGTATCCTGTACTTGATTTAACAAAGAGCACCTCAAAGACTCTTTATTGGCATTAAAGATTATCTGGTATAAATAGCCCTAAATTCATATAATCTTTCAACATTTATATTACATCAGTCAGTTTATGAGCCAGACTCAACCTGATTCTCCTGATGCAAAAATGGCTTTTCTCATGGTGGTTTTCTAGTTAGACCTTCAATAAAGGCTTAAAAATACAGTACAAAAATATGTTGAGCCCCAGAAGTCATTCATTCTCACAAGGGTTATTTGGATCTGGCAGATGAGCAAATACATGAATGAGCTTTTATGTACAGTGATCTTTTTATCTAAATGAATGTTTTGGGATGCTTGTCTTAGAGTCTGTTTGCCAATACAAACGTTCATAAAGATAAATTACAAGAATTGTTTCTTAGCTAAAATATATTGAGGTCTTACTACTATGTTCTAGTTATGCTAAGCACCTAACACAATTATCTCATTTAATCCCCACGGCAATCCTCTGAGGTAAGAGGTATTTTTGCCCTCATTTAACAGCTTAGTCCCTTGGACTACAAAGTCCTTCAGATGGTGAACCATTTCTAGTACTTCCAGTGTCTCACCCACGCACTCAAGTTTAAGCTTTTTGCAGGACGGATTCTAAAGCGGAGTTGATTGTTAGATTGGCTGAGTTCCTTAAAAGCCTTGCTTTTTTAAAAAAAAGGCCCAAGAGGGTTCAGTTTGGCTCTCCCTAGGAGTAATAAACCTATGTCTTTTCAACTAAACCCTTTACTGTGATGCTGCCAAAACCAAACACCTTGGGTTAGAAATCTATATGGGGATACACTTTGATCAAAACCGGATCTGTCTTGTGCCTCACAAGTTTTAAATTTAGGGTTCACTTCAATGTTCCTTTCGATCTAGAAATGCATGATTTCATTTTAAGGAAAAAGAAAACAATCACTTTAATAAAAATCTTTATGAACGAGGTTCAGAGGGCTTCTTGGACAGCAAATGACTCTTACAAAACAACATGGTGGTGAGTTAAGTGTAAATGGCTCAGAAACATGCAGATTAAATTTCCCTGGAAACACTCATGGGCTTCTAAAATTAATGGGGGAAAATACTTGGGCAATGTATATTTCAGACTTCATGGTTTTTCTTCTCTTTCTCGTTCTGTTGATTTTATTTTCTTCCACAAAACACTTCCTAGGGTGACTTCATCTCTTGTGGTCAGAGGATGCTGTCAGGCCAAGTTGTCATTAATCCTGGTGCATTCTGGGTGGCCCACTCTGGGTATCAGCTGTGTTCCCTCTCTTACAGAGTTCACTTTTCCCTCTACTATTTGTCTTTCAGTATAGGAAAGATATAAAAATAAAAGCACAATTTAAAGTCTGTGCCAAGCTTTTAGGCCTTGTGAAAGTCCACTGTCATGACACGGGAGAGATAAATGTGTGAGGTTCTTGTATGTTGAAAACTGATAAATCTTCCGTGCTTTAACTCAGAAGATACCACTGCGGATATAGATGTGGTAGAGGGATCCATAAATCAAGATTTGAAGATGCTTAGGAGGGACTTTTAAAAGGCCCTCTAACCCATTCCCAAGCCTCAGACATATCTCAATATAAAACATGACAGAAACATAATTATAGTCTCATTTCTTAAATATTGCCTTAGAAAAGTTTTCTTCAACATACTTTAAAAAAATATGTCTATGTTTTCTCCTGTACAGAAGATCCCATAAAAATGACCAAATTCCGTTTTATAGAAACTTATTTTTTTCTTTTCCTGTCTTTTGAAGGGAGCAACTTCTGGAACACTGGATTGGTATTCATGACTCTTTGTCCAGGCCTTGTTCAAACTTAGTTTGTCAGGCATTTAAATTTCTCTTTTTCAGAAGAGAACAATGCTGGCAACACTATTTTGTGATTCTTCCTGCCATATATCCAAGCAACATCATCTCCAATGTTGCGAGAATGTATTCAGTCTTTTCCATCGCAAGACAAAGTATAATAAGGAAAAGCAATCTACCTTGTTTAATGAGCGCGTAAATAGTGATAAAAAGGGGTAGCTGCCTCTGAGAGCTTAGAGTTTACTTGGGGTTACAGAATTCACATACATGGGTGTGTGAGGGTGATGGGCAAATCCTCTCTCCAAAGGCAACTATAAAGCTGGACAAAACTGATAAAAGCAACTATTTCTGGAACTCAGCCAAAAGAAGGCAACAATCAGCAGATCCTTCATGCTTGAAACACTGCTGAACTTCAAGTAAGAACAGTGAAAGTCGCTAATTCCTTGCCTATGGCTGTACTTATTTCACCACATACAGGGCCCAGCTGCATCTGCATACAGAATTTGGCCCTCAGGCAGGTCAAGAAAACATTCAGCTTCATTGTCACGGTGGAAGGGGTGTCATTTGATTATGAATAGTGAGCAATGACTATGCTAAGCATGGTGGGAGTGATAAGGTCTGCAGCCAGCAAGAGGGCCTGTGTTTCTTGTAGCCTGAAGTCACTGTTGTGGTTATATATAAAGCCATAAGTAGAACACAATATCGTTAGTTTTCAAGCATAGCTAGATGCAGTATATATGACCATTATAATACAAATGAAGAGAAAAGGAATGTGTTTACCGAAGTTTCTATATTTTACCAGACTTGTTAGTATTAATCTATGAATTATATTATGGTAAATTAAAATGTGCATTGTAAGCTTTAAAATTAGTCACGAATAAAATAGTATTGGAATAAAAATCATCAGAGAAATTTAAATGATGCACTAAAAATCTTTTTTAACACTAAAGAAGGTATTAAAAGAGCAGCAAAGGTGGCTCAGTCGATTGAGTGTGTGACTTCAGTTCAAGTCATGATCCGTGGTTCGTGAGTTTGAGCCCCGCGATGGGCTCTGTGCTGTTAGTGCAGAGCCTGCTTTGGATCCTCTGTCCACCCGCCTCGCCCCCCCCTTCCCCTATTTATGCTCTCTAAAAAATAAATAAACATTAAAAATTTTAAAAAAATAAAAAGAGGAGCAGAGGGCCAAAAATAAAGGAAACATAGAAAACCAATAGCAAAATGACAGGTGTAAATCCAATAATATCAATAACTACATTAAATATGAAAGGTCTAAATGCCCTGGTCAAAAGGAAGAGATTATCAGAATGGATCAAAAAGCAAAATCCGACTATATTCTGACTACAAGAATACATTTTAGATTCAAAGACAGAAATAGGTTGAAAGTAAAGGATGGGAAATGATATACCAGGTAAATAGCAACCATGAAAGAGCTGAAGTGATCATTTTAACATCAGACAAAACTGTGTCTAAGACAAGAATTATAATTAGAGACAAAGAGGGACATTTTGTAATGGTAAAAATGCCAATATATCAGGAATAGCTAACAATTATAAATATATGCATACCTAACAACAGAACCTCAAAACAAATGAGGCAAAACCAGCTAGAATTGAAATAATTGATGATTTAGTAATAGTTGGAGGTTTCAATACCTTACTTTTCAAAATTGAAAGAACAGTTCCACAATCAATCATCAAATAAGAAAGATTTGTGCTATACATTCAACGAACTCAACTTCTGATTTAAGAGCACTCTACCCAGAATATTCTACTCTGTATTTTGCAAAATACACATCCTTTCAAGAAGCTGATGTGATATGAATGTAGAAAATCCTCAGGAATCCACAAAAATACTAGAATTAACCTATGAGTGATATATATACAAAAAAGTGTTCTTATATATTAGCAATAAATAGTTTGAAATAAAATTAGCAAAACAATTTGATAATATCATAAAAAATCCAATATCGTTAAGATGGTAATTCACCCCAAATTGGTATACAATGTCAATGCAATCTCTATCAAAATAACAGCAGACATTTTTGTAAAAATTAAAAAAAATTCTTAAAGTTTATATGTAAATACAAAGGACCTAGATAGCTAAAACAAATTTTGAAAAGAACAAAATTGGAGGCATTACTGTGCCTGATTTCAAAACTTACTATAGCATCACAGTAACAAAGACAGTGTGGTGTTTTTCTGGGATAAACATTTAATAGATCCATGGCACAGAACTGAGAGTCCAGAAGGAGCCCGTTTTATTAAAGGATAATTGATTTTCAACAAAGATGCCAAGCCAATCAGTGGGGGAGAAAATGGTCTTTTCAACGGTAGTGCTGGGGCAATTGGATTCCTCTTGCAAAAACTGAATTTAAAGGCTTACTTCACACCATGCATAAAAGTGGACTCAAAGAGGATTATAGACCAAAGAGTAAGGGCTAAAACTGTACCATTTCTTCAAGAAAATATTGGAGAAAATCTTTGTGATCTTGAATAGGCAAAAAATTCTTAAATATGACCCCAAAAGCATGATCCATAAAAATACTGATAAATTGATCTTTATCCAAATTTAAAATGGTTGTGTTACAAAAGACACTTTTAAGGTAATGGAAAGACAAGCCACAGACAGGAAGAAAATATTTGCAAGTCATAGTTTTAGTGAAGTACCAGAATCTATAATATATAAAGAACTTTTAGGACTCAATAACAAGAAGACAAGCATGTTGATATAAAAGTGGGTAAAATATTCAAATGGGCATTTTATCAATGAACATATTAAAACTGTTAATAGTTATTCTGATTTTAAAAATGTTCAACACCATTAGCTGTAAAAGAAATGCAAATTAAAACCATAATGATACACTTATGTGTATCTACTAGAATGGCTATAAAGTAAAGAACAGACAATACTGACAATTAGTCATGCATCACTGATGGGAACATAAAATGGTATATTCACTTTGGAAAACAGTCTGGTAGTTTTTCAGAAAGTTAAACATAACCTTATATGACTCAGCAATTTCACTGCTAGAAATCTACCCTAGGGAGGGGGGAAACATGTTCATACAAAGGTATGAACCTTTGTATAAAAAGGAAATAAAAACCATACTGATTCACGTTACAACTTGAATAAACCTCAAAAACATTACACTGAGTTAAAGAGGCCATAAATAACTACATACGTATGATGCCATATCTATGAAATCTCCAGAAAAGGCAAATTTATAGAGACCGGAAGCAGATTATTGGTTGCCTGGGGCTGAGGGTGTTGTGAGAATAAACTACAAACAGGCGTGAGTGTACTTTTTGGAGTTCTGGGGAATATTCTAAAACTGGACTGTGGAATTGGTTGTACAACTCCGTAAAATGAGTGAAAAATCATTGAATTGGATATTTATGATGAGTGAATTTAAAACATAAAGCTATTAAATTAAAAAAAAAACTTGTGCTTGCTTCAGCAGCACATGTACTAAAATTGGAAAGATGAAGAGAAGATTTGCATGGTCCCTGAGCGAGGATGGCATGCAAATTTGGGAAGCATTCTACACTTTCAAAGGCACAGCTTAATAAACCTGAGTGCTACCAAAAAACCCCACAAAGTTTTATTGTATGTATACCATTTACCAGACACAGTACTCAGCACTGGCAATAGAGGGAGACTAAGTCAGACGAAACACTTGCCTCTACAGGGCTTATAGGTAGTAAGCGTCTTTAATGATTATGAGCGGGTTGGCATTGCCAGCTTTTGAAGTTTCTGGAAAGAAAGAAAAAAACCAATGTTAAATATACTGTAGTCCGTCCAAACCCCTAATTCCATGGAACTTAGACTGTAAGGGGGTTTGGGGAAGATGAAAATAAGGACATAAACACATAAATATATAACATTTTAGGAGGTGATAAATGCTGCTAATAAAATAAGTTGAAGAAAGGAAATAAAAATGCTGAAGGAAGAGGAGGAAGTATTATGTTATGTAGAATGGAAGTGGAAGGCCTCCCGGCTGGGGTAACCTTTGGCAGGGCACCTGGGAGGACGGGAGACAGAGAGCCATGCCAATGTCTGGGGAAAACAGCCTTCCAGGCAAAGGGAGCTGAGTCAGGGATGTGTGGCCTGAGGACTGGCAAGGAGGCCAGTGTGGTTGGGCCAGATTGAGTGAGTGCAGAGACTAAGAGATGAAGTTAGCGGGAGCTGGGTCTGATGCATTAGGGCCTGAAACACAATGTATGACTTTAAATTTTACCCTGAGTGAGCTCAGGGGCCACAGGAAGGTTTTGAGCGGAGCAGAGCAATGATCTAACATCTTCTAATGCTTCACCTGGTGACGCGTGGAGAACAGGCTGTGGACTGCAAGGTTGGCGGCAAGGCCCACCGTTTGGAGGCTATTTGCAGGCACGTGGGGAGAGAGACGCCAACAGTCCAAATCGGACTGACATGATGAGAAGAGGTCCTGGGATACGGTGACCAGGGAGGCCACAGTATTTGCTGCTGGATCGGATGACAGGTGGGTGAGAAAGAGGAGAGTCAAGGATGAGCCCAAGAAACTGGACCATGTCATGAAACAGACGTCCTGAGGATGGGTGACACCTTAGTCTGGTACTGCTAGTAAGGTCGCATAGTATTAATTGCTAAGATCCGGAGGGAAGAAGACAGCAGAATGAACTCTGTATCGTATTTAAATCAGGTTACGGACAGTCGTTACTTTGTGAGTGTCAGTTTTTGCCCCTGACACCATCGTTACAAAAGGTTTCCCCTGCTATTCCTCAGGAAACAGTAAAGCCAACCTTCAAACTCCTGACGTCTTAAAGATGGCGGTTGCCGTCTGTATCCCATGACCTCTCCAGTTCCTTCTCCACCAGATGGCAGCACAGGGGTTCAGAGGCCTTCAGCACAAAGCCACCCTCCTTAATGAATATAAATGAAAAGCCTCAGGCCCCTTTTTTTAGACGAGTCGGACTTTTAGTCTCCCTCCTATCTTCCCTCCCCCACGAGGGCAACCCCTTCCAATAATCAGCCTCCTAGGCTATAATAGGAGCTTTTAAAGTTATAATCTCTTGTCACATTACTCAGCAGTCTCATCCAAGCCCAGGAAACCATTTCCTGGAGGCCTCTTTTTTATTTGTGTTCATTAGCTCCACTAATACATTCTCTTGGAAACCACAGTTTAATAAATTTCATAGCGCATGACCAGCGGACTTAATGAATATTAGTCACTCGAAGCAATTTTTGTTTATTCAGCTTCTCTTACCTCTCCTCCCTTCCCTTACCCCAGACCTCGCTCTGTGGAATGATAATAATACGCAGAGAGCTGGCTGGCCACAACAGACTAAAAACAAGAAGTAAAAGGATCTTTCTGAGCTCACACCTGTTTTAAGATTTGTTATCCTTAAAACGAAAAGCTGTAGGGATTCACTCGGCTCCTTCCTTGTAGCTCCCAGTGGACCTTGCTATTAAACCACAGGGAGCAGCCCAGCCTCCAGAGCACTTAAAAGTACTTATGTCAAATCCATCCCATTCTTCCGGCCTCCGCTCCTGAATCCAGCCACCATTCCCAGGGGCTGGAGCACATTACAAGGCATTCACTTCATATGAATGGGCACAAACAGACTTTTTCACCATTTAGATATGTCTACATTTGCAGGCATATCCTGTAGACTGCCTGAAACAGCCTTAATTTCAATTTACTGTCTCCCCAAGGATCTTGCCATTCTCCCGAAAAGTGGAAAACTCACTGGTTGTTTCTCCTCCCCGACCTCTCACCCCCAGCCTCTGTCTGCCCTCCTCCTCTTTCAAGGAAAAAAGCAGCACTGGGAGGAATATTTTGCCCAAGATGAATAGAATGAAGTTTTGATGCTTCTAACAGCGCATATGATCTTTTATTTAAAAAAAAAAAATAACGAGCACCAGATTATCGCATTTGGAAAGCGTTCAAAGTCAGTGCACAAAACCCGGTGAATGATGTCTTGGGTCCTCCTGGTATATGGCTATACAAGAGAGCACAAAATTGTAGTCTTGAAGTTTTACATTGGTGTTTCTGTTGTGCCAGGGCTAACTACATTTAACTTTTTATTTTGGAAATTTTTACATGAATGTAAAAGTAGAGCTAATAGTATACACCTCTGTGTATCTATCCTGAACTTGCACACTTTCAACCAATCTTCTATTATCTAATCCTCCTCACACATGTACACATCTTCTTTACTTGGAGGTTTAAAAGCAAGTACAGATGTTACGTCCTTTTCCCTGAGACAGTTCTGTATGCGTTGCTGACTGATAAGGGCTTTCTACATTCACTGTAATCACAGCGTCAATGTCACACCTAACAAAATTAATGAGAATTCCTTAAACTCATCTAATACCCAGGTCATATTTATTTTCCCCCAGATTTCCTCAACATGTCTTTTTACTGCTCAGAATCCAAGCAAGATCCTGTCTTTGCATTAGTGTTTTACCCTTAAATCTCCCTTGTTCTATAGCTCATCTTCTTTCTCTCCTTCTCCTTTGTAAGTTTCATGGTGTAGACTTGTTGCTGATATCCAGATTTGTGGTCTGTAGAAATGTCCCATGCTATCGATTTGACTGATTGCTTCCTTGTGGTGTCATTTCACTTGTTCTGTACTATTAGGGCTATTTCTGGCAGAGAAAACTTTGGCGGAGTCCTTCAGTCTTAAGGTGAACAAGACACACACTTGGGTAGCTAAATGGATTTGACTGTTAGGGGCAGTTGTCATGTTGTTTTGCCATTTGGAGCTGATCTGACTCTTAATTCATTCAGTATCTATTAATGTGGTCTCATACTGAACCAGGCACTGTGCTGGGCTTTGGGAATGCAGCACCAATATGGGAGATTGGAACGCTGGATGACTGAGAAAGACGTGGGCCTTTTCCTCGTGAAACTTAATGGTTGTGGGTCTTAAGGCACCACTTAAAAAGACACCTGTGTTGGGTTCTCATAGCACCTTTGTCAAGTTCATCAAGGTATAAAGGAAGAGCACAGAGGATGAAGTGGCAGGAACTATAGACAAGAACTGTGCCAGAAATCAGTATAGGAGAAGCCAGACATCAGTCCTCCAGGGCCTTTGGATTCCAGTCCTTTGAAAAATCAGTTTTGGATCTCAAACTCCATCACAGGTGGATTGGTACTGCTAAAAAGATTCAGGCAACTTCTGAACCAAGATAATATGAGATTTTCAACTTATATTAGCCTAGTTACAAAAGAAGTTCCTTAAGGGCCCCCTTGATTGTGACACTTACCTCCAAGAAACCACCAATGAGTTGAAGTAACAATCACATTGTAAAGTAGTGTGCACAGAAGAAAAACAACTGAAATAAGTCACACAAAACAAAACTTACTTATCAGTTTATTATCCGTGTATAATAAACTGATATTTCAAAATCTATTTGTTTTTTTGTGTGTGTTTTACTGTATTTTAAAAAAATGCTGGTTGTAACCCAGGAAATTAATATTATGACCCATCAATGAGTCAGGGCCCATTGATTCAACTGCTGACTTTAGGAATGACTTGGCTGTTGGATAAGTTAGATTCAAGGGCCACCGGCTTTAGCAATGCAATTAAGGCACGCTTTCTTGAAAGTCTACCTCTGTGCCTTTGAATTCACATTTGAGGAAAGAATTGAGATGAATGTTTTTAGAAGCTATAAAGATCAACCTCCTATTTATTTTTTTTGTGGGTAGAACAGTTGGGAAACAAAATGAAAGAAGACACTTGGGACAAAATAAGAAGTTTGGGAATTTCAAATGTCTTATTTATTAGGAAGAGGACTAAAGTTTCCTAAGTGGCTTCAACATAAAGGATGTTATTCCATTTTACCCTATGGAATTCTCATAAAAATATGATAGGCTAGCTTCTACCACTTATAAGTCGCATATGAGACAACTTGGTCTCTCTGAGATTAGGTAATGTGGTTGAGATGACAGAGATAGTAAAAGATACAGACTACTGACCAATTGATAGGGACCATGTCTCCTAGTGATTGGGGAGTGAGATTGGAGCCAGTATTCACTTTGGATCTTATTATGTCACTTACCGACTCTGTCAACTAGTAAGTGAGGAATGAATAACACAAATTATGCAACCACTGAATAACACAAATTATGCAACCACTCAGCATCTAATGGGCAAAGATTATATATACAAATACAAAATATATACATTTATAAGCTACATAGAATATACATATATAAGATATATATTATATATATATATATATAAATTAAAAATTTTTGTTTCTGGGGGTGCTGGGTGGCTCAGTTGGTTGAGCATCTGACTCTGGCTCAGGCCATGATCTCACAGTTTATGGGTACAAACCCAGGGTCGGGCTCCATGCTGACAGCTCAGAGTCTGGAGCCTGCTGCAGATTCTTTGTCTTATAAAGAAAATTATGAATTCATAGAAATATTTTAAATAAGGGAAATACTGAAAAATGAGCAACATTGCTATTTCATGACATCTTCCAGATGAAAAGTGTGAAGCACTTTATGATTAAACATTTTTAATTATAGTCCATTTTTTCCTTCTCTTTCTTTCTTCCCTCCTCTCCCTCTGTTTCCTCTCTACTTCCTCCTTCTCCTTTTTTTTTCTTCCTTCTGTTTGTTAGACATTTATAAAGACTTGTCAAAGTAGCACTGGGCCTACCAAGTTGCAAGACAACTTCAATTATGGAAATTATGATCGGAGAAACTTTAGCCACCTTATCTCTTCCTCTCCCATAACATAAGTAACTTCCAAATCTGTGGATCATCTTTCCCTTGATGTCTAGGAAGACTTGTGACAGAGAGTGCAATATTCAGAGGGACCAATTCTGAACCCATTAGTGCTGTCCTCAATCAGATGAATCTATCTCAAAATTATTGCTAATTGAAAATGAAAAGGCATGTTTATTTGTGAAGTTAATAAGCTCCCAAAGGGAACCAAACGTCCAGATGTCTTCATCCTTTTTTAATTGACCACTTGTCTTCCTGTGAAGATGCATATCTTCTATGACAGCAAACAGTCATTTATCTTGAACTGGTTACTCCATATTTAGCTATATAACAAGTCATTGACTTACTGAAATTTTGGGAACCTCAATAATGCATCGTATGTCTCATTAGCAATGTAAAAATCTGTTCCTGGGCAGAAGTATTAAATGCTGCCAAAATGAACAACTGTCTGTCATATAGGAATGCACTGCAAGAGTTAGTTATCTCATGTCTTATTATGAAAGATTTCCTCTTGCATAGAGCGCAAGAGACATGTGGACTTATTTCCTACGTGGTTCCGCAACATAAGTTGGATGCAGGCAGACTTAGGAATGGGTTATGTGTAATGGGTTATTTGATAAGCCTGTTGGTTGCAACTGGAAAGGCATCTTCCAATAACGACAGTACCAAAAGTCCAGGTTAGTTTCCTGAAGTCATCCGTGAAAATCTACTGAAAGCAAAGCTGAGGTTTCATCATTTATAACCACTAATCTGTCTGAGCAATTCTCTATCCCAGCACTGAGTCCCTGAGGCCTCTAAGGTTTCAGTGACTGCTGAGATAGCGAGGAGGTGGGGGATGGGTAGAGGGGGGCACAAAACTGGAGGCAAAGGTGGAGAGAATGGAAAGGGAGTGTCATGGCTTCCGCTATGTTCGCTGGGGTCATTGGTAAATCAGAAGCGATCAGTATTCTATAGACCTTGTACTTCCACTTACAATACAGCCCCTTTATCTGCGGTTTTTTTCTTTCCATGGTTTCAGTTACATGTGGTCAGCCACATGTAATAATACATGTGGGATTATCCTCCTTGTGATAACAGAAGGTCAATGGTAGCCTAATGCTACATGTCCTTCACCTCACTTCATTTCATCTCAGGCATTTTATCATCTCACGTCACCACAAGAAGAAGGGTAAGTACAATACAATAATATTTTGAGAGAGAGAAGGGTCACACTTACATAACTTTTATTACAATGTACTGCTATAATTGTTCCATTTTATGATTAGTTATTATTGTTAATCTTTCACTGTGCCTAATCTATAAATTAAGCCTTATTGTAAGTACATGTGTATAGGAAAAAACATACTATATATAGAGTTCAGTACCATCCATGGTTTCAGGTATCCCCTGGAGGTCTTGGAATGTATCCCCTGCATATAAAGGGAGACTAGCTCTTTATCAAATTGCTTCCATGAAGATTTTATGCGTTTGTAATTGAAAAACTTTGTCCTTACAAAAAATTAAGAATTTGTGGCCACATCTAGAGCCTCAAAAAAGTAGAACATAGGTCTATCCCACTGGGGGGAAATGCACAACACATGTTGCCTGGCATCATGTACAGATTAGTTTTTAAAAATTGTTGCTTCAATACTGCATTTGGTGAACAGTTCGACTGTGTAGTTTGTTGGCATTGTTTGATCATAACCAAATGCTAGGTCTTCATGAAGATTCTAGAGGCCCAGAATTATGGCTGTATAGGAGTGAATCATGAATACTACTCTGGAACAGAATTCGTTTTCCTGTAATGATCACGGAGAGGGCAACCTCACCTCTGCTGATGTCCGGTGGGGGTAGGGGTACAGTCTGTGCATTAACTTTCTGACACAAATGCACAGGTGCAACCTCTCCCAGGCTCTGCTAGCATTTTTCCAAGGCTGGTACCATCAACAAGATGTTGTTCTTGGAGTAGACTGAAGGTGGATCAAGTGAATAAAAAGTGACTCCCAGTGTATGTCTAAGCTTCAATACTGACCTAGAACTGAGGATATTTATATAAAATATAAAATTAACATCTAATTAAATTAACATTAAGATATTTAATTAGAAATAAGTGTGTAATGTTTTATGCTGAGAGCCACTGGTGTTTCAGAGATAAAGTCTCTGCTCATGAGGAATTTATAGTCCAGCTGTGAAGATAAGTAGACCCATAATTACCATGCAATGGGATATATGTTGTAATAGAAACATGTACCCAGAGGAGGGAGAAATTAATTTAACTTTGAGGAAGACTGAGAGGATGACATAGAGGGTGTACGATCTCATTTGTACCTTAAGAAAGATGTAGGGTTGCTGTAGATGGTAAAGGAAGTGGGGGACATATTTGCTAGAGGAAATCATATGAACAAATGTCTGGAGGTAGGAAAGTATCTAGCCTGCTTGGGGAAGACCAATGATCCCTGGTATAGCATAAATTTAGTGATGGACAATGAGACTGGAAAAGTAAATACAGGCCAAAGTATAAAAATCCTTCCCTTCATGTCATGCTAGTAATTTTGGACATTAGCCCATAAACCATGGAAAATCCCATGAAGGTTGGGTACTGGCTAGAGCTCCTGCTAGAAAATTTGATAATAGAAAATCACATTAAGGAAAGTACAAGCAATCAGAAGACTGCAACTTTCTGGACTTGGAGCCCCTTGGGGGAATGGCTATTCCAGAAAGTGAAGATGCCTGGTTCTTGGAGCTGAATGGCTGTCACCAATGTGACACAAATGGCTCTCAAGTCATTTTCATCAGTGGAACAAAGATTTATCTCTTTCAGATTTTTCTTGGGACGTGCTGATGTTCTCTGTGAAATGGTCCAGGTTTACTGCATCTGCCTCTAAGCAAACCTCTTCAACTGCCCAGTAAAGGTTCTCATGTTCAATAATACCAGTCTTCTGTGCTCTGCTCTGTCCTCCTCTCCCTTCCTCTCCCTCCCTCTCTCTCTCTCTCTCTCTCTCTCTCTCTCTCTCTCTCTCTCTCTCTCACACACACACACACACACACATCTGGCAACTCTGATGAAGCAGAGGGCACACAGGTTTTCTAGCAGTTTATTGAGTGATTTTTTATTGAACAAACATTTGTTTCACATCGATGTAACGGGCCCTGGTCGGGGTCCTCTAAACAAGAATGATTCACTGGTGAAGTTTGAAAAGCATGATTTATGCATGACTACCTCATTTTGCTCTGTCATTGCTTCCTTATGACACATTGCCTTGATCAAGACCATTTATGATCTGACTTTGTAATGACGATATCTTATTCTGAGCATTCACCAGTCTGTTTCCTGTCTTCCAGGCAAGACTGGTACCAGATCTCCTTCCCCTTACCCAGCTTTCTGGTCCTTCATCATGCTTTCTCGTTGCCCCAAAGCCCCTTCTCTTTGCTAATCCAAATCCCAATCACCATTCAAATGAACCACCTCATAACATCTTTCTGATGGCTAACATTTTTGTTCATTTCTTTGGGATATAGTTTAAAGAAGTTAAAAATCTGAGCTGTACATTTAGGAGAGGGGTTAACTCTAGGGAGGGGAAGGAAAGATGTGATGGGGCGGGGTATTCACAGAGCTCCATCTATTGGTAACATTTATATCTCAAACCGGGTAATGGATATATACAGGTTTTTTTTTGTTTTAAATGTAACAGTCTTTTTGTATGACTGAATTATTTAACTAAAGAAAAGTAAGTCACTCATTAAGTATGTACTTCATACAAGTTATTTAACTTCTTTAAGCAGTGCCTCATTTGTAAAATGGAAATAATAGTACCCACTTCATAGAGAGCTGTGAAGGGTAATAATTAAGCTAATACCTAGCAAGTATTTACAAAGTGCTCGACTTTTGGTAAGCACTCCATAGATGCGAGTGATTATCTTCATCTCTCTCTTCCTCCTGACCTCCTGGGAGTACTTTTGCTGTAAACTATATAATCCAACATTTAACTGGACCCTGGCTGGTTCTGTAAGTTTCCCCCCTCTTTTTCTATTGCACTCCTCTTTTCTCCTCAATGATGTTGCAAACATGTCAAGGGATGTTATCCTTTGTGTGCTCTGTAGCATCTCGAGTGTATTTGAATAGGTTAGGAAGTACTTGTAGGTTGATTGACTGGAATAATCTTTTCAAGAATGAACTATATATGACCCCCATGAGTTTTTCAGTCACGTGTGTCAGAATATCTAAAAAAAAGTCCTGTGCATGTCTGTTGCTTTCCTCCCGTAATATGACCTATGAAAAGGCCACCTCAGGCTCAGGGTTGAAATATACAAACCAGCAGATGACATGCTCATTCACAGGCTTTCCAATATCCACTCACCGCTTCCTTTTTCCATTCAGTACTAGAATATCACCTAATAACTCAATAAGCATGCACACCTCCCCTTCTCAAAAGAGTATTATTGAAGGTTATAATCTTATGTTTCACACTTAAGGAAAATCTGAGCTAATCAGCTGCTCCACAGCAAAGTTTTAATAATCATCTCACTCTTGATGAGACTACTTCAGGGGTTGTGTAAAGCCATGCTATGGGTTCCAGAGACTAGGGCAGGGCTAAAATCCCATCAGGTGCTGGCTGTAATCTCTCCACCAATAATCCATCTCCCTAGCTGTTTCCTGCCTCTTGGGTGAGGTCAATCCAACCCAAACAGAGGGGAGACCAACAGTCTGGCCTGAACCCCTAATATGTGCTTGCCAATGACTGAGACCACATTTCCATTTATCACAGGGGTTCCAAAGGTTCTAGGAGGCCAAGTATTTCTACAGGCCAGCAGTTATGAAAACCAAGGAGAAAACAGTCTCTGTCCTCAGGCCTTTTAGTTAGAGTTTGGTGCTGCCTAGTTCTTGGTCAGCCCATTTAATTTCAAGGAATCTGTTTAGTTGAACTGCCTTTGCTGGAGGAGGTGACTGGGCAGCAGAGCAGAGGGGGGCAAAATGGAACAGCAAGCAGTCAGGATAATGAAGATAGATAATTAAAAGAAGAAACCCCACTTGGTGTGGTGAGTAAGTCTCAAATTGATCTCTAAATAGATCATAAACTATGTTAAAAGAAAAAGATCTAAGGACACTCAAATGAGTCTTATTACTCAATCTTATATGGTAAATCTATTGCCCACCCAGTAGAAGAAGTATTTAAAATGGAAATAGAAGATGTAAATAAAGGTCATGTGTCACTTAAATCATGGATGCCTCATATGCTCTGACTTCTTCCTCTCTAACTCAGTCCCCATCATCTAGATTGCATCTGATTAACATTGAGAACACGCACACACACACACACACACACACACACACACACCCCACCACCACCACCACCACCAACAATGAACACCACAAGGACCTTCTTGGCTTGAGAAGTCCATGCTGTCAGGCCTGACTTCTGTCAATTACCCCAGATGCTAAAACTAATTGGCTTGATGCTCTGATGAAGGAATCCGTGTCTAGAAAGGCAGGAAAGGACCCCTCCTGTGACCAGAGCCATTAGACCTCAATTAGGCCATAGACAGGGAAGGTGTAGATGAGTCTGGGGTAATTACCAGTCTGTCTGACAGCTTGGTTCCTGCAGCCCAGGCCGGAGCAGGTGATTTGGAAATCTGACCCCCAGACAGCTGCAGATGATGCAGGCTGATTGCATCCTGCCCTCCCCAACCCCCGACCTCCCCTGCACTGGCTGCTTTCTGCAGCTTGCGGCCCCTCACAACTTATTACTGCCGGGCAAGCTGGCCCCATCTGTTTTAGAGATGGCCATGCACACAGAGGGCCACCCAGGGGCAAACGTTAATAGACTCCAGCCCAGGAGACAACCACTGGGTGGGGGTGGTGGCGATGCTCTTTCTTATGCTTTAGAACCATCTCTAGAAAACTCTTTCCTTGTATGCTTCAGGTGTGTCAGTGACCAACCAAAGGTTCCACTGTCCTTATTCTAGGCATGTGGGGAGGCTTGGTAACTAGCTGGCCTAGACTGTTCCCAAAAGGCTTCCTGAGGCTGGAATGATGCCTGCTTCCTACACTGCAAGTGCATTAAAGGTGGGGATGGGGCCATTCGTGGTGTTATGGGCTGAATTGTGTGGCCTCTGTATTCAAATGTTGAAATCCCAACCCCTAGTTCCCCTAAGAATGTAATGGTATCAGAGGTTAAATTTGAGTGAGGCTGTTAAGGTGGGGCCCTCATCCGACTACTGGCATCCTTATGAGAAGGGGAAATTAGGACACAGATGGAGAGATGCCTGTGAACTAGAGGTGCCTGTGAACAGAAGGCTGACTATGTGAAGAGGGAACCAGTGGGCAGCCATTTGCAAGTCAACCAGACAGGTCTCAGAGGAAACCAACCCTGCAGGCACCTTGACCTTGAATTTTCAGCTTCCCAAACTGTGAGAAAATAAATATCTGTTGTTTAAGCCACCCAGCCTGTGGTATTTTATTATGGCCTCCAAGCATACCAGTATGCTTGGATTCTTTACTTCACTCAACAATTATTTGTTGAACATTTACTATGTGCCGGATATTGTTTAGATAGTGGCAAATACAGACCTCAGGAAGTATCTGGGTCCCTGCTGTCATAGAGTTTATGTTTCAATGGGAGGGGTAGGTCACTAAAAAGATAAAGTAATAAACAAGTTAATTTTAGCGAATGGTAAGTGTTAAGAAGGAGACTCAACTTTACCAACAAAGAAGGATAGTTGGTAATGGAGAATATAGGGGGGCAGCTTTGGACAGGGTGTTCAGAAGAAGGCCTTTTGGGGGGTAATGTTAGAGCTGAGACCTGAAAATAAGATACACACCACGCAAAGACCTGGGACAGAGAGTGCGCAAAAGTCCTTGGGCAGGAGCACATTGATGTCTGAGGAACAGAGAGAAAGCCAGTGTGAGTGAGAGAAAAGTGATCAGAGGCGGATATATGTCCATTGGAATGAGGGACTGCAGTGGCTAGGTCCACAGCTCTGTCCCCCTCAAAGTTGGCGAGGGCCATTGAAGGTCATAAATCGAAGGAAGCATATATAAAGGTGAAAGACACAAAGCAGAATCCTGACAAAGGATTCTGAGCACCGCCTACATGGTTGGCCTGGAAAATTGGTTCTCAAACTGACCAGGATTAATGCTTCTTTTTAGAGCAAATATTTTATAAGAAACTTTTCATTATCCCCATCCTTTTCATTATCAATCATCATAAATAATGTTACTTATCTGAACACTTATTTTATTTTTTATTATTTATTTAAAAATTTTTTTTAACATTTATCCATTTCTGAGAAACAGAGAGAGACAGAGCACGAGTAGGAGAGGGAGGGAGAGAGGGAGACAAAGAGAGGGAGACAAAGAGAGAGGGAGACACAGAATCCAAAGCAGGCTTCAGGCTCCAAGCTGTCAGCGCAGAGTCCGATGAGGGGCTTAAACTCACGAACCACAGATCATGACCCGAGTCGAAGTCAAACACTTAACTGACTGAGCCACCTAGGCACCCCCTGAACACATAATTTTAAAGAGAATAATATAATGCCCTAGTTATAATAAAAGGGAAACACTAATTTGTTATTTTATTTTTTTAAAAAATGTTAATTTTGAGAGAGAAAATGAGAAGGAGAGAGAGAGAAGCCCAAGCAGGCTCCGTGCTGTCAGCACAGAGTCCAACACGGGTCTCAAACCCACAAACTGTAAGATCATCACCTGAACTGAAATCAAGAGTCAGGTGTTTAACTGTCTGAGCCAACTCAGGTGCCCTGGATTTTATTTTTTTAAGATTTCATTTTTAAGTAATCCCTACACCCAATGTGGGACTCGAAACTACAACCCCGAGATAAAGAGTCACACGCTCCACTGATGAAGCCCGCCAGGTGTCCCAAGGGAAACGTTTATAATAAAATAATGTCAAAACGTAAATATGCAGACACAAGTACGTTAGAAGAGAAAACAGTCAGTGGCCAGCAGGTACCATCACCATGAACATGATGGCTACAGTTGCAGGCTGAGACCTGGTTTGGTTGTTAGGGAGAGGGAGGGAGACAAAGCACAAGAGACTCTTGAATACTGAAAACAAACTGAGGGCTGAAGGGGGAGGGGGAGAGGGGAAGGGGGGTGATGGTCTTGGTGGAGGTCACTTGTGGGGAAGAGCACTGGGTGTTACATGGAAACCAACCTGACAATAAACTATAAATTAAAAAAAATAAATTTAAAAAAACTTACTCTTAATCATCAATAATTTAGAAAACTTTCCTCCAGCTTTACAACATGTTATGGTAATGTCATATCAGTTTTAGGATTATGGTCAAATTTGGGGAAATTTCCTTCAGGCTTCTTTCATTTATGAATTTTAAGATTTCCTGGCAGTTCAGGTTTTCTTGTGCAATGACTAATCTTCAGTGCTCTTCGACCTGTCGGCACCCATTAACCACTTCCCACATCCCTTCGGTGCTGGGCACGATAGGACACAGGCACAATCCAGGAGGACTCTTGGCCCTGGGTCTATCTCACAGTGTCAGGTGACGAGGAGCAGTGGAAATTTTCTGAAAGCCGACCCTAGCTTGAAATTAACTATAGAACCGTAACTTAACTGTAGCTGGAAGTTCTGCAAATCACATAAACACATTCTCCTAAACCCAACCCTTCACTCAACTTCCCTGAAACTGGATCACAAAAATGCCGGTGACCCGACAACAGAAGTGTGGCAGACCTGAAGCTAGACTGGAAAAATAGAGTGGCTTGAACCAATTAAACGCTTCACTTTCCTAAAATTGAAGGAACCGTATGATCACATGAGTGCTCTGCTTGGCCCTCCCAGTAGCGCAGGGCAGAAGACCCCCCCGCTTAAATTTCGTTTGCTTCACCATTAACACGCCTCTACTCCTACTCAACTTCCCCGTACTTCTGATCCAAAACCCAGCAAAATCTCAACTCGGAATTCAAACTTTTCTTTCCTCCATCGACTTCCTGCTGAGCACTGCTGGAGAAAAATCATACTAGTATGCATGACATTTTCCCTGCAAATCTGGCATTTTGAAACTCAGTTAGGCGGTGAATCATGCCCCATGGTTCTACAGATCCTGAATTAGTTTCCTATTTCCCTAAACAGCTGTTCTGAACATTCCTCACTGTTCTTAAATACTTACCCTTGGCTGCTTTCACTCTTTCTCATTTTAATGTCCTTATAAAATCATATATATATGATTTTATATATATTTATATAATCAATGTGAAATATTGATTTTATAATTATATATTTACATACAATAACATAATTTATAATTATATATTTAATATATAACTATATATAATTATCTGTACCCGTTGTTACCATGGATTCTTTTCTTAAAGATCTACTCTCTAGGGGCACCTGGATGGTTCAATCCGTTGAGTGTCCAACTTCAGAGTGTCCAACTTCAGCTTAGGTCATGATCTCATGGTTTGTGAGTTTAAGACCTGCATTGGGCTGTCTGCCATCAGGACAGAGCCAGCTTGGGATCCTTTGTTCCTCTCTTTCTCTGCCCCTCCCCCATCTCTGCCCCTCTCCCATGCTCTCTCTCTCTCTCTCTCAAAAATGAACATTAAAAAAATCTACTCTCTTAGCAACTTTCAAATATTGCATAAAGTATTGTTAACTATAGTCACCATGCTGTATTAATATACATATATCCTCATGACTTATTTATTTTATAACTACACGTTTGTACCTTTTGACGTCATGTACCCATTTCTCCCTCCCCCAGCCCCTCCTCTGGCAACTATCAATCTGTTCTCTGTATCTATGAACTTGATTTTGTTGTTGCTGTTTTTTTTAGATGCCACATATAAGTGAGATTATACAGTATTTGTCTTTCTCTGACTTATTTTATTTAGCATAATGTCCTTAAGGTCTATCCATGTTGCTCCAAATGGCAGGATTTCATTTTTTGTTATGGTTTAATAATGTTCCAACGATAATATTAACAATGGAGTTTTACCTATATACCACATTTTCTTTATCCATTCAACCGTTGACAGATACTTATGTTATTTCCATATTTTGGCTAATGTAAATAATGCTGCAATGAACATGGGTGCACATATCTTTTTTGAATTAGTGTTTTTTTTTTATAAGTTAAATATCGAAAAGTGGAATTACTGAATCATATGATAGTTCTATTTTCAGTTTTTTGAAGAATCTTCATAATATTGTACACAGAGCTACAATTTACATTCCTACCAACAGTGCACAAAGGCTCCCTGCATTCTGATCCCTGGCCAACACTTGCTATTCCTCGTCTTTTTGATCATAGCTATTCTGACAGGTGTGAGGGGATATCTCGTTGTGGTTTTGATTTGCATCTCCCTGATGATTAGTAATGCTGAGCATTTTATTCTGTGTATCTGTTGGCCATCTTTATGTCTTCTTTGGAAAAACGTCTATTCAGATTTTTGGTCCTTTTTTATTTTTTATTTATTTACTAAAAATAATTTTTAATGTTTACTTATTTTTGAGAGAAAGAGACAGAGTGTGAACAAAAGAGGGGCAGAGAGAGAGAGGGAGACACAGAATCGGAAGCAGGCTCCCGGCTTTGAGCTGTTGGCACAGAGCCCGACGCAGGGCTCAAACTCATGAGCCATGAGATCATGACCTGAGCTGAAGTCAGATGCTTGACCGACTGAGCCACCCAGGTGCCCCTCTTTTGTACATTTTTAAATAGGACTGTTTGCTATTTTGCTATTGAGTTATAGGAGTTCTTTATATATTTAAGATATTAACCCTTTATCAGACATATGATTTGCAGATATTTTCTCCCATTCAGTAAGTTGTCTTTTCATTTTGTTGATGGTTTGCATTGCTGTACAGAAGCTTTTTAGTTTGATGTAGTCCCATCTGTTTATTTTTGCTTTTGTTGTTTTGCCTTTGGTGTCAGATTCAAAAAAAATTATTGTCAAGACTTATGTCAAAGAGCTTACCATGTTTTCTTATTTAAGAGTTTTATTGATGGGGTGCCTGGGTGGCTCCGTTGGTTAAGCATCCAACTCTTAGTTTCGTGATCTCACAGACTGTGAGTTCCAGCCCCACATCCGGCTCCACACTGACAGCGCAGAGGTTGCTTGGGATTCTCTCTCTCCCTGTCTCTCTGCCCCTCCTCTGCTTGCTCTCTCTGTTTCTCTTTCTAAATAAATAAATAAATAAATAAATAAATAAATAATAATAATAATAAAAAGAGTTTTGTGATTTCAGGTCTTCAAGTCTTTAATCCATTTCAGGTTAATTTTTGCATTATGGTATGAGACAGTGATTGATTCATTCTTTTGCAGGTGGCTGTCCAGTTTTCCCAACACCATTTATTGTAGAGACTATCCTTTCCCTATTGTATATTCTTGGGTTGTTTGTTGAATATTAATTGACCATAGATGTGAGGGTTTATTTCTGGACTCTCAATTCTGTTCAATTGATCTATGTGTCTATTTTTATGTCAATACTCTACCATTTTGATTACTATAGATTTGTAATGTAGTTTGAAATCAGGGCGTGTGATACCTCCAACTTTGTTCTTTCTCAAGACTGGTTATTTGGGGTCTCTTGCAATTATTAAAAGATTATTTTTTCTATTTCTTTGAAAAATGCCATTGAAATTTTGATAGGGATTGCATCAAATATGTAGATTGCTTTGGATAGTATGGACATTTTAACAATATTAATTCTTCCAATCCATTAACATGGACTATTCATTTCTCTGTGTCTTTAATTTCATTCAGTAATGTCTTGTAGCTTTCAGTGTATGGGTCTTTTAATTCCTTGGCTAAATTTATTCCCAGGTATTTTATTCTTTTTGATGCAATGGTAAATGGGATTAAAAAAAATCTCTTTCTGATAGTTCATTATTAGCATATAAAAATGTAACAGATTTTTGAATGTTGATTTTGTATCCTGCAACTTTACAGAATTTTTTGATCAGTTTTGACAGTTTTTTTTTTTTTTTGGTAGAATCTTTAGGGTTTCACATATATAAGGTCATGTCGTCTTCAAATAGTGACAGTTTTACACCTTCCTTTCCAAGATGGATGTCTTCTATTTCCTTTTCTTGCCTAATTTCTTGGCCTAGGACTTCAATACTATGTTGAATAAAAGGGTTGACAGTGGACATCCTTGTTTGTTCCTGATTTTAACGGAAAAGCTTTCAGCTTTTTCCCATTAAATATGTTAGCTGTGGGCTCATCACATATAGTCTTTATTATGTTGAGGAATCTTCCCTCTATGCCCATTTTGTTGAGAGTTTTTATCATAAATGAATGATGAATGTTAACTATTTTTCTGCATTTATTAAGATTATCATATGATTTTTATCCTTAATTTTGTTAATGTGCGGTATCACATTGATTGATTCAAAGATGCTGAACCATCCTTGCATCCCTGGAATTTAATCCCATTTGGTCTTGGTGTATGATCCTTTTCATGTACTATTTAATTTGGTTTACTAACGTTTTATTGAAGCTTTCTATATCTATATTCATTAGGGATATTGGCCTGTTAATTTCAAATGGACTTCTTATCTCATTTTGGCACCAGTGTAATGCTGGCCTTATAAAATGAGTTTGGAAGTGTTCTCTCTTCTATTTTTTGGAAGAGTTTGAGGATTGCTACTAATTCTTTGAATGTTTGGTAGAATTCAGTAGTGAAGCTTTTTTTATCCTAGACTTTTGTTTGTTGGGAGGTTTTTGGTTAATGATTCAGTGTCCTTACCAGTAATTACTTTGTTCAGAATTCTATTTCTTTATGATTTATCATTGAAAGGTATGTTTCTAGAATATATTCATTTCTTCCAGATTGTCAAATTTGTTGATGTATAACTATTCATTGTAGTGTCTTACAATCCTATGCATTTCTGTGGTAGAATTTGTAATGTATCCTCTTTTCTGATTTTATTTATTTAGGTCTTTTCTCTCCTTGTATTCTGTGTTAATGGAGGGATGTCTCTTTTCTGGCCCATCTTCTTCTTCACTTATCTTTCTTTTTCTATTTTCAGCTTTTCCCAGTCAATTGCCCTTAGCATGTGACTAAACTCAGATGCTTCTAAACTTAAAACAAGAAGGAGAATTTCTCAGGATATCTAGTCTGTCAAATTTCTGGAAATGCAAGATTTTCCTGATTTCTTGACATTTTTTCTCCCTTGGCTTGAGACCTCATTAATTTTTCCCTTTCACATTATCTATCTTTCTTAGCCTTCTTCATTGGATCCTCTTTTTCTGTTCATCTCCCAAAGTTCAATGTTTCAGTGTTCTATCCTTTGCTCTTGTTTAATCTGCTTGGAAAACACATCTTACTCATGCCATCAGCTATCAGTTAGGCACTGATGCCTCCTAAATTATGCAGTGTCTAGCTGAATCAGTCTTTGGAGCTCTGGATCTTTGTATCTAAAGGCCTGCTTTATTTGGCTGTAGCCTTGGCATCACAAGCACAATGTATTCAAAGTTGACTTAATCACACTCCCCTTGCTTTCCTCTTTTACTTTTTTTTTTTGGGGAAAATGACACCAACATCCATCCTGTACACCAATATAGAAATGTGGGAAGCATTACAGACTCCTCTCTCTCCCACATCTTCCCCATGCAATTGATCACTAAGTCTGTTGATTCTACCACCTTAAAACCTCTCAAGCGTACCCCTCCTCTCCATCACACTCCCACTACCTAATTAATTTAAACCTTCATCATTTCTCTCCTGGATTGATGTAATGGTCTCCTAAATGTCTGCCATCAATCCACAGTCCTCACTGGAGTCAAAGTAATCTCTCTAAAACACATATGTGATCATCTCATAACCTGCCCCTTCCCCCTCCTAAAATTCATCAATGACTCTCTATAAGGCTCAAGATAAAATTCACATTCCAAATCCATCTCTTCTATTCCCTCTTAACCCAGACTGGAGACAAATTGAAATATTTGTAATTCCCCAAGCAGGTCATGCTTTTTACAGCTTTGTAACTTTGCACACACGGTTTCCTTCCTCTTCTTTGTCTGGCTTACATATTTTTATTTAATAGATGCAACATACATGTTACTTCCCCAGAAATCCTCCAAGTCTTCAACATATTCCATTCTGTTGAGTGTCTGTCCTCTGAATCCTTGACTGATTCATTCAAAAAATGAATTGGGTCTATATCACCTATCTATCTATCTATCATCTAATATCTATCGCACTATCCTGGGCATCAGAAAAGTAATAAAAAACAAGAAATAATCCTTATTACATTGAGTATAATAAATGCAAAGATAACAGAGAGCACAGTGAAGGGAAATGTGAATGAGACATGAATGAATAGAGAGAGTGTTCTGAGGAGGTTGTCCGTAAATTGATATAATTGCTTCCTCTTCTAGTCGCTTACCCCTGATTTTCTCTGACCCTAGGAGCCAATTACTGTGTATGAAAAAAATTAGCATATGGTGGGTTATGAAAATTTTTTCATAAATTTCTGTAAATTTGTGAAAAATAGGCTCTAGACAGAGCCTAGCCTCTGTCTATTATTTACATACTAGATATCACGAAGCTCTGAGTACTGTGTCCATATGTTCCAGTAGGGCTTATCCAATCCTGGGAAAATAATTGCATCTGAACCAGCAGGATCAGCAAAGACTAAACACAGGAAAAAAGAGGAACATGTTGTGAGCTATATTTTTAGATTATTTTATCCACTCATTCTTGTTTTATTCCAAAGCGGCATTGTAGAAGTGTATATACACTGTTCAACGGGATACAATATATTATCAAGGGACTGAGAGTAGAGGGGAAATAAGAAAAGGAATAACATAAACTTGGAATAAGGTTGGTACATGTAAGTACTAGAAAAAGGCAACAAATTTGACTCTAAGCTTCTTCACAGCCAAAACAAAGAAGGATCATGATTAGTCACATTTCTCCATAAGAAAAATAAAACAAACCACTTGTTCAGAAGAAACACAGGTTTATTGAAAACTGATTTCCCAGGAATTTCTCCCCTGAATGCAGAAACTGCTGTGTGATGTGGCAGACAACGGTCCTAACACTATCCCTTCCAGAGCCCCAATCACTGACGTAATGAGTCTGTCTCATAATATCCTTTCTTGCGGGTAGTTGGCATAATGCCAAAGAACAAGTCAGTAAAACTATTCTATGAGTAGTAAATTTCAGTGAAGCTCACACAAAGTTCCAAGATTTCATAATTAAACAGCTGAGGATTGAATTCTGGTTCAGTTAAACACAAAATGTGTGAACTCTCTCCTGGTACTTCCTTTCTTTAGTTTAGTGATGATAATAACTCACTTTTTGGTTCTACAAGTCCAGCTAAAATTGGGAAGATTTAACAACAATGACCAATATCCATTAAACTCTCCCTCTATTCCAGGACTGTTCTAAGCACTTTACATGGATTATCTGATTTAATTCTCAAAGCCAGTCCATTATGTGGATACTGTTATGCCCATTTACCAACTAGGGTACCAAGACCAACTAGGGTACTAAGAGTGAGAGGCAAACCACTCTCTTAAATACAGAAAACAAACTGAGGTTGATGGCGGTGGGTTAAATGGGTGATGGGCATTAAGGAAGTCACTCTTAGAGATGAACACTGGGTGTCATATATAAGAGTTGAATCACGGGGTTCTACTCCTGAAGCCAAGTCTACGCTGTATGTTAACTAACTTGAGGAAGAAAAAAAAAGACCAGAGAAGTCAGGCAATCTGTCCAAAACCACAGAGTTAGGAAGAAGGGAGGAACTAAGATACCACTAACCCAGGCAAACAGATTGTAGAGTCCATGCTTTTCCATCCTTTTGTTGTATAATGTTATACAACTTTTAGGCATCTTTTGATAAAAATCATTTCCCACAACCAGAGTTTTGATAGTGGGTTCATGTTAGCAGTATTTTTGACAACCTGGAAAACAGATTTTTCTCTGTGACCATTAAGGTGAGATCCCCTTGCTTTGCCAAACGATAGGTTGCTTTAGTACCTCTGATGACAATCAAGGGGTCTGACCGTGCAGATAGCATAAATGGCAGGTTTCCCTGTGGAGCTCTAAGACCAAAGAAGTTAATCCTTGTGTTCTGCTTACTGTCTGTGGCAAAGACAGCTCCTTGCTGTCCACTCACCTCGTTTATTCAGTTGACAGACAGCCGCTGGCTAATTGGCCTGCTGTGTTGCCTCTTTGGCTGGTTTGCATGGCAAGCTGATTCTGACAGGAGGCCTTAAACAAATCTTACCCAGCGTGTCTTCGGCTAAGCTAAACTAAAAATAGAAAGCTCAAGTTCTGCAGAGCCCAGGAGTTGAACTTCCAGTCAATGGCTAGAAGATAGGTCTGTCATCTCAAGGGTGGTTTGTGTTTCCTGTTAAACTGAGGTTGAAATGACAGGGGGCAATCTTTTGAGCCCTAGAATCTGAAAGGCATGGCACATGACTGCTATGCGCAGGGCTGAATCCTGGCTATAAATCATAGCAATAACAGCTTGAAACTGAGCTATCACAGACCCTTAAATCTCCAAAGTGTGGCCTGGGTAAGCCATTATGAGAAGTCTGCCTTCTCAGATATAAGAATTCCATGCCTCAATGCATAAGGCACACCTTCCTATAATCCATCCCTTTGTCTCATCCAGACTTTTTTTTTTTCTGGAATTTCCCTCCAACCTCCATGACTTGATCAAGGGTTAAAGAGGATTCCAAATCCCGTACTACGTTAGAGAAAAGTGGCAACTTATCAGAGAGAGGGAGTATGGACCTGTGTTTAAGCCAGCCTGTCTGGATCCGCATTCTGGCTCCATCCTTTACTAGGTATGTAACCTTGGACAAGATATTTAATCATCATGAGTTTCATATTCATTATTACCCTTAGCCTTGGTCCCATTATCTGTAAAACATGGGCAATAAAAGTCCCAAATTCATTGAGTGGTTTTGAGATGAAAGCAATATAATTCAAGTAAAGCACTTAACATATGTTCTAGGGAAAATACTAGATAAAAGTTATTTTCACCGTGATGACTAATAGCATATAATCATTTGGGGAGATCCAGGTATACCCATGCCAGGGGGACTCAAGACAAAAGTGGAACAGAGCCTGAGTTAACTTTAGAAATCCAAAAAGATGCAGAGGACCACAAAAGTAAACTCAATTATATTCAGCAGTGAAATACTCCATAAAACATGATAATCGTCAAGGAAAGGGTTTTTTATTTTGGTGATTGAGGATTTTCTGCTCTTAGTTCATGTACCTAAAGGGAAACCTGCCTGTTAGCATACCTAGCCATGCACACAAAAGCTAAAGGCATCCATCCCTTGTACAGGTTGGTAAAACAGACTTCCCCAAGTACTAATCACCTTAGTTGTAAATCTGAATGAACAGTAAGAAGTATCTGAGAACAATCTATAACATCAAAGAAAGACACAATAAAAAAACAACCAGCATTGGAAGAAATAGAAATAGTGCATAAAAAGAAAGGGGATAATCAGAAAAGGATTCTACCAAGTAGCTTTGGAAAAATTAGGAACCTATTTCATCCAAACTGAGAACAGTTTGCTATGACAGAGGATAAATAAGAGAAGAAAAAAAGTCCTGAAATTAAAACATTAATGGTCTTACGATTGATTCCCCAAAATTAAATGAAAGGAGCCAGGTAATAGAATGGATATGGATGAAGAATATATTGTTTATATAGAAAGTAAGCAGGAAGAAACTTTTCAGAATATGAAGCAGAAATTATTGGCCAGAAATTTGAAGAAACATGATGAAAAATAAAATTCGTAACAATATGTCAACTTAGAATAAAAATTCTTTATGCCTACGACCAGTAATGGAAGCATATTAGTAGTTGTGTATTGTTTAGGAGGGATGGGTTGTAGATGCTGAATAATTATCTATTTTGTTTGAAAATATGTTGAAATATGGTTAATTAAAATTTGTATATTATCATTAGATAATGTAATGTTCAAATCATTTCTATGAGAGAGACAGGAAAAAAAAAAAAAAGAAAACTCACCCAAAAGAAGCAGTGTTATCTGGAGGTTAAGGGCATGGCATCTAGAGACAGATTGCTATTATATGAGTCCTGGTTTAGCAGTTTAGCAGTTATGGTATCTTGGCAAATTACTGAAGCTTCCTAACCTCAGTTTCTTTACTTGCAACATGAATCATTGGGTTATTTTTGAACGTTAAGTGAGATGAAAACCAAGAAGCATTTGGAATATGAATTTGTACATTGTAAGATATCCATACATATCAGCTACAAATGGTGGGAGAAACAGTAACAGACAACTTCAAATGACAGCAGTAAGTCCAAACACATCGGCAATCACAGTAAAGGTGAATGAGTTAGATTTCCATGTTAAAACACAGACTCCTAAAGTGAGTAAAGATGCAAAAACCAAATACAGGCTGCTCATGAGAGATCTACCTGAAACAAAATGTCACCAAAATTTTGGATATGGATAAAATGTTGAAACTATTAATGGCAGACAAAATAAACCTCAAATAAAAATAATTAAGTGAGTTAAACAGAAATATTATGGGAAATGTGTGGATTCGCTCACTTATTTATTAATGAACACCTATATGTATTTCTTGAACATCTACAATGTGCCAGGCATTGTCAAAATGCTGGGAATAATATGTAATATAACATTGCTCTACAGAAATATGTTTGCTGCCTTCAAAGAGCTTCTATTCTTGTGAAAGAAGTTAACAAAATATGGATGTGTAAATATAATTGGTAGTGATTAGGGCTATAAATACAAGTAAGGAGGTAAAGAGACTGAGTATGACAGGACTTCATGGAATGCCTTTCTGAGGAGGCGACCTGAATGGAGTGAACAAGTCCTGTGATTCATAGGGGTGGGGTGGGTGAGAAATTGTTCCCAGGAAGAGTAAACAGTATCGTGTCTCTGTACACAATGAATACACATGTGCAAAAGCTCAGAGTCAAGAGCAGTCTTCCCAAACAGCATCAAAATAGATAAAACAAAAACTGCTGGAAATACAAGGAAAAATCCAGAAATACAGTGATGGTGAGTTGCTTTAACTCTGTCCCTCAGAAATTGTTAAATAGTCATAGTTAAAGATACAAATTTAAAAATTGAATTAACATTGATTATATATATATATATATATATATATATATATATATATATATATATCTTACTAACCAAGAAACAGCAAAACGCATTTTTCTCAAATAGAATATTTTTTTAAGAACTGGCCCTGTAGTAAGTTCCATAAATACAAATCAATAGGTGCATATTCTCTGACTATACTGCAATAAAACTAGATTATTGAAAGAAAAAGTCAAATATTGTATCCACTTATTATTAATAAACACTCTCCTAAATAAAACTAAGGTTTAAGAAGAGTTGATTTAGAATTCCAGACCATTTAGAAATACATGAAAATGGAATTACTACATTGAAATATGGCAACACTCAAATGTAAAACAGTACTCAAGCGACTATGTATTATTTTATTTATTTATTTTTTAATGTTTATTTATTTTGAGAGAGAGAGCATGAGCAGGGGAGGTACAGAGAGTGGGGTGAACAGAGAATCCAAAGCAGGCTCTGCCTTGACAGCAGCAAGTCCAATGTGGGACTCAAACTCAGGAACCATGAGATCATGACCTGAGCCAAAGCTGGACACTCAGCCAACTGAGCCACCCAGGTGCTCTATGTATTATTTTAAATGATTTTTTTAGGAAACAAGAAAGAATGAAAATAAAATATTTAAGTATTCAATTAAAAATATAAAAAAATAAATAAACCTATAAAAAGTAAATGAAAAGGATTAATAAAGATAAAGCAGAAATTGATGAGATATAAATCTATGAAATTAATACAGATAACACAACTTTGAATTAAATAAAAATATTTTTTAATTTATTTTAATGTTTATTTATTTTTGAGAGACAGAGTGTGAGCAGGAGAAGGGCAGAGAGAGAAGGAGACACAGAATCTGAAGCAGGCTCCAGGCTCGGAGCTGTCAGCACAGAGCCCGACGTGGGACTCGAGCTCACAAACTGCAAGATCATAACCTGAGCCAAAGTCGACCACCCAATCAACTGAGCCACCCAGGCACCCCAATAAAAATACTTTTTAAAAAAGGTCAATAGAAAAGATAAGTATTCAGCTATTTAAAGTTCAAGGGAAATAAAAGCAAAAATTAACTATTGGGACCTCAAGAGAAAAAGCTTCTGCGCTGGAAAGGAAACAATCAACAAAACTAAAAGGGAACAGACAGAGTGAGAGAAGGTATTTGTAAATGACATATCGGAAAAAGGGTTAGTATCCAAAATCTATAAAGAACTTATGAAACTCAACACCCCAGAAAACAAATAATCCAGTGAAGAAATGGGCAGAAGACATGGATAGACCCTTCCCCAAAGAGGACATCCAGATGGTCAACAGACACATGAAATGATGCTCAGCATTGCTCATCATCAAGGAAATACAAATCAAAACCACACTGAGATACCATTTCACACCGGTCAGAGTGGCTAAAATGAACAACTCAGGAAACAACAGACGTTGACGAGGATGTGGAGAAACGGGAACCCTCTTGCACTGTTGGTGGGAATGCAAACTGGTGCAGCCGGTATGGAAAACAAGTGTGGAGGCTCCTCAAAAGATTAAAAATAGAATTACCCTATGACCCAGCAATAGCACTACTAGGAATTTATCCAAAGGATATAGGAGTCTGCTTCATAGGGGCACATGTACCCCAATGTTCGTAGCGGCACTTTCAACAATAGCCAAATCATGGAAAGAGCCTAAATGTCCATCAACTGATGAATGGATCAAGAAGATGTGGTTTATCTATACAATGGAATACTACATGGCAGTGAGAAAGAATGAAATCTGGCCATTTGCAAGAATGTGGGTGGAACTGGAGGTTATACTGCTAAGTGAAATAGTAAGTTAGTCAGAGAAAGATATCATATGTTTTCACTCATGTGTGGAATTTGAGAAACTTAACAGAAGACCATGGGGGAAGGGAAGGGGAAAAAATAGTTTCAAACAGAGAGGGAGGCAAACCATAAGAGACTTTTTAAATACAGAGAAGACGGGGCGTCTGGGTGGTTAAGTGTCCGACTTCAGCTCAGGTCATGATCTTGCAGTTCGTGAGTTCGAGCCCTGAGTGTGCTGACAGCTCTGAGCCTAAAGTCTGCCTCTGATTCTGTGTCTCTCCCTCTCTCAACCCCTCTCCCACCCACCCCCTTTCTCAAAAATAAATAAACATTTAACAAAATTTAAATACAGAAGACAAACTGAAGGATGATGGGGGGTGGGGGAGAGGGGAAAATGGGTGATGGGCATTGAGGAGGGCAATTGTTGGGATGAGCACTGGGTGCTGTATGTAAGCGATGAATCATGGGAATCTACTCCCAGAGTCCAGAGCGCACTGTATACACTTAACCCATAAATTGCTAACTTAACCCATAAATTGTGTTAAAAAAATAAAATATAATAAAATCATTCCCCCCCCAAATTTGCATATGAACTGTCTGTTACATTTTATTTTCTTGAATAAAGGGCTTAGATGAAAACTAAAAACACCCACAAAACAAACAAACAAAAAAACCAAATTATATTGTAAATCAACAAAGGGCAAATAACCAGATATAAAATGATTTCAAAATTAAAGAATACACTTATTGCTTTTATATCATTGAATTTAGAAAGTAGATGAAATTAATGACGTTCTAGAAAAAAATAAAGTAAGAATACTGACTGCAGGAGACATATAAAACCTGAAAATAACAATAATCAAAAGACGTTGAAGTAATTATTAAAGACAGGCCTATCTTTATACAAAAGTTTGAAGTGATTTTCCTGGCATTCTGTTAAGCTTCCAGAAACATGCCATTCCTCTGTTATTTAAACCTTTCAGAGCATTAAAAAATATGGAATCTTTTCCAACCCCCTTTTCAAGACTGGCAGAATTCTGACACTGTAACTGGACAAAGAGAGGACCAAAAGCTAAGGATAAACCTGACTCCTGGGTATAGATGTAAAAATCATAAATAAATACATGCAAGTAAGATCTGGCAGCTTGTAAAAAAAACTATATTGTTGTGCAAGAATGGTTCAACACAGGAAATCTATTAAAGCAATGTTTTACATTTCCAGATCCAAAGAGACAAAACTCCATGACAATCTTAATAGAGACCCCAACACTTACCAAATAAAACTTTCTAATAAGAGTAGAAAGAAGTCGGGGCACCTGAGTGGCTCAGCTGGTTAAGCATCCAAATTTGGCTCAGGTCATGATCTCACAGTTCGTGGGTTCGAGCCCCGCGGCGGGCTCTGTGCTGACAGCTAGCTCAGAGCCTGGAACCTGCTTCAGATTGTGTCTCCCTCTCTCTCTCTGCCCCTCCCCTGTTCACACTCTGTCTCTTTCTCTCTCGAAAATAAAATAAAACATTAAAAAATTTTTTTAAAAAAGAGTAGAAATAAGTCATCTTCAGTTTGATAAGGGCTAGGTACCGGGCAACCACTGCAAACATCAAACGACAATCGAGCAACTTCAGAAACTTTCCTGTTGGCCATAAGGACAGGATAATGTGTGAGAGACCCCCAAAATGACATTTGTCAGGAGACAACCTGCTGATTGGAGAAAATGCCCCGAGTTAGCCAGTATTTCCACAAAACGCTCTTCCTTCATGCATAACTTCCAAATGAAACGTGTGCATATTTTTTAACCAAAGTAATTACCTGTCTTTTTGTGACATGGTTAAAAATGCTCCCTTCTAAGGAAGCAAAGTTATTTTTAGGCAATGCTTTTTTTCTTTTTTGCATAATTGTAATTTGCTAAACACATTCCTGTGGAGCATTAGCTCATAAGACAGGAGTGATAGTGAATACATTAATTCACTCTAAGTGAATTCACTCTAAGTTGGCTCTACGTACATGTCTTATTGCAGGAAAACACTCTTAAATGCATCACCAGATGTCTCTGTGGGCACTTACGCTCTACAAAAGCCATGCAATTGACAGTGACCATCGGGCCTAGAGTCTAACGTAACCATACTGGAAGTCAACACGCTCTTAAAGAAAATTGACAACAAATCAAAGTCTCCAAAGGGAAATTTTGGGAACCAGCACAAGCTTTTAGATCTAAGATTATTTTTTCCCTATAATTGAAGCATTGCATAAAATGACTTCCACTTAACTGACTCATGGGATTACTGACACTCTGCTCCCTCTGTAAAACCTAACTCTGAAGCCAGATGTACTGTGAACTTCTAGGTAGTAAGTCTCTCTGCAGGACGCCCTCTCCCTGCTGCTCTGACCAGTTGAGTGCGATGCTTCCCAAGAGGTGACTGTGTTTATTCACACACTTGTTTTTGTCAGTTGTAATTTTTAATTGAAAATTGAAAATAGGATGTAAACCAATTATAAACAAGAATATAAAAACAAAATTGGTGTTTCTATGAAAATTAAGTTGAAAATTTGGAAAGAATTAAGGTAGATGGCTACCTTGTACCTCACACAATTCAGGTATTAATGTCATGAGTTTGGGACCTCGCAAAGAACTTCACCCAATCCGTGATGATGTCTGATGACTTCTTCCATGCTGCTCTTTATCAGGCAAAAATCAACGTTTGCCTTCTAACTTGGGCTTTTTATAAGAAGTCCTTCCCAGGGCGCCTGGGTGGCTCAGTTGATTGGGCATCCAACTTCGGCTCAGGTCATGAGCGCACAGTTTGTGAGTTTAAGCCCCATGTTGGGCCTGTGCTGACTGCTCAGAGCCTGGAGCCTGCTTCGGATTCTGTGTCTCCCTCTCTGTCTGCCCCTTCCCTACTTGCACTCTGTCTCTCTGTATCTCAAAATTAAATAAACATTAAAAACATTTTTTTAAAAGAAGTCCTTCCCTATTTCTAGGTCACATAGAGTGCCATGCAGAATGGGCTACATAAATTGCCAGCCTCGCGTAAAATGAAAGTACAGGAGCCTTTTTAAAATTAAGAATTTCAAGACGACAACAGTAGAGCATTCAATCAAGTGCAGGTTCATCTGAGTGCCTGCGCATGTCAGACACCCATGAAGCCAGCTGTGTTCTTGTACATCTATGAATATAACTCTTCTACTTTTCAGATTTGAAGTTTTAAGCTCTCTAGAGTATACAGTTGTATAAAATGGTAAATAGGGGCTTAATGCTTTTTTTCTTCCTTTGTAGAACGAGCCAGGTTTCTCCAAATCACCTACTAAGCAGCCTACTCTTTGCTTATTGTTTCATGGCATCATCTTTATCACATATTAGGTTCTGTGTGGATCTTGCTCTGGACTTTCTGTTCAGTTCCATTGATCATGAATTTGTTTGTTTTGTTTTATTTTTGTTTTGTTTTTAGTTTATTACTTGTACTAGTTCTCACTTTTGTCTAATTTGCCTTTTCTATTCATGGGCATTTATTCTTCATAAACAATTTTAGAGAAAGTTTTCCTTTTTAAAATGTTTATTTATGTACTTATTTATTTTGAGAGAGGGAGAAAGAGAGAGAGAGAGAGAGAGAGAGAGAGAGAGAGAGAATTCATGGGGGAGGGGTAGAGAGAGGGAGAGAGAGAATCCCAAGCAGGCTCCACACTGTCAGCGCAGAGCCTGATGTAGGGCTCAAACTCAATGAACCTCGAGATCATGACCTGAGCTGAAATCCAAAGTCAGATGTTTAACCAACTGAGTCACCCAGGTGCCCCTAGAGAAAGTTTCATAAGTACCTTTAAAAAACTCCAGCAGGAGGGTGCTTGGGTGGCTCAGTCAGTTAAGCACATGACTTGGGGTCAAGTCATGATCTCACGGCTCATGAGTTCAAGCCCTGCATCCGGCTCTGTGCTGACAGCTCAGAGCCTGGAACCTGCTTTGAATTCTGTGTCTCCTTCTCTCTCTATGCTCCTCCAAACTTGTACTCTCTCTCTTTCAAAATATAAACATTAAAAAATGTTTTTAATCATAAAATAAACAAACAAACAAACAAACAAACAAACAAACTCCAGCAGGGATTATAGTGAGGACTGTGTGAAATTAGTGGGAGAATTGTTACCTTCATGATATTTTTTCATTCACCCAAGAACTTGGACTGTCTAATTAGATTTTCTTTTAGATCCTTTATTATGGTGCTGAAATTTTCTCTAGAAGATACTTTATCAGTTTTTATAAGTAATATATTTTTAAAATATAAGTATTTAATATTTTCTAATTGATTACCAATAGTTTGAAAAAATCACATGAATTAAAAAAAACTGATCCTGTATTCCAAAACCTTTATTACTTTTAAGAATTTGGCTATTCCTTCTTTTAAAAATTCTATATAAATGATCATATCATCTGCAAATAAGGCCAGCTACATAATTTGCAGAGCTCACAATGAAATGCAAATTCAGCCCCCCCCCCACTTTTTTTCTTTTATAGTTTATTGTCAAGTTGGTTTCCATATAACACCCAGTGCTCATCCCCACAAGTACAGGGCCCCTTCTTTTAACAGCAGGAAAAAATGGCTGTTAAGATACTAAATTTTAAATTTTTTCAGTGGTTTCTCTCTTGGCTTGGCATGGTATTTATTTTTGCTGTTGAATGTTGTTCTAAACAAAGTCAGTTAAATTTAATTGAAAATAATTATTAAAAAATTTGTCTTTATGTTTACTTATTTTTGAGAGAGAGAGATAGATACAGAGCATGAGCAGGGGAGGGGCAGAGAGAGAGGGAGACAGAGAATCCCAAGTAGGTTCCCGGCTTTGAGCTATCAATACAAATCCCCATGTGGGGCTTGAACTCACCTGAGATCATGACCTGACCTGAAGTTGGGCACTTAACTGACTGAGCCACCCAGGTGCCCCTGAAAATAATTATTTTATTTTATTTTATTTATCTTATTTTATTTTATTTTTTAAATTTTTTATGTTTATTTTATTTTTTGAGAGAGAGACAGAGACAGAGCTTGAGTGGGGGAGGAGCAGACAGAGAGGGAGACACAGAATCCAAAGCAGGCTCCAAGCTCCAAGCTGTCAGCACAGAGCCTGACGTGGGGCTCGAAGTTACAAACCATGAGATTATAACTGGAGCCAAAGCTGGACACTTAACTGATGGAGCCAGCAAGGTGCCCCCATCTGCTTTGTATATTAAATTCCGTATATGAGTGAAGTGCTTTGATATTTGTCTTTCTCTGACTGACTAATTTCACTCAGCATATCCTCTGGTTCCATCACCATTGTGGTAAATGGCAAGATTTAATTCTTTTTGATTGGCAAGTAATACTCCATTTAATATTTAAACCACATCTTCTTTTTCCATTCATCTGTTGATGGACATTTGGGATCTTTTCTATACTTCGGCTATTGTTGATAGTGCTGCTATTAGCGTTGGGATGTATGTGTCCCTTTGAAACAGCAAATCTGCATCATTTGGATAAATACCTAGTAATGCAATTGCTGGGTCATAGGGTAGTTTTATTTTTAGTTTTTGAGGAACCTCCATACTGTTTTCCAGAGTGGCTGCACCAGTTTTTATTCCCACCAACAGTGCAACAGCGATCCTCTTTCTCTGCATCCTCGCCAACATCTGTTGTTGCCTGAGTTGTTAATGTTAGCCATTCTGACTGGTGTGAGGTGGTATCTCAATATGGTTTTGATTTGTATTTCCCTGATGATGAGTGATGTTGAGCAATTTTTTCATGTGTCTGTTGGCCATCTGGATGCCTTCTTTGGAAAAGTGTCTAGTCATGATTTGGCCCATTTCTTCACTGGATTATTTGTTTTTTGGGGTGTTGAGTTTGATAAGTTCTTTATAGATTTTGGATACTAACCTTTTATCTGCTATGTCATTTGAAAATATCTTCTCCCATTCCATTGGTTACCTTTTAGTTTTGCTGATTGTTTCCTTTGGTGTGCAGAAGATTTTACGTTGATGAGGTCCCAATAGTTCCAGGGATGTATTGAGTAAGAAGTGCTGTGGCCGGGTCAAAGAGGTTTTTGCCTGCTTCCTCCTCTAGGATTTTGATGGGCAAAATCTACTATGTTTAGGTCTTTTATCCATTTTGATTTTATTTATTTATGGTGTAAGAACGTGGTCCAGGTTCATTCTTCTGCATGTCGCTGTCCAGTTTTCCCAAGACCGTTTGCTAAAGAGACTCTTTATTCCATTGGATATTTTTTCCTGCTTTGTCAAAGATTAGTTGGCCCTAAGTTTGTGGGTCCATTTCTGGGTTTTCTATTCTGTTCCATTGATCGAAGTGTCTGTTTTTGTGCCAGTACCATACTGTCTTGATGATTACAGTTTTGTAATACATCTTGAAGTCTGGGATTGTGATGCCTCCAGCTTTGGTTTTCTTTTTCAGGATTGCTTTGGCTGTTTGGGGTCTTTTCTGGTTCCATACAAATTTTGGGATTGTCTGTTCCAGCTCTGTGAAGAATGCTGGTGTTGTTTTGATAAGGACTGCATTAAATATGTAGAATGCTTTGGGTAGTATTGACATTTTAACAATATTTGTTCTTCCTATCCATGTGCATGGAATATTTTTCCATTTTTTGGTGTGTCTTCTTTGATTTCTTTCATAAGCTTTCTATAGTTTTCAGTGTATATATTTTTCACCTCTCTGGTTTATTCCTAGGTATTTTTAAAACAATTTTATTTATTTAAGTAATCTCTACACTCAACATGGGGCTCAAACGCCTGACCCTGAGATCAAGAGTCGTATACTCTTTCTGCTGAGCCAGGCAGGCACCCCTATTCCTAGGTATTTTATGGGTTTTGGTGCAGTTGTAAATGGGATCGATTCCTTGATTTCTCTTTCTGTTGCTTCATTGCTGGTGTATAGAAATTTAACCGATTTCTGTGCATTGATTGTATATCTTGCCACTTTGCTGAATTCCTGGACAAGTTCTAGCAGTTTTCTGATGGAATCTTTTGTGTTTTCTATATTGGGTTGTTGTAAATGTTATCCTTTATTTTATTAAGATCTTAAAATATGGCACATATGATATTTTTTCTTTGGTATAATATTGGGTATTCTTTCATGTTTTAGAACATGGTGTGTTTTTGTAAATATCCCATGGTGCTATAAAAATGTATAGCTTCTGCTTATTGCAAGTAAAGTTATATATATATATATATATATATATACATATATATATAATATATGTTATACATTGTGATTTGAATATATATATATAATAGTAATAATAGTTCAGTGTTATTACTTGCATTTCTCGGGTCTTCTATATGTCTTTTTATTTTTTGTCTGAATCTTTAGTTTCTGAGAGATATATGTTAAAGTCTCCACTTTCAATTCACACAGTTGTTACTGCTGACATGTTGGCACCATGTTATTTGGTACACATAGATTGACATCAGTTGTATTATCCTGCTCTATTGTTTCTTTTCTGAGTATAACATTCCTCTTTATGCCTAATAATAGAATTGTCTTACAATTTATTTTATCAAATATGTAGATTGTCACCCCACTTTTTTTTGGTTTATTTGTGGCTAGTATATCTTTTTCCGTTTTTCCCTATTTTTATATCTTTTTGTTTGAACTGTGTCTTTTTTAGCCACAAACTGTTAGATCATGCTTGATTTTAACCAGTTTAACCATATCCCTTTTTTTTTAAGTTTGTTTATTTATTTTTTTGAGAGAGTGCACGTGCGTGTGAACAAGTAGGGGAAAGGCAAAGAGAGAGATAATCCCAAGCAGGCTCCACACTGTCAGCAGAGCCCAACACGGAGCTTGAACTATGAACCATGAGATCATGACCTGAGCCGAAATCAAGAGTCAGATGTTTAACTGACTGAGCCACCCAGGCGCCCTCATATCCCTTTTTAAAGTTACTAATTATAGTTATTCTTAAGGCAGAATTTATTTCTGCTAAGGTCATATTTTCCATTTATTATACTTTCCTTTTATTTCTTTAAAAATTCATTTTCTGTTTGCATTAGATCTATTGTTTTATTCTTCGTGATTAAAAATTACATATTCCTTTTTGAAAAAGTGGTTGTTTGAACACAAGATCCATGCCCATGTTTGATTTCTCTATACATTTCCTAATCTGCATCAATATCTGTATCTAAAACTAATAATGCAAGTATGTTGGTGTGTCTTATCTACGTCGGAGAGCTCTTCACCCATTCCTACTTTGTTATATTAACTTGTCCAAAATAATAGTTCTGATCATTACAGATATAATGCCTCCTTCTCTTTCTGTCTCTTTAACTTTTCTAGTTGGATGAACTATATGATCACCTTTAATACTTAGCATCTTATAGATGCTTCTAATCTATTTATCCTTTTATTTTTATTTGTATACTTTCTTCAGCAATTTCCTTCAAAGTGAGGATTAATATAAAAATATTCTGAAGCCTACATGCTTGAGAATATTTTTTGTTACATCCTCATATTAAGTGACAATACCCCTGAATATAAACTTTAAGATTCTAAGTTATTTTCCGTAGAAAAAATTCTTCTACTTCCTGCATCCAAGTTGCTGTCAACTATGATGATATAAATTTGATTTTTTTTCTGTTTAAGTTATTTTTTTTTTTTTTTACTTTTGGAAGTATCTTAAGTAATTTCTTTGTCTTTGATGTTCTTAGATTTCATTATAATGCTATTAGGAATACTATGAGTTTTTTAAATCCAAATTATTTCATCAAGCTCATCTCTTGTTAAACTGAAAGATGTATCATGACTTTTTAAATGTCTTCCTTCTCTACTCAGGTCTTTTATTGTGGCACCATTATTATCTGTACACTACTTAAATCTTCCGTATCTTTTTTTTTTTTTTTGTATATTTTGTATAAAAGAAAGGATTCTTTTCTTGACTTTTTTTAAAAATTTATTTATTTATTTTGAGAGAAAGAGTGTGGGAGTGAGTGTGAGTGGGGGAGGGGTAGAGAGAGTGGGAGAGAGAAAGAGAGAATCCCAAGCAGGTTCCACATTGTCAGCACAGTGTCCCATGTGGGGCTTGAATCCACGAACTGTCAGATCATGAGCTAAGCTGAAATCAAGAGTTGGACACTTAAGTGATTGAGCCACCTAGGTGCCCCTGCTTATTGCCTTCTGATTAGCCAATGTCTAATTAATTTCCAAGATTCGTCCATTCTGTTATTTATTCCAGCTATCGGAATTTTTCTTTCAGCTCTTATATTTGTTTATACTTAGTAATTCTACTTGGTTCTTGTTAGGATCTCTTGCTTCTGATTTATATTATTAATATCTTATCTTTTGGCATATTATATTGTGTTTATTTTACAGTATTGGTGTGTCTATCCCAATTACTCTGTTTCAGGAGTCACATGTTCTTTGGTTGGTTATTTTATTTTATAGTGGATACATTCCTCAGGTAAATAAACATATCGGTCTGAAAGCTCACATTTCCCATGGTGTGCCACCCACCCAATCAGGTAGCATTCTTTGGAGATGGGCCAAAGGTTAAGTCCTGGTATGTCCGTCTTTCTCTGCAAATTGAAAGGGAGGGAAGATGATGAGATCCAGTTTAGAGAGCCCTTGGCACTATGAAAACATACTCAACCTCCTCCTTTGTTTCCACCCCACCAAGCACATCTTCTGTTCCTGGATTTAACTTTAATCATTCATCAAGTGACTTCATAATTGACTGTGGTTGGAAGGGGGGCTGTCAGATGGGACAGAGGTGTAGAAGTGAATGCTCAAGGGTAGGTAGTCAGGCATCTCCTGTTTTTCATCAGCTTATCACCCCACAGAGTTTTTATACTCCCCTGATAGTACCTTGACAAGTGGCCAGGCCTGTTATTGCTAATTTTTATGGCCACAAGGCATCCAATTACTGTCCCAGGCAAGAGGAGAACCTACAAGCTCCTCTGAAAATTAGCCTCTCATAGCTAGCCACCTTTTATTCTAATTTTTCTTCCCAGGTCTGTAAATACATTGTCTTCTGAAGTCAGTGGAGCAGCAAATTTGACATTTAGAGCTAATGTAGACCTGACTGGTTTTGATGACTTTTTAATTTGGTTGGAAGCAAGGAAAGAATTATATGGAAAGAGGCAAAGACTAACATTTTCAAGAACAAAAGGTGGAAGCCCAACCCGTACATCCAGCCAATTTAGACTGGGAATGGCAGGTGACACAGGCCTGTGGTCTGGCTAGGAATGAAATGGGATTTAGATCCTTCCTTAGGACTGACTTATCCCAGAAGACTTGGCTGGGTTTGGGAACAGTTGGTATGGTATGTGAGAGAACCCTTTTAAATGTATGAAGTGCTTCACACAAACGTTATCTCTTTTTATTTTTATTTTTCAAACATTATCTCTTTTAATCCTTACAATAATCGTATGCTGCCAGCCAGACTGGCAGGATTCCCATTTTACAGATGAGTAAGTCAAGGCTTGGTTACGTGCCTTTGCCACATTGTGGACGGGGGTAGAAACAGTACTTGAACACAAGTCCTTCTGCTGCCCACAGATACCTGAACATTGTCTTTGAGAAAGAACTTGGCATCCCTTATAAGCAAGCAAATAAACACAAAATTAGAAAAGGCTTGCTGATTCATTTAGACAGAAGAGAGTGTGCAGCATTTGGAATTACCCTGTAAAAATATCTGCCTGGATTAGGGCCAGCTGGAAATGTAGCCTTAGGCCTACAGAGAGGTGTAGGGAGCTCGATGGAAGGCAAAGGAAGGAAAGAGAACAGAGAGGGAGAGAGAGAGTGCAATCAGGAAAGAGTGATCTCAACAAGTGCTATTTTAGGAGTCTCCTTTCCTGTAAGTTTTATTCCACAAGATTATAAAAACTAACCCCAGCCTACAGATTTTAAAACAGGAAAACAGCTCCTTGGTTTGCTTGCTGACCTAGTCCTCTCCACATAACTCAATTTGTCCAACACACAGAACACTAAAGTTACATTTCTTGGATCAAACCCATAACATATTTCTGGGCTTTCCCATGTGGTTTGTTTACTGGGTTATGGTTGGCTTAATCTTATCAGTTCTGCTAAGCACGATGCTCTGAGCACTCTTCCTAACGTTTGTCTCTCAGCAGGCAATTCTCCACTCCCTGTTACCTCATTAATGTCAGAAATTCTGAGGTGAGGTGTTTGCCAAACTGTAGCTCTCAGAAAGGGAGAGGGATAGAGAGGGAGAAAGAGAGAAAACTCTTCATTTCCTGTAGATACACACAGATAGGACACTTTTCCTCTTCTCTTTGCAATCCCTTCAATAAAAGGAGCAATGATGTCCTCCAAATAGAAGGCCGCCTAAAGCAGAAATCATAGTCCTGAGAACAAAGGAAACACAGAAAAAGAAACCAAAACCCTTGGACATTATGGCTAGAAATTACTCCAGAGATAGGTCTTGTGGACCCAGGGCTGACCGTTTTCCTCTTGATCTCTGTGGGGTTGAGGATTTATGTTTGTGGGTGGTGGGAAGCGTAAGACCTGTGTCAGAGGCATGTGAGTGTGGATGTGAGAGACAGAGAGTGGGGAGAGGAAAGGAAGAAAGAAATGATGGTGGATTTCTGTCTTCCGTGATGTTATTTTGGATCGTGAAGCCACTAAACACTAGACGGATGACAGGGAGGCAGTTTGGGTAGTGGAGCACCATGATTACCACCTTTCCAGTAGCCATGGCCTCACCCAATATGGAGGATGAGCAAGGACGAATATTCTGGAACACCAGGAGGGGTGCAGCGCTGGGCTGAATCTTGAGTAATCTGAAAACAGCTAAGCGAGCTTGCCCCATTATAATAACAACAACCAACCAACGACTGTGTAGCTTTTATGATGTATCAGATGTTATCTTAAGATTCTAAGTACATGACAAATACTCATCAATACCCAAGAATAACTCCTTGGGTGGGTACTGTTATAGCCCCGTTCCACAAGTGAGAAAACTGAAGTACAGAGAAGTTATATCATTTGTCCAAAGACACACAGCTAGCGGTAGGATTCGAACTGGCTCTGGAGTGAGGGGGTATCAAAAGAAAACACCACGTAACACAACACAGGGTGTGACTTCCAATTTGTTTAACAAGAAAACTTCTGCATATTTTTAAAAATTTATTTTGAGAGAGAGAGAAAGCGTGAGTTGGGGAGGGGCAGAGAAAGAGAGAGAGAGAGAGAGAGAGAGAGAGAGAGAGAGAGAATCTGAAGCAGGTTCCGCGCACTGTCAGGACGGAGCCTGAGGCCAGGGTGGATCTCATGACCATGAGATCATGACCTGAGCCGAAATCAAGAGTCTGACCGCTTAACCAACTGAGCCACCGGGGGTCCCAGAACAAAAAGCTTTTGCACCTGCCTCTGTATCATTTATCTCTGAAAAGGTAAGCATAGAAAAAAAATAATTGGAAAGAAATATACCAAAATATTTGCAGTGCTTATTTCCAGACAGTGGGATGAATGGCAAATCTTGCTTTCTTCTTTAGTCTTTTGCGTATTTGCTCCTTATTTATTATTTATTTATTTATTTACTTATTTACTTATTTATTTATTTATTTTTAATGTTTATTTTTGAGAGAGAGAGGAGAGAGAGACAGAGCAAGAGCAGGGGAGGGGAAGAGAGAAAGAGGGAAACAGAATCTGAAGCAGGCTCCAGGCTCTGAACGAACTGTCAGCACAGAGCTGGATGCAGGGCTCGAACTCATGAACTGTGAGATCATGACCTGAACCGAAGTCAGACGCTTAACTGACTGAGCCACCCAGGTGCCCCGTATTTGCCCCTTTTTAAAAAACAATCTGTACATAATACGTTTATAATAAAGAAATTCACCGTGTAGGGAAATGAGGCAGTTGCATCTGACTTCTTTTCCAGGAAGTACATTCCATCCCGGGGTCACTGTTCTCATTGCCGGCTGCTCCTCACCATGGGGTAAGGGCTCTGCTTGCACCCCCTTCCCCCATCCCCTGTCTTCCCTCCTGTTTCCATGTTACTGCTCTATAGACTTATGTGGGTCCACGGAAAACAGCCCTGTGGTGAACTCTGGGGTGGTGTCGACTTCTTTGCAGTGAGGTTCATCACCTCCCAAATTACAGTGCTTTCAAGTTTTGGTTTTATGTATCAGATTTCTGTTCACAAGGCCAAGGCGTTACCCAAGGGCTAAACTAAAATATGCATGATGATTTAATTAAAGGATTTAACATAAATAGTAACAGGTAAAGAATATATTTGTATGTGAGGCAGGAACAACAACAATGAAAAAGAGTATGAAGCCGTTAAATAATGGAACTGTCCACCGATAATTGTTCACTTATAAACAGTTGAATAGATTATCAGTGAAATACATCTTTGGGTCTTCTGCACACTGATTATCAAACAGCTGCGAATATGGATGGAACAATTCTCTGGTCTCAAATTCCCTGCTAAGTAAGAGAATATTCAGCCCCCACCACCTCTCACCTTCTCCCGAATGTTCCTTCCTTAAAGACCGACAGAAGATTATTTTACTATCCTTACTATTTGTGGAATTTTCTTTTTAGCATAATAGAAACTGAATCCTTCCCACTGAGATGGAAACATGTTTTGGTCTTTTTGTTATATTCAGCAGAAGTAACCCCAGAAGGCAGCTGGCTTTTGGATCTCTGAGGTGAACTCAGACATTAATTGATGGATCTGTTCCATGACTCTTTGAATGAGAATTCAAATACATAAACCTTTGGGATCGAATAGGAACCCAGATGGATTGCAGAATTCCCAAGCCCGCCACAAGGTATTGTGATGCTCCTTGGTGTGGTGGCCACCAGTCTCCAGATGACAAAAGGGAGGTCCAGGTGAGGAAGAGGGAGAGGGGAGGAGCTTGGCTAGGGACAGACCCCTGGTGTGGCTTTGAGTTCCCAGCAAATTGGCATCATACCTACCATCACTAGGGCTTGGGCTGTTCGCCCGGATCCTGCATCAAAGCAGTTGATATCCTAGGATAGAAAAAAAAAAAAAGAGAGAGATTAGATCCTGCAGGGACTGACTGCGGGTCTGCAGAATTGTTTTCCATTTACTGGTGGGACCGAAAGGGTCCCACAGAACCCCCAGGTGACCGATGTCAGTCTTGACCAGATGTGGGGCCAGCACACCCTGTCTCCAGGCAGCCCATGAACCAAAGTCCTCACGGCCTCTTGGGTCCAAAGGCATAAATCATCGATTTTCTATGAATTAGGGATTACTGCTAAATCGTGTGCTTTCTATTAATAGATCTTCATAAATGCTGCAGGTGCGGCTGGAGCTCGTCTTTGAAGTACTGCTTAATCGTCCCCTTTCCAAATCCTCATAATCCAAGCCTCGTAAAAAACCCCGGGGATTATTGATTGAGAGGGCCTCGGGGATCCCTAAAGGTGCCGCATCTCAGACGCCGGCCGGTCCCCGAGGTGCGGCTGCAGGCCCGGGAATGCGTGCCAGGTGCGGTGGTCCTGCTGCCTGTCTCCTCCAGGCAGTGACAGGGAGGAGCCCGGGGGCGCGGAAGGCGCTGCGATGGTGCGCACGGGCCACCTGCTCCTGCGTCCTCATTTTCAACTTTCAGGCCTTATTAAATAACTTGCTTAAAACAATATTCTTTGGAACTATAGTTTGAGACAAATTTTCTCACTCTAACTAATTAATTAATGAGCATCGATCTGCATTAAAACAATTTCATTTGTTCCAGTCAATCTGTTTATTGTAATCACTTTAATTAAGTTAAAATTTCACTTGTCGAATGAATGAATTTCGTCACCGTAATTTACATTTCCGTCCTGATCTTCTGTGCCTCCCGTTCCTGGCACTGTCCCCCCAGCCACCCGGCATGGCTTCTTAGGCCCTGCAGGGCCACATTTACTAAAACTGATGTGTTCATGAAGTTCCTGCGCCCAGAATGTCCTTCCCTCTCCTCTCTCTGTGGTGAATCCCGGCTCAAACGTCACCTTGGGAAGCCTTCTGGAGTTGCCAGGCGGATTCTGTCGCTTTCTTCTTTCTGTTTCCATAATGCTTTGTTTATGCCTCTCTTTAACAGTGTGTATATTTGAGTGCATTTTATCGGTGTAGCTGTTCATTTATTCAGCACATTTCTTAATCTCCTGGGTTCCCCCGGACACTGGGCGGGATCAGACCCAGAGTGCCTGATGTTAATAACACGAAAATAACTAGGTTAGTAGAATATGCCACGAGTTATAATAAAAAGCACTCTGAGGTCTTGGGTAGGGAGTCACTCGTCCTTTCTGGGTTATGAACACTTGAGAACTGCCTTACTGGGAACACCCCATAGGGTGCCCGCCACTTACCCTGGTTGATACACCTTCATGGAGTTATTGGTGCAGTTTAAAGATGGCTGGATCTGGACTCAAATTCTACAGGTTGGAGTCTCATGTTGTGCCTGTGAGAAGATGCTTAACTTAGGGCAGGTCACTTGAACATTCTGTCCTGGCTCATCAATGAAATGGGGATAATAACCTTAGTCTGGCACTGTTACCAGAAGCAAATGGGGAAATGTAAGTGAAAGCAATGTGAACACCGACAAGGGACAAGGACAATGTGAACACCGACAAGGGAATTAGAGGAAATGCCCTGTTGTGAATGATGTTATCTTCATGACAGGTCACAGTGATGTCTTCTCCCGAAAACCACCCTGTGCACAATACCTCATGAGCTTAACTACCAGCCATGGAACACTAAAACCACGACTGGTGTCAGGATCATTACAAAGGGACAGGAAGTCCCGATCTTTCACTCCTGCTGAGCCGTTGGTCCATGTTATGTATGTTTCTATGGGGACCATTGGGTTGATTTGAGATAACTATGAAATATCTTTGAGGTGTAGCCGGTTCATTCTATTTTAGGTAGAACGAAATCGGTGCGTGAACATGTCCACGCCCCTCGGGAAGAATTTTCCCACTAGTTTTTCATGGTCTGATAGAAATAACACTTATTGGACGCAGAATCAGCCAGACGCGTGTAACCACTATAGGTGGGTTTTGAGAATTGCTGTCATGTTCAGATTTCTTCTCATTGCCTTGATAACTATGGTCAGTGTGCACTTGAGGGTAGACAAATCCATCATTGGTTTAAGCAGCCCTCTACCGCACCGTGGTGCTAAAACTCACAAAATTAATCAGCTGGTAGAAAGACACCCTTGGAGGTGAATGGAAGGAAGAAGATGTGAATAGAAAGGAATGCATTTGGACAGGGATCTATTTATCATTTATACCTTCAGTGCGTGGTGGGCCTATAAAAACGTGGCAACATGTGAGAGAGTGGAAAGCACGATGAAGAGAGGCAAAGGCTTCCAAGGAAAGAGATGACATTTTTGCTTCTGACAGTAACAGCTACTCGGATGAAAATGGATTTGGGCAAAATTTTTGACTATCTTTCCCATGTGGAATGGTGTTTGTTCAACGAGGTGGTGTGCGATGAGAAATAAAGCCCCATGTGGCCTGCAGAAAGAAAGAAAAGAAAAGACCCTTTTCAATGTGTTCAGGTGCTCCTCAGTGTATGGTTCAGTCCGAAACTGGGTTTAGCCTGAACAGTTCATTAGCCTCAAAACGTGCTTGCCACATGGTGGGCAGTGGAGAGGGGGGAGGCCAAGAGGCCAGGCAGCCGTGGCTGACAACTGTGGGGTGTGCTGTGGTGTGGAGCCACGCAGCCGGACTCACGTCTGGAAGTCATGCCAGCTCCATACACACCGTTCCTTCTATCTGCCAGACCGGTACATTTATCCCCATGGTAGTGTGTCCTCTGGCCTCCATTCAGCCGCTCCTTCACTGGAAAACAAGAAAGAAAAAAAAATACCCACAACTCTCTTTGGATCTGAATCTGAAAGTTGAACTGACCCTGTGCTCATGGCTGAGGGTATAGAAGTCCGAGGAGCAAGCTGCCTTTCTCCCTTTTAACACTTAACTCCCCAAACTGGTCCCAGTTTTGGGACCCAGAATCAGCCAGGGTCCCAGAATTGTCTGAGGCCCGGAAGTAGACATTTTATTACAAAGTTTGTAATATAATTTGACTTTCTGAAGGTTGTAAATATGTCATATTGCTTAAAAGAAGCCTAAACACCCTAAGTGTTACAACTATTGTTAATTGTTCCATTAGACATTTTACTTATAGTTTAATGTTAGGTATCCTGCTATTGTTGAAAACACGGATACTTGAGCCTTTCTGATTTAGAGGCTACTTTTGCTGGGAGGAAAGACTTTCTGGACCACCTGGCCCTGGTGTGTCCCCACTGAGATTCTTTGCAGAATGAATGGGAGGGCTGCCCTCCCTATCAATGGGTCCTGATGAGGTGGTGTTAGTTTCAGACTCAATGGGATATACTAAGTGGGATAGAAGAGAATTTATAAGATTAGTCCTGGAGGCCAGGCTGTTGACCACCCAGAGGAGGAGACTCACACCGGTGGTTACCAGTGTTCCTGGGGTTCTCTCTGAGAATGACTATCCTTGGGGACTCTCTCAGCAACCCCAATGATAAACTTTTTCTGCAGGAAAACATGCATGAAAGCCTGAACCATGCTTTCCCAGAAGAAAGACAAATAAAAAGGAAATTAAACGTTTGATCTCTTCATGTAGGTCTGCATTGCAATTCCCTGACGTGTATGCATTTTCTTTGTAATACAGAAATGACCAAAACCAAAAATCCAATAAAAACTCACAGTGCTGTTAGCAAACACTTGTATGCTTTCTTCTTTGAATTGCCTTTAAGGATGCATTTCTTCCCCCCACCTCCCTGCATTTGCCTTGAAAAGTAAGCAGCCACAAGTACTCATTTAGCTTCCTGATACGATCTGGGAGTGCTTGCCCTCTTTCCGCTAACACTAATTAGGGACCTATCAGGGTCCCCAAGGGAGCCTCGCTTCTCACTAACACCATCCAGTACCATCCAAAAGGGAGGCAGGACTCTCATAAGCTGTTTGCCCCAAGTCACCCAAAGAAGGTGGCAAATTCCCAGGGAAAGTATCAAATGAATCTGTTAATGAGCCAAACACTAGCAAAGAGGGTAAGGGAGGAGGGGTATGTGCAAATCCAGAGACTGAATGAGCCAAAGGAAATGGAGGACTTATTTATCTGGTTGTCAAATGAGTGTTAATGTGAGGATCTCTCATTTTGGTTGAAAGCATTTTCAAGCCAAATCTTTGATGATAGAAAGGCATCTCAGATAAGCCAAGAGCTTCAGAGTTTATAGTTTGGAAAAAAAAAAAAAAAAAGAAGGCAATTTGACCCTCAGAAGGATGCATGTTTCAGTAGAAATTATGGTTATTATTTATATACGTTGGGATTTTTGTCTCCTTAAGCAAGAATTTGTCCTGCACCAGGCCCAAATTTAACTGGAAAAAAACTTAGAGATCAGTTTGTTCGAACTCTTTATTTTACAAGGGAAATTAAGTGACATGTCCAAGTTCATACAAATGAGTGTAACATCTGGATACGAAATGGCATGGGCTTAACCTATTTCATTGTGCACCGATGATGTAATTTCTACCATATTAGTCTGTAAGTTTATTTCTCCGGTTTGTTTTCTTCCCTTTCTTCCCTCTGTCACCCCCTCTATCAATCTCGCTTTTTTTTAGTATATCGAGACATCAGATGTGCTACTTCTTTCCCACTACATCCATATCAGTTCTATTGTTTCACCTTCTTTGTTGGTTTGGTCATCATTGTTTTTTTTATTACCAAGTAACTTGTCAAGGTATATGCCACAATTTGTTTCTACATTCCAGTTAGGGGCCATTATGAATACAGATGCCATGAAGATTTTTGTATATGTCTTTGTATGAACCTATGTTTTCTTTTGGATAGAAATTTAGGAGTGTGAGTGCCATGCCACAAGGAGGGTGTGTTTCTGACTCTGTACAAGTCTGCCATGTTGTTTTCCAAAGTGGTAGTACATTCTACACCCCTCCAGCAGTAGATAAAGGCTCCAGTTCCCACACACCCTTCTCAACTTTTGACGTTGTCAGTGTTTTTCATCAGAGCCATGCTAATAAGTATGCAGTATTATTTCTTTGTGGATTTGACTTGCATTTCCCCAATGACTAAAAGTAACTTTTAATAACCAGTTGGCCATTGACACAACTTCTTTTGTGCTATATTGGTCAAGGTTGTTAACTCATGTCTTATTGTTGTTTGTCATTTTGTTGTCTAATCATAAGGATTATTTATATTATCTGGATAAATGTCAGTTTCTAGAGATAGGTATTGCAAATATTTTCTCCAGTCTTTTCAGTTTTGCTTTTCATTTTTAATGGTACCTTGATTAGCAGAACTGTTTCATTGTGATAAAGCTGAATTGCTCAATGTTTTTATGGTTAGTGCTTTTTGTGTCTTGCCTAAAAAATCATCGCCTCCCCCAAGGACATAAAGAAGCACCTGTGTTTTCCTGTTCTAGAAGCTTTATGAGTTTCAATTTTTATATTTAGGTGTACGATGTATCTCAAATTAATTTTTGTATGTGATGACAGAGAGATAGGCCTCTTTCCCCTTATCTAACCTCTACTTCCAGGGCAACTAGAATCAATTGTTCTAGTACAATCTTGTAGACAGCCTAGGCCCTTGTGTTACTTAAAGAAGGAATGCATCGAAGGGCATCACTGAGGCATTTATGACATGCTTCAGGAATGTTCCCATCAACTCTTGCACTGTAATTTATTATTATTTTCTTGTATACACCAGATAATACAGATAACTGGGTTTTCTTATTTTGTCTTGTTTTTCTATTACCATGTAATTCCTTATGCTATTCCCTATTTCTGGAAACTCCAATTCTTTTTCCCTACCTTCTGGTGTCTTACTTATCTGTCAAATCCTAGATCAAATGCTATTTCTTTCATGAAGGCCATGCTTATTTTCCTGCCTTATTCTCTTATAATTCTGAATTTTCCTATGCATCCTACCAATTATTTAAGGTAGGACGTTGTCCTATTCACTTTAGAACCACCTGAAGAAGCTGATATAGCAAACTGTACACAGTGGATGCTCAATGAAGGATTACTGACTTGAATTTTATTGCAAGTTAGGGGTTTGGAAAGAGCATTTTGTTGTTGGAACTTCTATCTACAATTCATCTTATCTGAAGTAGTGTGCTTCTTGATACATTAAATAATCCATAGCAGAATGCAAACACATACCTACGCAAAGGACATTTTGGAAAAAATGCCCTCTCTAATAGGTAAATCTTGACTTCAGGATTTCAGCCCAAGAGCCTGGTTTAGGTATATTTAAAGTATATATTCTCCCTTAGATGGGGGAAGGGATGGTCTCTGAGATGGACTGGATGAAAAGGAATGGCAGGAGGCTTAGTTCCAGAAGGAAAGTCTGGGCACAAGTACCAGAAAAATGGGGAGTGACTGGTGGGTGGTCAAAAACAACACACATATAGTACAGGTCTTTCAACCCCAATGCGTGGCCTCCTGTGCTAAGTGTTTGCTGATGCTTGGTTGGAAACAAATGATTTCCTGATAATAAAGGGGATTTTGAAACTTGTAATAAATGCTGGCCCATGCTTTTCCTGGCACATATTTGACTGTAGCTGCATAGAATAAATGAATTTATCTCTATGAATCTAAGTTCCCCACAAAATAAAAATACTATTAAGTGCAAGCAGCGAGCCACACCCTCACCTCCATTCAAAGCAAATATCCACCCACGGTAATGCAGAGTGCTGTCTGTCACACCAGCTAATTGTCATACCCATGTGTGACCTCACTTACAGGGACAGGGAGCCTGTGATTAAGAGAACAGGCTGTCATTGAGTTTCATGTGCCTCCTTTGACTCAACATGCAGTTGTAAGAAGGCATTTAACAATAGTGGTCATATAACAATAATAGTAATATATTTAATGAGCGTTTACAACATGGAAGGAACATATCTAAGTACTTCCCACGTACCATGTCATGTAATCAGCAAAGAAAGTTTCCAAGGCTTCTCAGCATCTGAAGTCAGGCTCATGAAAGATGATATGGAGCCTGGTCAGTGGATTTTGTGCCTTCCCGTGTAGTGGACACTGTGATGCATGGCCCAGCTCCCCCTTCAGGATGGTGGGTGTGTTCCTCAGGGGCTGGGAGTGCCGCTGGCCGACAACCCTCAGTTACCAGCCCTCTCTGAGAACCAACCTCAGCTAAGAAGATCTGCTGTGCCCATTGGCAGCTTACATCCAATGACTAGACAGACAATGTTGGGATACAAAGGCCTGTATCCTTTTACCTCAACCTGGGACCACCTTGAAAGGCCACCCCAGCTCCAGCGGGGCTCCCTGTGGGATAGGCTGTGGTCTTTGTTGGGACTGTGTTGCAGCCTACTTTTTCTTCTGTCTGATCCTGATGCCTTCCTTTCTCCTCCATGGGTACTGGTCCACAGAGCATTTCCTGCATATTCATTTACATCTTAGAGTCAGCTTCTCAGGGAACTTGATCTGTATGCCTGTAGAGCCAGGCATCCAGTTAGTGTGATTTGTATCCACACGGTAGAGCTATTTCTGACTGGGTGGCAGGTAGGAAACTTGGAATGGTCCCCTGACCACCTCCATCTTGTTGGGCATTTCCTAGCCAAGCCCTACCACTCTCTGCCCAGGACAAAGGGAGCACGTGTGGTGTGTGCTGCTCATCACAATGGGGAGCACTTGCTCATCACAATGTGTCTGGCCTTGGGAAGAGTCCCTTGTCAAGGTGTCTGGGTATCTGGATTCCATTTTGAATCAGTCACTAGGTCACTGCAGGACCACAGATTGTCCAACCATAAACCTTTAAACTCTGGCAGTAGGTTGGAAGAGGGCTCAGATTTTCTATTTGCAAGTTGAGGATGTTGACATAAATAATCTTTAAAATTCTTTAGCTTAGGGGCAGCTGGGTGGCTCAGTCAGTTGAGCATCTGACTCTTGATTTCAACTCAGGTCATGATCCCAGGGTGGTGGGATCAAGCCCCATGTCGGGCTCTATGCTGAGCGTGGAGCCTGCTTAAGAGTCTCCCCCCTTTTCTTTCTTTCTTTCTCTCTCCTCTCTCTCTCTCAAATAAAAGAATTTTAAAAAATGAAAAAAATAAAGTTCTTTAGCTTGAGAATTCTATGATTTGATAAAAAATAATCATGCTTGTGCATATGTAACTCATCTGAACCTCAGTTTAAACCATAAAATAAGACCAATATTCAGCTTAAATGGCTGATGCAAGTATTTAATAATGGATGCAAATGTGCTTTAAAACCCGTGACAATTAATTTTACATGCCATCCTGATTGGGCCATAGGGTGTCTAGATTAAACTATTCTGGGTGGGTCTATGAGAGTGTTTCTGGAAGAGATTAGCATTTAAAGCAGATTTTAGATTCAAATCTAAATATGAATGAGAATCAGAAATTAGATTTTGTTCTTCTATGTGGATGAGCATCATTCAATCTACTGAAGGCCTGAATGGAACAAAAAGGCAGAAGAAGGAGAAATTTACCTCTTTGTCTTCTGGCCTGCTGTTTGGAGCTGGGACATTGGTTTCCTTCTGCTGCGGACTGAGATTTATACTCTCTGCTGCCTTGGTTCTCAGGCCTTTGGACTCTATTTTACCACTGACTTTCCTGGGTCTCTAGTTTGGAGATGGCAGATCATGGGACTTCTTAGTATGAGCCACGGCCTCAAAAAAAATGTCTTTCTCTGTCCCTCTGTCTCATCTCTCATTCTCTCTTTCTCTCTCTATAATATATATGTATATATTTCTACTATTGATTTTTTTATCTGCGGGAAAACTCTGATTAATACAGGTTCTATACAAATGACTATAAACCATTCCTATATCTATGAAGTCTTTCCCTTCTCTTCAGGAAGGGCAGAAATGTAACGCCTCTCAAGATTCTACGGCATTCATGACTCACTTACTCACTTATTTGCCCACAGTCTACAATATTTCAGTTAAAGTGGATAAGGAGCTTGGCTCAGTATTTGCTCGCCTTTCAAAGGGCTTACGTAGTTGCACGACCTCAAAACAATATTTTAGGTACAACTGATAAATGAAAACTGGTTGTTGTTTTTTTGAAAGTATATTAATGTAACAAGTACCTGCAAACAGCTCATCCCCAAATGCTAAAAACTCCAGAATTATTCCTGGAAACATTTGTAAACACTCTCCCGCTGTTGCACCAACCTAGTAATGCTGCCAACACTTCCAGAATTTAAGAGATAGGAAATTATTACCCTTTGGGCATCCCGTTCCATTAAATGTTTCTCTTAAAAGGGCACTGAGAATAGAACGAGGTACACTAGGTTCATTTCATTCCATCCGAATTCACTCTGCTTCCTCCTCTATGAATACCTCCTGTCTTTTTATCCATGTAACGGAAAGTCTCCAGGCCTGTGGCAGAGGGCCTTCAAACTAACTAATCAGCCTCTTTGCTCTTGTCCTTGGAAGCTACCTTGACATAGACCCTCATTTCTCTATTATCCACACATAGGGTCTAAGCTTGGTCATTTTCCCACCAGACCCCAGAGTCTCCCTCATTTCATCCCTTAGTATACAGCAGGGAAGACAGGAAGGACAAGTGTGGAAACACTGGGGCACATCTGAGCACATTCCAGAATGCAACATTCATGTCTTAGGCTCAGCCATTGCTCTGCACCAGCCACATCTCCCTTGTTAGCCCCAGTGGAACACAGTTGAAAGACTTATTCAGGGTTCAAAGGGCAAATCCTGCACAATAGGGATAGACTTCTCTCTGAGCCAAAGTTCTCAGAGGACCATGGTTCCCCTTGGCTTCTCAGCTTTCTTTTTTTATATTTTTTTAATGAATAACTGTTCATTTTTTTCAAAGCATTCTTCCCATCTGCTCCAAGACAAGGTGTCTGACTAAATTACATTTTGTGACGCATGCTGACTGCAAGCTAATAAAAAAAATAACCAGATAAGTAGTAAGTAGGTTTTTAATCAGAAGACTATATTGAACTGGAGATAGTAAAATCCTACATAACTACCTACAGATGCTAAAAATCTATAAAGGTATAGTCTGGGTCAGCACAGTTTACCTTCCTAATATGTTAGCCTTTGTTTTGCACATAGCTTTATTATTGAACTTAATAAACTATCAGTTTTATTATGTACAGTACATAACTCCTGGGGTTTTACTACAGTAACTATAATCCCAGCATAGCTGAGAGAGACAAAAGAGATCACTTCATGTGTGAATATTTTGAAATACCAAGAACTAAAGGCAAGTTTTTTTTGGAAGCATTTATTTTCACGAAGCAACCAGACTTTTGAAAAAAGTTGAATACATCATCATCGAAAATACTATTTCACCTCCCAAATCCTTAAGGTGGTGTCTCCTATGATGTGGACCCAAGTGGATCCTTAACGCATTGAAGCATTTTACCGGTAAAATTATTATGATTTCACCAGAATCAGTGTGGAATGAAACCAAAGGAAAAAGATGGGCTGCAAGGTAAAGTGACACCCTTTCCACTACCACAAACTCCTTGTAGAAATACTGCCTAAACGTATCAGGAAGGAGAGAAAATATCTTGGAAAACCTTTGGGATCTTGATGAATTTTGCAGACTTCCCTATACTCAATGGTATATTTAACCTTGTGATTTTGGCATTTGAGTGTCTGATGTGGTTTAGAGAAAAGACAGTTTGCTGTCATTTTGCTTGGTGTTACTCTTGAGAACGCTCAGTTAAAACTAGGCTAACTTGACTGGAAATCTAACTTGAGTAGCCAACAGCCAGAAAAATTATCAAGTTATCACTAGTATGCTACAAGGAGAGGTTTGCTTTTGGTTTAACTTGAGAGTTGGGTTCACCAGGGGTAAATAACGTGTTTGAAACTGAGCCCATTTCCTGACAGGCACAAACAGTGATCAACGCTACCCACTGACCTAAGATGAAGAGACTTTCGAGTAAAAAAATATCACATTTGCTTGTCTTATCTAACTTTATAGAGTTAGTTAGTTTTGGAGCTGATTATCTAACTGCATAGAGTTAGTTAGTGTTGGAGCTGATGGTCCAAATTTTGATTTATTTTTTACACTGATGTGTAAGCTAAAACTTTGGGGGTCTCTTATTTAGATCTATCCTTGTCACTCAAGCACAAACTCTTTGAGATAAAGATCTTATCTTCTATTTATTTTGCCTGCTCTTTCCATCTCTCAGCAGCCACCTTATAGGAGATAGCTTTATGGCATTTTCATAACTCATTTGATTTGCCTGACAAATAACAGGATATAACAATGGAATTGCAAAAATGAGGCTAGAGAAGAAGATGTAGACTCAGTGTCAGAGGACCTTGTACACCATTCTGGTATTTTATATTCTGTCCAATTTCACCCACTTATACTGGATCTTACCAAATTTACGCCACTGCTGTTACCTTGTATTAGCCGGTGCTTATTTTCAATGAGTATGTGAGCGCCTTAAGGGCTGGGATGATCGCATCTTATTCCTCCCTGGATTGTTCTCAGAGGGTTGGTATCTATAGAGGATGGGTGACAAAGTTACAGTGACTACAAGCATTAGAGTTTGCCTCAACCATTGGGGCAACCATTGCCCCAACTTACACTTCATGTATCTCTTTTCTGGACACAGGTTGAAATAGGTTAAAAGTTACCATAGGAAATTAACTTATTCTTGGGAAAATGGGGTCATTATGGGACTTCAGTCAAAGGTCTCAAAGGATATCTCCTGGAGAAGGGCACAGTATGCTGAACTGAGCTGATCACAGTCAAATCATGGTAAGTCTGGAACCTGGAAGACCTAGAAAGCATTGTGATCACCACTGCTTTAAGAGAGAGAGGAAAAACCCGGAGAAAGTCTTGAGCAAGACAAGTATCATTAGCACAGGGATGGGAAACGTTTAGGAAAAGATGTTATCTCAGGGCATAAAATTAAAAGACCAGATATGCCTACTGGGGAAGACAAAATATGATGGGGCAGAAAGTATTTGGATTGAGTTAACTCCAATAACTTTTATTATCTTCAAGGAATAGAATTAGGAGGTATCTGCCCATTAAAATTTGAGGGAACTGATAAAAACAATAGGTGTACTTTATAATTACTAAATACTTTTATATATTATACCGTGTTTTTTTTTGGTTTTGTTTGTTTTTGCTTTTTTTATTTTTTTGCTTTTAGCAGAGCAAGCACAATTGGCTTTTAGATTAATTACACCCTCAAAGTGTCACAGGATGAAAATAAAATGCTTGATGTGCTCGGTATTATCATTTTACTAAGTGTGTTCCAAAAGTATTAGTCTAGTATCATTAAAACAAAGCAAGGGGAAAATACAGTTTCCATGGTCCTTCAGATTTAGGAAATGCCCCGTATGCATGAACCCCTTGGGCAGTTACAATACATGTGATAGTATTAAAGACTCTGAAAAATCTTATGGAAAACAAACCTGCTCGATTTTAACTCTCAGTTTCCCACATTTACTTATCAAAAAGTGTCTTTTGCCCACTCTTACTAACATCCTACAGAACGTTAAACTCACTTTGAGAAAAGCTAACCCATATTTATTAGTGAAGGATGGATTTCTAATGGGTACCGGGGGAAATCAAGGTGCCGGTGTGTGATATTCCCTAAACTGTAAGGCTATATCCAGAAGGATTACTTATTGGGTTAGTTCCTTTGTGCCTGGCTAAGATTGGATATACTTCTTATGGGGGGAAATCATTAACTTCATTAATATAATAGTATAGCAGAGACTGCCTATGTTCTGAAGACTCTCTAAGACTTTTACATACATGATTTTATGCAATTCTCACAACAAAACCCCGGGGGGAGGTGCTATTATAATCTCCATTTTACAGATGAAGACATTGAGACACAGAGGTTGAGTAACTTGTCCAAGATGACCCAGTAATGTCAGAGCTGGGACCTGAACCTGGGCTCCTGGACTCTAGCCTTGTGGCTTGGAAGCCCCGTGTTGCCTGGCCATCCTCCTCTGAGTGGTTCAGCAGCACCCAGGGAGAAACCAGATAGATGAATGATTGTCACTGCAGGGACCAGGGGCCTTGGAAGTGTGATAATTCAATCAATGTCTCTAGTAAAACTAGAAGGAAGAGATAAAGCGTGCATCCGCTAAGAAATAACCAAATGACTAACTTTTTACCACGGCTTGAATGTTTCTGAACCTAAGAAAAGGAGAAAGTATTGGAGAAAACCGGGCTGCGTAGAATAGGAAGAGAAATTTCTGGTGCCTTTAGGCATTATTGTTTGTTTCACCTGCTGTGTAACTGCCTCCAAGGTTATGACCAGGGTCCAAGCCCTATCACATCTCACTGGGACTCCTAGGACAGCCAGACTGCCCCCCACCCCCCACCAGTCTCTGTCTTCCACTGTTGCCTCCTCGTGATCTATGCCTGCAGAGTAGCCAGAATAAAATCTCACATCGAAGACGAGATTGTGGGCCTCTCCTGCTCAAGATCGTTCAGGAGCCCATCTCAGAGTAAATCAAAAACTCTGAACATGTCCCAGAAGACCCTACACATTACAGCCCTGTCCCTTTCTTCTCTTGCCTCCTGCCACTGTCCTTGATCACTCGGCTCCATCCACACCAATCCCTTTGCTGCACTGAAGAGAAGCTCAGAAGTTCTCGCTGTCAGACTACTCTTGCTTTCTCTCTTCCTCATGCTCTTGCTGTCCTCGACTAGGGTCTCTGTTCAAATATCAGCTCTGGGAGATGCCCCCCATAGCTGAGCAGAAAACAGAATCCTCCTTCTCTTTCTATAGTCTCCCCTTAGTCGCCTTTACTTTTTCACATCACTAATTATACTTGACATCATATTGTGTCTACGTTTCTTTACTGTCTATTTTGAGGTTGTATGCTTTGTGAGGTGCAGAGACTTTTTCTGTTTTATCTAAAGTTGTAGCCTGGGTATTGAGATCAGTCTCTGGTACATAATGAGTTTCACACACAAAAACACTGTCTTCACATATACTCAGTATATGTGGATATGCTACAGAAATACAGGTATGGAAGTAGATGGGCTCCTGAGCTCTGTGAGTTTGGGGCTTGCTCAGGTTGTCTAGGGCTGATGAGTGGTTGAAAATGGGTTCTGACTCTCTGTCCAGTGCTCCCTTTATTCCCCGCACCATCTCCCCATTCCCATGGTTCCCTGAGAGATTTTTTTTTTTTTTTTGTCAGGAAAGCAGCTTTATTGGGAGTGGAAGCCTATGAGGTTTTTACCAGGAGATGATCGGGGCTCCAAAGTGAGGCTGGTCCAATACACTGTACTTACTACCAGGAATCCCACTCTGCCAACCTCCGACCCCTCCTTCTGAAATATGGCCATAAAATAATGGATCTGTAAACTGCTCTGAGCAATTATGGAGCTCCCGGCGTGAAAGTGGGCTGTCGTTAGCTGGGCTTATGGAGACCAGCTTGCTGCAGTTGGCTCCCGGCCAGGTGGGGAAACTGCCTTCCATTGAGAGGACACAGGTTCAAGGGGATAATTAGGCAGAGTTTTGTGCAAGTTTGTTGATATAAATGTGCTACAGATTAGCCTTTTCCCCTCTCCTTGCTGAGTAACGATCAGAAAGAACAGGTGGGAAGCTAATGGGGGAACATGAAATTAATACTTTGTTTCCTGGTCCCGCCTTTGTTGCTTTTGTAGAGAGGATTTCTTCAGAATCTTCAAACACATTGCAAGCACCTTTTCCCTCACAGTTTTTATTTAGTTTAGTCTAAAACCTCTGGCCCAAAGGGATCTGAGCCATCCAGGTTTTCAAAAGGAATCCCCCCTACTCTTGTGGGAAACGATCTAGGAATAAACATCTGGAAAATGGAACAATTAAAAACAATATGAAGTAAAACACAAGCCTTTCTAAGTAGCTATTAAACCCCAACCACAGCACCATCTCAGACTCCAAATGTCAGCTCAACCTTAGTCCAAGCAATTTGTTCATGCTTGAGAAATATGCCCAGCAGCAATGTTGTATTCTCTCGTGCCAGACGGCTTCTTGCACAGCGAGGGATGGGTTTTCATAAAGTTCACTTCCCCTACAGGTCCTAAAGACCCTAATGCTTACTTCTAGATGTCAATGGTCATTCTACAAAAACAAAACAAAACAACAAACAAATTGGTCCCGCCCTTTAGTGTAATGAAACCAATTTACTTTCCTCATGTTTGGACTCGGTAAAAATGTTGCAGAATTATTTTGGAAGGACCTGGAGACCTAGTCTGTCTTTCTTTTTTTTTTTACATTTTTTAATGTTTATTTATTTTTGAGAGAGAGACAGAGAGAGGGGAGGGACGGAGAGAGGCAGACACAGAATCCCAAGCAGGCTCCAGGCTCTGAGCTGTCAGCACAGAGGCCAATGCCAGGCTCGAACCCATGAACTGTGAGATCATGACCTGAGCTGAAGTTAGACGCTTAACCAACGGGAGCCCCCCAGGCGCCCCCCAGGGTTTCTTTCTTTATGGAAGATCCTCAACAATGAAAATCTGTCCTGTGCTGTGCAGGTGCATGTGTATGTTTATGTGTGTGTGTGTGTGTGTGTGTGTGTGTGTGTGTGTGTGAGAGAGAGAGAGAGAGAGAGAGAGAGAGAGAGAGAGAAAACGTAGAGCCCAACCAATTCCTCCTTTTTCCATGAGGTCTACACTTAACCATTCCAGCTTTAATCATTTTCCTGTATTCTTAACCTGCACTATGTCATGATTTTCTACTTAATCACATGATGGCTTAGGTGGCTTTGTGTGTGTCTGACTCTTCTTCAGGTGGGAAGCAACACGGTGTGGTTAACAAACTATGGATGTGGGAGTGAGGTCGGCAAGACGGGAGACCAGGAAGCTCTAGGCGCTTGCTCCCCCATGGAAATACCAAGTAAACAGCAACACGCACACTGAAGCAGCCTTGTGGAGTTGTTGAAATCAGGGAAGAATCAGCAGCAACAAAACAGATGCCTCTCCAAGAAAAAAAAAAAAACGCATTCATTCAAAATGGCAGAAAAAAAATGGTGGTGTTGTTGCCCATCCCTGCCCCCACCCCTTCCCTAGCACAGCATGGTGCTGTCGGGAGAAAGCCGCCCCACTCCCAGTTGCCCCCTCAGGGCAGAAGGAAGAGGATGGAACTTTTTAACAGGAAGGGCAGAACTAAAGGAGCTATATGAGCATGAATATTTTTCCACTCTATGAACATATTAGGAAAGGAGGCCCCACGGTGGCTTTGTGGAAACCCGCACGCCATCCTTTCCCATCACCCCTTGGTCCTAAGGGACAGCACCTCATGAACACACACTGTCTCATGCAGATCCAACATCCACAAAGCAAAGAAGGCCTTGGACACCCTCTCTATTCTCGCGCTCACCCAGCCTCCTCTCTTAGCTATCGGGGAAGACTCCAGAATGAAGATACAGAGAGAGACTGTTCTGTTTATTTTTTTTTTTTCACTTCAATTTAAAGTCTGTCTTACCAGAGAGTCCCACCCAGGGACCCCCAGCCTCGGCTTGAGCCAGCACACACAGACTAGTTTTTGGGTGACTGGTTTAGGTTCCAAAACCCTTGTTTATATGGATTTATTTGGAAAACTACAGCCTTAAAATAGAAGTCTGGCCTTATCATGGGAAGGCCTTTTCCTATCAACTTATAAGCAACAAAGTGTTTGGTTTATTTTTTCCTTCTCTTTGAGATAGAGTACATTCCAAGAGGAAGTCGATGTCAAGTATTTGAACAAACATCTAAGATTTGAGGATGAGCTTTCCTGGGATGGGGGAGGCGTTCTTTAATTCTTGTCAGAACTGTGAGCTATAGGCTTGTCGCAACTATTTTAAAAAAGAAAAAAGAAAGGGGAGAGAAAGGCATTTTTATCCCATCAGAGAAAAGGCCTCTTTAGCAGACTAAACGAGGGCGTGAGGGTTTGAACGCTCTCACCCGCCTCACCTCTGTAGCTAGATTTCTAAGGGACCCCTTTTGCCCTCGGAAAGCTGTTCAGGTAGCCTGTGGGGCATCCGTCCTTGGGGAAACTGAACCAGTGTGGGGACAAAAGGGATCCAAACCTGTCGCCAGTTGTGGAAGCAGGTGACTGAATGGGGAAGGGCCACAAAATACAGATGCTTTTCATTTTGCTTGTCTCCCTGAAAGCAGTTCTTGCCTGGGGAAATGAGGGTGTCTCGAGGTGTCTCCGTCTAGGTGTGTGGAAACTGCTGTGTGTGTGTGTGTGTGTGTGTGTGTGTGTGTGTGTGTGTGTGTTAGGGAGCCCAGTGAGGGCTCTGCCAATGCTTGTTCAAATCATCATTGCCCTATGAGCTGTGGTGACTGCGTGTAGAAATCCTTGGAACCGGGTCTCGGCCTCAGCGTGTTTTGTGGAACAAAAGGGGGCTGAAAACCCACTGTATCAAGGGGCCAACAGGTACAGTCTGGGGAACTGATGCCTCCTGCGAGGGAGAGTGTGAAACAGGCGGAAGATAACATCAGAGGATCACAGCCGCTGCGTGTTTGTGGTTGGATGGAGATTACAGCTGAGAGGGAAGATATAGAAAATGTTAAAAATCTCCAACATTCCAATTTGGGCCACAGGGACTATTTTTCTGGCGAGCACTGTTCAGCAAGGAGAAATCTGTTAGCCAGTGGCCTCAGAGTTACGACATTGAAAAAAAACCCACCAAAAAAAAATAATAAACAAAGAAAATAATTTATAAGCCCTGAGCCCACAAGTGGTCATAGGAGACTAGCCTTCTGTGCTTCCTCCCGTGGCCATTTCCCTCCCAGGAGGCCTGGAGGGGTGACCGGGAAGCCCGGGGCTCTCAGGCCAGGCACAGGGAACGGCTCCATTTGTTGCCAGAATCCAGTTTGGTTTGTTTGGGGGTGGGGTAGACAGAGACATGAACATTATTTGTTCACAGGCAAATAATTTTGGATTTTGGACGTGAGCAGATGTGGACAGAGTAATTGCCCTACCACCCAGGCAGGATGCATTCTGGGTCGTTTTGTGGATTGCCTTCTCTAAAAAAGCTTCAACAGCAATCAAAACTGTGGAAGATGGGCTGGGGATCAGGGACATCAGCACATAAGGCCACGGCTCCTGTCACTCATGAGACATACGGACAAATGGCTCCATTCTCTTGGTCTTTCTTTTTCCTTGTAAATATGTGAGTGTCCTTCCCAGATCCAAAAGTCTCTAGTTCCTTTCCGTCTTATTTATTCATCTCAACGTGCTTTTCCTCTCAGACATTTCTGATATCAGGAATCTGGGAGAAAGCTGAGATCTGCTGGTACTAGACGTGGTCAGGGCTGGAGAAATGGGGGCCGGATCAAAGGGACAGGGCTGTCCCATTCAGCTCCTTCATGGGAGCTATCTCTTGGAGGCTCCTCGACATCTAAAAGGACTTCAAAGCTGACTGCATGTTCTACAAAAGAGCACGCTTTTCTTTTAGTTCTCTTCATATTTGAAATCAAGATTGCTTCTCACAGATGCCATGAGCCCTAGTATGTCATCAATATCCATTTCCAGAAGCAACTTTTAGTCACCAAGAGGTCCAGAGACAATTATTGTTGACTTATGCTCTTCAAGTTTCCCTCTCTGCTGCAAAGTGATAATCAGACATGCCTGCTATCAACTTCTCTGAAGTGCTTAAGAAAAACAATTTGGAAACCTATTCTAGGAGCTTCTTCTATTCTACTGTAATAGGTAAAAAAACATCCCTTTTATTTGCGGTTATGTGTCCCCTCAACCAGGACCTTCTTATGTCTACAGAGACTGTTTTGTCTTTTCTAGAACTCTGGGTTACATTTGAAAGAAGCATCAGGCTTTATATTAATACCAAGGCTTTGAAACCACAGTAGTTAATGACTCAACCAGCTGTCTTTCGTCGTCTTTAATAGTGACCTCTTTTCAGGAATAACTGCCACCTAATACCTCCCTCTCAAATACTAGGTCAACAGAGAGTCATTTGACTGATTTTTCCATCAACAAGCTGGGGAATTGGGGGTTGGCACCAACTGGTTATATCCATTTCTTTCTTCAGCCTCTCCCTTGCCTGTGTCTTAATATTTCTCCAATGAATACTTGTTGCCTCAGGTCACAGAATAATGATGGTACTATTCAAATCTTGTCCTACTAAGGAAATACACTGACTTCCCCCCACCCCCAAAATATGCACACAAGCCATGTGTCGATAGCATCATTGTTATAAATACAGGCTCTGGATATTTGAATATTTGGGTTTAGCATCCATCTTCATTCATCACTCTTTTGCCTTTGTTCATTGTGAAATGCCTCTAATTTCAGTCCATATCAAAGATCCAGTCTCTTAGGAGGAATGTTAGTGAGGTCAAACCTTTTATTCCTTGAGTAACAAATGCGCAGGGGTCAATACATGGGAGCAGAGAGTGACTGCTCTGGCATCTGGGACAAGTCTACCAGAATGTGAGCCCATTACTCAGAGGAACTAATCCCAAGCCAGGAAATGTACCTTCCAGAAGAATAAACTGAGTCATCATGAAGTGCATGGTTCCAAAATGTTCTTGTCCTTTTAGAGTCACTATCTTTTGCTCTTCTGGCCAATATCCTTCCCATGGTTTCAGACTCAGACACTAGGAGTAAGACACTCTCTTTTCTGGGGTGTCAATGGCTGGCGGCCACCATGTTACTAAACCATGGAGCTAAAACCATGGAGCTAAAAGGCTCATGTAGCCTAGTCACGATCACAACTTGCACCTTCCCACTATCCTAATTGTTGACTGTTGTTTGTGTTATATACGATCAAGCACAAGCCATTAGTGAATGTATTTATAGGTGGAATTGTGTAGTACTTAAGAGCACAGGCTTTGAAGTTGGGCATTCGTGGATTCGTATTTGATCTCTATTTGCTAGCTGCGTGAGCAGAGGAGGGTTGCTTAACTGGGCCTCATTTCTCTCATTTGTAAAGATGTTGGAAATTGCATCTACTTTATGGATTACTGTGAAGATTCAAAGGGATCATGTCTATAAAATGACAGCCATGGCCGGGGCGCCTGGGTGGCTCAGTCAATTAAGTGTCCAACTTCGGCTCAGGTCATGATCTCACAGTTCATGGGTTTGAGCCCTGTGTTGGGCTCTGTGTTGACAGCTCAGAGCCTGGAGCCTGCTTTGGATTCTGTGTCTCCCTCTCTCTCTGCTCCTCCCCTACTCATGCTCTGTTTCTGTCTCAATAATAAAATAAACATAAAAATTTTAAAAAATAAATAAAATGGCAGCCATGGTATTGTACATGATTTTAATCATTCAAAGCAGAGAGTGCTTTTATTATTAATAATACTGATATTTTATGATTATGTAAAAGCATTAAATTTACAGACAGATACACGCTGGGAAGGTATTCTGGCCCAGAAAATAACATATTTTCTTTTTGTGTGTGAGTGAGGGCCCAAGAAGTATGTTAATAATAATATCCAAATTCAGAGTCCTATTTTGGGTCTCACTTTTAGCTACATGGATATAATTTCACCCGGGTCATTAGAACTTTCCTCAACAAACTTAACTCTTGTTCAAGGATCTGATAACATGGAAACCACTGGGTCTTTGCTAGCTGTGTGGAGGCTATCAATTATTCTTATTGTCAAATATTAAATTCAGCTGTCTTCCTTACTATACAAGAGATATTTCTAGCCTTAATGAAAATATTACCAATCACCCCAGAATGACTTTCTGGTGGAGAAGGTCTAGGGAAAAGCCATCAGCAAAAGTCCAAAGTGAATTCGTGGGCAGTTATTTAACCATGTGAGCTTTAGTTAGTTAGCATGTAACTGTTGAGAAAATGGAGTATTTCATTTTGTGCTTGGGTTTCCTCACTGCCCCCAGGTACTACTTTGAAACTTTGAACCAAGTAGGCAACCAGAAAAAAATACTGCTTTGATATATTCCTTCCGAAGAGAGAGGCCAAAGATGCATTTTTTTTTAAGGATGAGGAAAGCAAAGAGAATTTGTACATTTTAAGGTACGTGTGTGTGTATGCGTGTGTGCATGTGTGCGTGCACCCATGTACACATTCCCAATGGGGAAATAATTCTCCTTGATGATTTAGGACTGCTTATAAAGCACACTTACAATTACACACACACCCCCTTTTATGCCATGCTCTCACTTTCCAAAATCCATATGCTGTAACTGATACGAGGCACCAACTGCTTTGCTGCACATGTGAATTTAATAGAGGCAAATTTAGAAGAGATCGTTCAAACCTGCCAGTGTATTTTCATCAGGGGCAACATCACCACGTTAATTCTTTTCCCAAGTTGGTGGTGAAGCTAGACTTCTCCAAATGGGTGACTGAGACTCCTGGACGCAGACAGGCATGATGAACACAGGTGCTGGCCTGGGAACCGGCCCCTCTGAACGCAGCCCATGCAGCCTCACCTCTGGCATGCACAGGCCTCCCCTGATGTTTAGTGCTGACTTTCTCGCCATCACAGAGCTCTTGTCCTTTGCTATTTCAGTTCTGATGTCTCTGTTTATGTGACTGGGCATAAAGAGATCAAGGTGCAGGCAGTTACTACTTCCAGCGCCACAGAAGAGAGCTGACAATGGTCTGCCATTGTGCTAATCATGGCTTGCAATTCTGATCCCCACCCCATCCCAGAGGTTGATAAAAGTTTTTTTGCAAAGTTCTTCTCCTCTCTTACTTTTTCTAATAATAGTTTCTTTTAATTTGTCCACAAATGTCATATTTAAATGTGATATAGTTCTTCCGACCAATTTGTTCACTTTAATTCACCAGTTAGAGTGAGGGACACCCTCCTACCTGCTCTTCCCTACAAAGACCAGACTTCTGTGTTCACAAGCTCCATTTCAAACTAGTCAGAGTACCAAAGAGTGAATAATGCTGATAGGCATATTCATACATCTTATTTTTTTGTGACTTAGTCTTTTGGACTAATAATATTATTACGTCTTTGCCATTTTATACACAAAGGCACTGTATATCAATGAAATTGAGTTTGCCCAAGGTCACCAACTACTTATTCAGCCAGTAGTGGAGCCCAGCTCCTTTGTCCCAGAGTATATGCTGCTTCTACTGGACCATGACTACTTTAGAGAGTCTGGGTCCTGAGTTCCATCAATAAATTGCTATGGAAGCATTTCTCTGGTTCCTGGTGCTCCAGACCCCATCTCCAGGTTTTGGGGCAAGGCAGAAATTGGACAAGAGTGGAGGGGGAAAGGCTACCCAAAATAGGGACAAGCAGGGATAAAATCTGAGGGGGGATGGAGCAGAAGATCACAGATCCAAAGAAGAATGTGACAGTCTCCAAGTTAAGTAAGCTATATGATGTATCAAAGATGGGGAGTGTATAGAAGAATAGGTCTGTGGGACAACACGTTGAGCACAAGAAGGGAGTGGTCCAGGACAGTTGACTAGAGCCAGCTTGGTTGCCTGGGTCATAATATAGTTCCAAGGATAGGATTGCTTGGTAGACAACCAATGACTTTATGAGGTGATAGTCTCATATTGTGGTATTGATGTGACATTGATTTTATAATTTCAGAAGAGTAATGGAGAGTGAAGTTGGCTTTACTTACAGGATATCTGCTAAACTTCATTAGGAGGTGCTGAAAATGTGAAGGGTCCCTGATCTGATCTCTGCCCACAATTCCCCAATGAAGAGATGATTAAAATGGCATATTTACCTAATTCAGAGTCCAGCCTCCACATTTATTTCTAAGGGACGCTTTAATTTTCTAGCAATTCCCATGGTGTGGTTTTTACCAAGATATTGCACGCAAGATCAGCCATACATCTGTTAGATGTTCTGAGAAACAAATACTGTTCTTCTCATGCCATCAAGAATTCAAAAGGGCAGAGACGTCACCTGGACAGATTCAGCTTTGATTTTTTTACTAGAGAGGCAAGTATCTGATAAATCTTCACCTAGGGATCTTGGGAGAGAACCAATGCCTCACAAGTATGTAATGAGAGGCCTCTAAATTAATCTCCTCTTCAATAGGAGTCCCAGAATTCCCCAAGAAAGACTGTCCTAGCCATATTTCTGTTACTGTGTGATTTGTTTAAATGCAGCACTTGTCCATTTATCCATTCATCTATTTATGAAAAATGTATTAACTTCCAATGCTAGGCATGGTAGTAGCAAAATTGAATAAGATGATGGGCTCAGTACTTTCCTTTCGGTTTGCATTGTGTTCCTACTGCCGTTCTAGAACTTACCTCTATTATGGTGATATTCTGTTTATCTACTCATTAAAATGTAACGAGTATAATGATAAATTTTGTGGTGTCACTGGTGACTAGCACAAGGTCTGACACACAGAAGGTGCCTGGTGAATATCGTATTCAATATATTTGCTGTGTAGAATGTGAAACAAATATTTGCATGTGAAGGTAACATAGGCAGGACTATGTTAAAATGAGATATTAAGCACAGTGATGATCAGCATTCAAGTACTAGCTAGTTAAAGTCTTCCTCTTAAACTAGAGAAGAACTGTCTCTTACTAGTGGGATCAGGATTTTTTACCCTTCCAAATGCATTCAATTGTTTATTTCTTCAGTAAACATTTATTGAGTGTTTACCAGAATCTAAGACAAATCTGATGAATCCTTGGGTATTCAACATTTATTCTTTTTGTAAGGAAAGTATTCTCAGTTCTATTCTTGGAGTTAAGGACAATTTAGGACTTGTAATCATAGTCAACAGCTTCTGTGTGATAAGAACTCAGTAAGGATATTATATCCTCACTGTAGGGGTTAGTGGCCAATCACTTCACTACATGAGCCGTGGTGGAAAGACAAGAAGTCCCTGTACACTAGTCACAATAAAATATACTTCTTTTCAAGGTAGTATAATTTGATTCTGAATTACATTGCCTTTGATCTGTTTTGGTGCAACGTCCCCAAACACTATTGACTTTCTTCCATCTTGGTTCATCATTTGCGTTCTTGATCAATTCTCATATCTTCTCCCCCAACTCTTTTTTCAAATTATAAAACTTCTAGTGGATTCCAAGATTCCCTCAAAGTCTGTTTTCTAGATGTCTTTGGTCAAACATAACATTATAGTCAGGATGACCTCTTATTCTTTCTTAAGTTTGGACATCTTATTTTTCCTTGGCTCTTTCTCTTTTTTTATTACCAGGTTCTGACTAATCTTTGCCAATTTTTATGACATTCTTACTGCAAAATGTTAACCAATAACTCAGGGCTCTGATATGTTGAAAACCACATCTCAAGTTTCACTGGCAATTCTCTGATCCCAAAGCCAAGAGGATTCTTTAGAATTAGAGGTGAGTCAACATCTAATTTCCAAAATGGGAGCCAAAGAGACATGCATGTGGGACCATTTTTTTGCTTTAACATGGGTTTTTAGTGAAATCATGTGGCTTCTTTGTTTCTTGCTGCCCATTGTTGCAGTGATTGGGGTTGAGCCCTTTGGGATGTTGTGTAAGTCAAACAGGATAAACCCTCCCATCACTGAGCTTTGAGACACAGCTGTAGAGGACAGGTGCCAGAAACTGCCAAAGGTTGAGGAAGGGGACATGATATTGGACTCAGATGGGTCTTGGGAGACATGATATTGGACTCAGATGGACCTTGGGGCCTTGAAGAATCCCAGGGAGCTCAGACTTACCTGGAAGGTTCTCAGGTGGTCCAAATTAAAAAAAAAAAAAAGGTCTCCATGCCCTGAGTATTTCAGGACCCTGCGTATTCCCTTGGGAATCTTCCAATGGAGAAACTGAATAGAATAGACCTGCCTTTGTTGTAAACCCCTGTTTTAAACCCAAACTGAAGAATTTCAGAAGCTAGTTTCAGGGGTTTTAAATTCAGGGTGGGTTTCCTTATACCCAATTGGTCAAGATGAAAAGAATATGAAGTGGAGTTGGTGGGAATGAGGACAGGAGAATGTATATATCATGGAATGAAAAGCCATTATAAGCATGTGATTGGTATTTTCCAAAGTGTGTTAGATTAAAAAAAAGGGGGGGAGGATAACATTTCTTATACGTACTTCTTCTACATCCAGCATGCTATTACGTTCTGCCAACTGTGAGGAGAATTTGGACTAGTATATTGGTCCATGTTCATCTTATTTGTAGGCTCATTTGATCAAGGGACACATGGTGTTAATTACATGCAAATGAATTGGCTGGGAGGCAGAATAGTAAAGCTGGTTTTCTCTTCTTGGTTCCCATCGCTGCCAGAGAACTGAATTACCTGGCAGAGTTTCAGGTTCTGCTTTTCTTGACCTGCAAAATGAAAATAATGGTCATTTCCTCAGTTGAGAGACGAACAGCATCTCAACAGGCAACTGTGGCATATTGAAAAGAATATGGGCTTTGGTATTTAGAATATCTTGTGTAGAGTAAAATTTATGGCATTTATTAACAGTACACCTTTGTCCCAATCATTTAATCTCCCTAAGCCTTAATTTCCTCAACACTTACATGGGGATAATAATACCTGTCTCACAGGATTGTTATGGGGATTGTTATGTTATGAAATGACATGAGGTACATAAAAATGCTTTGCAAATTTAACAAACGTTTAAGCTTACATTGATTTTTCTTCCAGGAACTCTGCTAGGGGTTATGATAAATTGGTAAAGAGCATACTCTTTGCCCTCAAGGAATGGGAAGTACAATAGGGGGGAAGGAATGTAAGTACATTATTGCAATGATTCTAACCCCATAAGGTGATATATTTCATAGTGTTAAGCAGAAGGTGCAATGGAATTATAAAAAGAACAAAATGTCTGAACTGGAAAACAAAAGATTAGTTAAATATTGCCAGCCAAACATATTTATGGGAGTTTAAAGGAAGGCACAACAAGGGTACTGCTACTATTACCATATTTCAGTTATTTCCCAAATTGTACTCACATACTCTGACAATGGATCAAAATAATATAGAGAATTTTATCATGTTCCTTTGAAACTTTTAACATATATATTGTTTTTCTTTAAGTTCATTTATTTATTTTGAGAGAGAAGGAGAGAGAGAATCCCAACCAGGCTCTGCACTGTCAGCTCAGAGCCTGATGTGGGCTTGAGCTCACGAACTATGAGATCATGACCTGAGTGGAAACCAAGAGTCAGACACTTAACCGACTGAGCCACCCAGATGTCCCTAACATAGATATTGTTTTAAAAATAAAAACATAATGGTACGTACATTGTAATTCTGTTGAAAGAAGTATTTTAGGGCTGGATGGGAATGTGAGTGATGCAATGTGATTTCATCTTGCAAATAACAAGATCATATTTACAAGCGGATATCTGATACCTGTCTATATAGATGTTCATTTACTCTGGTAATCATAATTAGGGGTTCTGTATTAACCACGTGAGCTGTACAGACCGTACTCATTGAGCCTGTGCAGGACATTGCTGGGACCCCTTTCCCCAATTCCCTGCCCTGTTCAGAAGGTCCTAGGGAACCCATAATCCTATGCAAGGGTTTTCCCTTCTTGCTCGGAACCACCTGTATTTTGCTTGTGCAGTAATGAAGCAGGACCCAGATTTAACTGTGCACAAAATGAAAATCCAGACTTCTCTGTCCAGTTGGCTTTGTCAGCCTATGAGCAAGCTTCGGTTAAGTGTAACTTCACCTGACTGTATTAGTTTGAAAGACTTTATTTAGAATCCAGTCCATGTAGGAACAATAGAACAGTCCCCTACAGCCCAGTGTACACATTTGCAGGGGTTGTCTCTGGACATCTCTGCCCCAAAACTGCCATAACGTTCCTAATCCAGAAGGGCAGGATGGAACCTATAGGGCCGTCTCAGGAACTAGTGACCCAGAGATTTGAACTGAATGGAAATGTAGTAAATAATGATTGGATGATTGGATGAAATCCACTCTCTTCTCATTTCTTATTGCAAATCAGATTAGGCAGGTTGGGCCTCTATAAAATCTATTATTTTCTAAGAAGAGTGTTTGCAATTGACAGAAAGTCTTCAAATATGAAGTCCTCAGTGAGTGTTGTCTAAGTCGGTTAATTCTTCTTAACAATCATTCATTATTAATATTAAGGAATTTTTAGCATTTAGAAATGCCACGCCAGCTTGCCAATCAGCAAAAGTGACAAAGGAAGAAAGCAAGCATTTTCTTACAGACTTACTAATTATTTGACAAGTATTAATGAGAGCTTCTGGACGACCATGCCTCTCTGTGATACTGTGGTGCAAAGAGCTGGAGATCCAAAGATTTGTAACAAATGACCTCTTATTTCTGTGTGTCTTCTGGTTCAGTGGTAAAGTAAAACGTGGCATCAGGCTAGACATAGGGTGGGAGGTTCTTAACACACCAGAAGAGAAACTGATTGGAAAAGGCCAGTTTCATTAACGAAGCAGGATGCTTTAAAGGGATCTCTTTTAGGGGCTAACTGCCAGAATGCATCAGTAGTAAAAACGATTACTCAACGAACAAAAACAAACCCGGGAGGGCTTAAAATCCAAATTGGGACCATTTACAAGCGGAATCAACAGAACTTGACAGAATGGGTTATTAAACACACAGCGTACACAGAAAACTTCCTCAAAGAAACACAAGGAACTGGTTTCTTTTTATAAAAACAAAGGAGTACATCTTCCACAGCCAGGACACTCAAGGCGGGGGCTTGTCAACGGAGACATTTAGCTTTCATGCACCCTATCAGAAGCTAACCCTGAGCCCTGTTCTGTCTGTGAGCCCCGTTCTGTCTGACTTTCTAGTTTTAGGGAGAACAATGAACAGGGAAAATTTAAAGAATACGACTTTACTTTAACTCCTCTGCCAGAGATTAGACAAACAGGGGTCAAAGGAGCAATGAAGATTTAAACAGGTGACCTTTAAAAAGATGCATTTTCTTTTTATTACAGAAACTTTTCTACAATCTCTTTCTGATTTCACATACATTATCATACACATACTAAATCGTTGCCTTTGATGGCATAATCAGCGTCTACCTAAGACAAAATTCCAAGACAAGCAAATTATTTCTGGTTTTTCAGTTTCTGCCCCTCAGTTGTTGGAGACCTAGTGGCCTGAAGATGCTGGCGGGTGGAAAGAAACCAAGGAAGGTTTACGTACAGTGGCCTAAGGATGCCAGGACAGAGGCAAAATGTTTGCTAAAGTGGAACAAGAAGGCAGGAGGGAAAGATGAGGATGGAAAGAGGGAATATTCGTTACTTTATTTGTATAATCTCTGTTGCTCTTTCATATCTCTGTTGCTTTGCCCAAACTGTATCATTTGTAGAGTATGGGAGATTGACGGACGCCAGAGTGCCAACCCCATTGATCATCCCTCTGCCAGGATTAACTCCTGTCCTAACAGGTGTGTAGGGCAATATTTCATTGTGGTTTTGATTTGCAGTTCCCTGATAATTATGATGTTGAACATCTTTTCACGCACTTTTTGGCCATTTATATATCTTCTTTAGAAAAATATATCTTTAGTTCCTCTGCCCATTATTTAATTGGATTGCTTGTGGGTTTTTTTTGCTCTGGAATTGTACAAGCCCTTTATGTATTCTAGGTAGTAATCCCTTATCAGATATATGGTTGACAAAGATTTTTCTCCCATTCCATAGTTTGCAGTTTTGGTTCTTTTGCTTCTTTTTTATTTTTACTGTGCAGAAGCTTATTAGTTTGATGTAGTCCATTTGTTTATTTTTGTCTTGTTGCTTGTGCTTTTGGTGTTACATCCAAAAAATCATTGCCAAGACCAAAGTCAAAGAATTTTCCCCCCTATTTTCTTGTAGGAGTTCCACAGTTTCAGTCCTACATTTATGTCTTTAATCCATTTCAAATTCACTTTTGTGAGTGGTGAAAATAGGAGTCCAAGTTCATTCTTTTCCTGTGAACATCTCATTTTCTGAGTACTGTTTATTGAATAGGCTATCTTTTCCCAATTGAATATTCTTATCAAATATTAGCTGACTGTATAGGCATGAACTTATTTCTGGGCTCTTGATTCTATTCTATTAGTTTATGTGTCTGTTTTCACACTATTTTGGTTACTATAGCTTTTTAGTATAGTTTGAAATCAGGAGACATGATGCATCCAGATTTATTCTTCTTTCTCAAGATTGCTTTGACTATTTGGGATCTTTTGTGGTTCATATGAATTTTAGAATTTTTTTCTATTTCTGGGGAAAATTCCATTGGAATTTTGATAATGATTGCACAGAGTCTATAGATGGCTTTGGGTGTTATGGACATTTTAATACTATTAATTCTGATAGGCAAACACGGGATACGTCTCCATTTATTTTTGTCTTCTTTAATTTTGTTCGTCAGTGACTTATAGTTTTAGTGTACAAATCTTTCACCTCATTCATCACATTTAGTCCCAGGCATTTGGACTTTATTCTATGTGAAATGGGAGAACCCTGAAAGGGGTTAAGCAGTGGTGGAGCAAAAGTATATAATATACATGTTTGATCTTATATGGGAAATAAAAATAGAGAGGAAAAATGGGCACAGAAAGGACATTTAGGAAGCTTCTTATCTGTCCAGTGTGGTAGGCAGAATTCTAAGGTGGCTCCCGAGATGTCTATGCCTTATTGGGCATACCGTGTGTAAGTTCCTCCCTGGAAATGGATTTGATGGGATATTACTCTTCTGATTAGGTTACTAAACAGCTTTTAGTTATTTATAAGAGGGATCATTTAGGTGGGCCTGATCTAATCAGGTGAGCTCCCACTAGGGATTGGGCCTTTCCTGAAGTCAGAGAGATTAGAAGTGTGAGAGGACCTATAAAGGGACCATGTAGCTAAGACCTGAGGCCAGTCTAAAGTATTTCAGCAAGAAAATGGGAACTTCAGTCCTACAACCTCAAGGAACTGAATTCTTCTGATAACCTGAGCAAGCTTGGAAGAGGACTATATGGTACCAGTGAAAATCCAGTTCTGGCTGATCCTTACTTTCAGTCTGGCAAGACCTTGTAAAGAGAACCCCTTACACCGTGCCTGGACTTCTGGCCAATAGAAACTGAGATAATCAATGTGTGTTGTTTAAAACTGCTAACTTTGTGGCAATTTGTTGAGCATCAGTAGAAAAACTACCACATGCAGCCAAGAGTTAATGATGGCATAGACTAGGATATGCCAGCGGTAATGGAGGGAAGTAGACAAATGCAAGGTGGAGTCAACAGAATTTGCTAATGAGGATGGTGAGAAAAAGGAAGGAAACCAGTGCAACTCTGGTTTTTTTGTTCGTTTGTTTGTTTGTGTTTCTTAATGCAACAGGGTAAAATTTGTGCCTTTTACTGAGATGGAAAATACTGGAGAAAGAGTATGTTTCGGGCATGCAGGAATTTCATTCTTTTCAGCATAAAATTTTAAACTTTCGATTTTGAAATACTTAAGAGGTTGACAAGAGGTGCAAAAATAGTACCACAAATATCACTGAAAAGTTGAATGTGAGGTGCTTATCTGACTGCTAAGTGCAAATATCAGTAGAAAGTAGGATATGCAAGATGGAAACTCAGGGGAGAGGTCAAGACCAGAGATATACATTTGATATGAGCAAGGATGGTACTTAAAGCCACTGGACTGAGGGAGGTGTCCTAGGGAGACCGGGGAGCTAAGGAAGGAAACAAAAAAAAAAAAGCAATGACTGAACCCTGGGGCATCAACAGTAAGAATGTAAGTGCAGAGAAAAAGCCAGAAAAGGGACCTGAGAGAGACTATTCACTGCAAGTTGGAGGGGAACCAAAAAGGGGAGGAAAACTTTATTTGAAACTTCCTGCAAATCCCTGCACTTACCCTCAAACTCTTGAATTCAAATATACGTATTTAATGCAGGACCACAAAGGGGTGGGAGAGGTTTTGGGACGAGCCTCCAGAGATTTGTTTAAGTCTCTGAAGTTTCCGTGAATGACAAATTGGGGTTAAAACACCATATTCAGATGATTTAAGTGTAAATGAGCAGAAACATATGGATTATATTTTTTTCCAACTGCATATGAGTTTAACAATTAAGCACAAAGGGTGCTTGGGGCAAAAGGCTTCCTGGGGCTTTATTAAATCCTAAATATGGGAGCAGTGGTTAGGGAATCAGCCAGTTAAACAAACAGTGCAGGTTGCCAGGAGAGGCTGAATCTGGATTTTATTCTCTCTTGGTCCCTCCATCTTTCTAGGTCACCGTCTCTCCGTCCCTCTCTCTGTCATTGTTTTTGTCTCTCCTGGGCTGCCGCCCCCATCCATTGCTGTGCTCCGGCTATCATCTGGGTGCTCATGGACATCTTGAAAGCACATTTTCCAGCTGTGTAAAAGCAAGAGCCAGAGTCCTCTTCTGTTTGTAGAATTCCACCCATGATTTCCAGTTCGAGGGGAGAAAAAAAATCAGTAGCAGGTGTTGTAGCTCTTCAGGGAGTGTTGTTTATTATGACTATTCTCTGAAGAAATATTAGGACGCATGCTATGGCGGATAATATATTGCTCCATATCGTTCTGCATTACGACCTTTCCTTTGTTTCCTCCTCCGGGCTTTTTCTCCTCCTACCTTAGCCGCCAACTTGCTCTTTGCTAGGCAAGCTTGAAACAAAGGAATTAAAAGCCATTTTCCCTTTGTTGTGAAGCATGACTGAGGAATGTCTTCAGAGCTTCCTTAAACACTGTCTGATGACAGAAATTCAGAAATTACATAATGGCTCCGGAGTCAAGACTGGGCTGTGGGCAGGGTGGTTGGCCTTGTTCTAGGGGCTTTTCAAGATGCAGCAGTGGGGCCTGGGATGAGAGAGTGGACTGAAACAGCAGCCAAAGCCAACACTAAGTGGATAGATTTTTTTTTTTATTGCTATCTTTGTTTGGAAGTGGAAGGCTCATAGCAATCCTACCAGCAATTAGAGAAGACCACACAGGCTAGGAGGTTGGAACAGAGCAAAGGGCAAGTCCAGACATCGTCGCTGGCTTCCCTAGGGCTCTATGGGAATGGCAGCAGGGAATGGCGGACTCCAGGGTGCTTAATATGGTCCAGGAGAAAGAAGAGTGATTTTGACAAAATTAAAAAAAAATTTAAGTATATAGTCAAATGAATTTCAACTTAGAGTATTATACAGTTGTGTAGCTAACCACTACAGTTAATCTATCGAACAGTTCATCATATCAACAAGTTTCCTCCTGCCCCATTTAATACCCACCCTGATTCCCAGCCCCAAGCAACCACTGGCCTGCCTTTTATCACTGGAGTTTGTTTGTTTGTTTAGAATTATATATAAATGGAATCAAACCATATGTAATTGTTTTTTTAAATCTGGATGTCTCCACTCAGCATGATTATGTTAGGATTCTCCATGTTGTAGCATGTATCAATATTTTATACCGTTTTGGGGCCCCTGGGTGGCTCAGTTGGTTGAATGTCCGGCTCTCAGTTTCAGCTCAGGCCACGATCTCGTGTTTTGTGAGTGCAAGCCCCACATCGGGCTCTCAGCTGACACCGTGGAACTTGTTTGGGTTTCTCTTTCCCTCTCTGTCTGCCCCTCCCCTGCTTGTGCTGCCTCTGTCTCTCTCAAAATAAGTAAATAAACTTAAAAATTTTTTAAAAATATTTTAGACCTTTTTATTGCTATGTGGCATTCCGTGAGTGGATATATATCTTTTTGTCAGCTGGTGGACATTTGGGTTGTTTTCATTTGGGGCTATTATGAATAAGACAGCTACAAGCATTCTTTTAAAAATCTTAGTGTGGACACATGTTTTCATTTCCTTCAATAAATGCCAAAAAGGGATAAGTATCTATTTGTCTTTGGAAGATATCATTGAACTATTTCCCACAATTGTACCATCTTATAGTTCATGAGCAGTTCCAGCAGTTGGTATTTTTTAGTTACATAAATTTTAGTCATCTTAGTAGGTGTGTAGTTCACTGTGGTTGTTTTCTTTTAAAACTGTGGTAAAAGATATATAACATAAAGCTTACGATTTTAGCCATTTTTATATAGTTCAGTGGCATAAAGTGCATTCACGGTGTTATGCTGCCATCACCGTTGTCCATTTTCAGAACTTTTGAATCATCCCAAACAGAAACTCTGTACCCATTAAAAAATAACTCCCCATTTCCTCCTTCCACTTTTCCTTCCAGTTGGAATATCCAATATTTATAAAAATATTTTTAAAATAATGAAAATATTTCCTCTACATAATTTAATAAATATTCAAAAAATATAAAACACTGTCTTACCTCAATATAATGAAACCTTTACTTCAAGACACATAGATCCATGAGACATGAATATGGAACTTTCCACACAGAATATACAATATACAATATACTTGAAATCACACAGAATATACAAACAAAACAGAAATTCAGGTTGTTGAGAATGTGCATCAAATTCTTTCTCATTATTAATAGTGAAAACAGAGGGTGCCCTTATTTGTAGATTCCTAGTTCTCAGGATATTTTTAGAATATTAGTATTTACAATAAACTAGAAATTACATCCTTTGTAAATATTTAAAATCATAATAAAAAAGTATAGACAGCAACTGAAAACTGTGTGAGAGAGTGCACAGTTTAACAAAATCCTTTAAATAAAATAAAATTTTGAGGAACACCATTTTTTAAAATGTTTATTTACTTTGAGAGAGAGAGAAAGAAAGAGAGAGAAAGAGAGTTGTGGAGCGGCAGAGGAAAGGGAGAGAGAGAATCCTAGGCAGGCTTTGTGCTGTTAGTGAAGAGCCTGACACAGGACTTGCTCCCTTGAGGTCCTGACGTGAGCCAAAATTGAGAGTCAGATGCTTAACCAACTGTGCCACCCAGGTGCCCCAAATTTTGAGGAACACCATTCTAACCCAAATATATTATATACATATATATAATACATATGTTATATATTATATATGTATATATTGTATGTGTTATATATACACATATATTACATATTAATATTATATATATATATATATATGCTGACTATTTCTGCCTCTGGTAGGACTTTACTTTGAGTGAGAGCTCCATTCTGGGATTTATAAGGGAGGAGCATTTGATGGTGAGGGTAAGCTGGGAAGATCTGGGCAGAATCTGGCTGAAGAGACGCATCTGGTCAGGCCTCTGCTGGACCGGTCACTTGACCATCTTCTTCTTGCCTTTAACCTTCATGCCACCTCACCGGGAACGAGTGAAGCTTGGGAGTCTTGAGTTACTCCCAATTGATTGGGGCTGCTCAGCAGTGCACAGGCCAATACAGACAATGGCCACAGCCTTCCTGGAGCATCTTTGTTTTTTCCCTTCTCCCTTCTCCCTGGTCAACCTTCTCCCTGACCTTCAACCCTATTAAAAGCATACGTGGGCTTCACTGGTTTTACTCATGTTTAAATGAGTGCCCAGTGCCAAGTAGAGAAATCACCCAACTGTCTGTCATCGATGGGGAATCATGTTCCAGTGAGGATATGTTTCCAGCCCTGGATGGCTGCATGCACATTCTCTCCTCAGGTGGATGTGGGAGGACCTGGAAGTACTTTGCGGGAAAGATACGGAGGCTCTCTCTGTGATTCTCACTCTCCTTTTTTGGAACCATCTCAAGGGCTAGTGCAACACGATCTGTTTCTGTGCAGAGTGTCACATTTTATTATTTTTAAGGGGCTTCTCACACCTTACTGATGTTATTTTAATCATCACCATCCGTGTTCCATGTTGGTGCCTGAGTCTGCTTCAGTGCAGTTGGCCACTTCTCCATGGCCAGGTTTCTGGAGATGCAGCCAGTAGTTCTGAGGTCTCTGGTGTTCACTCTGCAGTTACTGGCCACATGAGTCTTGGGGTGCTATAATTCTGCAGAATCTGTTGGGTCTGGCCTGACTGATTGTGGCTCAGACTTCTATTTAGTCTGTGATAATGAATGAAATTTGTTGGTCCTTTTCATTCTCTTTCACCCACTTGAAGTAATTGGAACTGTATATATAATAAGACTTTTTTGTCTTACACTCATGTGGAGTGGTCGTTTTACCCTGCTTCAACACCTGGGAGGGGAACGGGGTAGGCCCAGAGGTTGGGAGAGGATGGGGGCTGGATGGGAAGGGAAGCTTGATGAAAAGGTATGTGCTGAGAAGAGGGTTAGTGCCAGGCAGAGACAGGATAAGAGTCTTGGAAGAGGGTGGCCGATGAGAAAGAAAAGGATAAGGTTGGGTAGGGTCCTCTGCCCCATATGGAAAGGGGATCTTCCTCTTCCAGCTTTTGGTGCTGTGGTTCAAGGTCTCCTCACAGTGCTAGGCTCCTGTGGTTTCTTGTCACCATAGCCATGTATAAGTCTCCCAGATGTTCATACCAGGACACCTGTCCCCCCTATATACACCTCTCTCGAGTACAATGAGGAGCCACACCCCTTCAGCTTTGATCAACAAGGTGCTCCCCCAGCCAATGGTGACCATGAGGAGCTTAGACCTCACAAAATACCACTCCTGATATTCTTTGAGGGGTGGAGATGCTATGGAGACCAAGATACTCTGGTTGGAAAAAAGAGGTGTTTATTTAACACCCCCTAAAAAGCCTTCCCAAACTGGCCCACTGCTCCTCTTTTCTTCAATACTTGAATACTCTCTACTGAAGTGTCTGTTCATGTTTCCCCCCCTTTCTAATTTGATTTTTGTTTTTTTTTCTGACTGTTAAGTTCTGAGAATTCATTATATATTCTAGACACTACTCCTTTAACAGATATGTGGTTTGCAGATATTTTATCTTAGTCTGTCATTTGCCTTTTGCATATTCTCAAAAGGGTCTTTCACAGCGCAAAAGTTTTGAATCCAAGGTCCATTTTATTGGTTTGATGTCAAGTCTAATTCACGTCAAAGTGGTCTTTGCTTTAGCCTTAGATCCTGCAGATTTTTCCCAATGCTTACTTACATTTACATTGAAGTCTCCCCTACTCCTCTCCCCTACTCACACTCATTCTCTCTCTCAAACTAAATAAACAACAACAACAAAAACAAAAGAATTTGTGGCTGACTGTTCTTTTCCTTCACCATTTGAAAAATACAGTACTTCCTTCTAGCTTCTATGGTTTCAGAAGAGAAATGTGTTGGCATTTGAATTTTTTTCTATATAGGTAATGCATTATTTCTCTCTGAAGGCTCTCAAGATTAGTTTCTTTGTCTTTAGTTTAGGAAGTTTAATTATCATGTGTCATGTGGGGATTTCTTTGATTTTATCCTATTTGGAGTTTTCTCTGCTTCTTAAGTCAATAAGTGCATGTCTTTCATCAAATTTGGGACATTGTTTCTTCAAATATTCTTTCTTCCCTACCCTGTTTCTCCTCTCCTTCAATGAAATCCAATATTGGATCTTTTGTTACACAGGTGCCTGAGGCTCTGTTAATTTTTGTTCCAGTCTATTTTCTCTCTATTGTTCAGATTGGGTAGGTTCTATTGATCTGTATTCAAGTTTACCAATTCTATCCTTTGTTATCTCAGCTATACTACTGAGTGTATTCAGCAAGTTTTAAAATGTCTTTTATTTTAATTTTTAGGCCTATAATTCCCATATAGTTCCTTTTTTATAACTTCTATTTCTTTCATGAGATTTTATTTTTTTCCATAACCGTTGTCAGATCTAACATTTCTGTCATCTTGATATTGCCATCACTTGATTGCGTTTTGCCATTCAAATTGTGATTCTTGGTTCTTGTGATTTTCTACTGTATCCTGGACATTTTAATTATTGTGTTAGGAAAGTCTGGATCCTATTTAAGTCTTTTATTTTAGTACATAATTCCCCTGTTTAGGTTCAATGTGCAGATCCTGACCTACTTTCACGGGCTATGATTCCAATAGCAAGTTTATTTTCAGCACATCTGCCATGCTAATTTGGTCTGCTTGGTATTAATGGTACAGCTAAAACTCCCCTGGTTGCTGTTCAGGAAACGTAAGAAGTTTTCCAGGTTGCCTGCCTCTCAGTGGAGAAAGGAGTATGTGGCCTATTGAGAGGAAGAGGCTTCCTGGTCCAGGCTATCTGCAATACTAAGGACCCTCCCTTCATGGTACTACCTGGCTACCCGATGTCTCTAGATATGAAAGGAGAGTCCAGGCCTGCGGAGACAAAGGTGGGCTGGCCACTTATTGTAGCTGAATCCCCTTTGCTGGAACCCTGGCTACCAAGTGTCCCTTGGTGGGGAGAAAATCCTGAGGTGCAGCAGGGAATACAGTGTTTCATGAGTCAAGATGCTTATTGTAACGAGATCTCCCTTGATGAGCTTCCGAGTTGACTGCCTCGCGTCTCTGGGTTGGGTGAGAGTCCCAGTCCTGGTGAGGAAGAATAGGCCACTTGTTGTCAGTGGGTCCCTCTTGCATATGCTGCCAGCTTGCCTGCTGTTGTTGGCAGGACTGTCATTCAACAGAGGGGTGATGGATCTACCTAGGTCACCTTCTGTTGCTAGGTTGGAGGCCAGGAAACATAAGGTCTGGGTCACTTGTTTTTTGTTGGGTGGGAGTTTGCAAGAGGAGCTGCTACTGTACTGTTTCTCGAATACTGGGGTCTCTAACCAGTTTCTCTTCCTTTTTCTACCTTTTAGGGTTCTCTTTTGGTTGTGCTTAAATGATTTCCAAGGCTTCTGATTGTACTTAGTGTGAAGGAGCAGAGAGAAACAAGGCTATAGAGTCTTGTGGGCACCAGAAGTCCCTAATGTATGTTGTAGACAGAATGCCTAAAAACAAAATTATTTATTAAACAGATTTTCTTCAAGAGGTGAGTGGTTGGCAAGAACTTATAAATTCCCAAATTATTTATTGAGAATTTCTTACAGCAAATGAGCTGAGGTTCTGGTTGTAAAAACAAAAAACACCATTCTCCATAAATCTGCTTTTAAGCAGGCATTTATCTTTGGCTAGATCAGAGCTGACACATAGTTGGTGTCAGAAATAATAGAAGAAAATTAGAATCTCTCCCGAACTTCATTAGATAATTCAGCTGGTGAAGTAATTGGAATAGGACAGATACTTTTGCTTGATTTGCCTAGTGATTTATTTTCCTGATTCTGGACATAGAAGAATCACCTATAAATCTATAATTAACATATCAAAAAGAAAATGGAATGTGCCTTGTCATTGTGGTAAGGACTAGAAAGTTCTTGAAACATGAGTTTACAAAAGGTAGATCTGGAGACACTCAGAGTTCATGCAGAAGAGATTGAAGAAATCTGTGGTTTGGAGGATGGTTGCAGCTCAAGGGCTTGATCAAAACTATAACATTAATTACCAATAATTTTAAGTGACATGAGATTTTAGTTGTAAAGGCTTCCTTAGCAGTTGGACTATCCTGATGTTCTGATAATGCAGAAAGGTAAAGGAGAGGATGTTACCTGACCAACAGAGGACAGCATTCAAACTGATTAATGCTTCCCAAGAAAGTACGCCAGAGGAAGCCAAGAATGTGCCATCAAATGCCAAGCTAACATAGTTCTCTTAGCAGATCCAAATAACTCCCCTTCCCTTCTGAATGTGGGAGCTCTGAGGACATCTCTGAGAAGTTGCTGCTCTAGATCCTGGTGTTCCCTCTTCACAACCTGACTTACATTTCCTCTGCCAGCTAGAGAGACCCTACGCAACCCCTCCTTGAGTGGACATCACTGCCAACCACCTAGTGAATCTCTCACCCCGGAAGATGGCTGGGTCATCCAGGGCACGCACTGCTCCACCCCGTGGACCTGGTTTTGGTTCCTGACAGCAGACCCTGGCCAGAGGCTTCCCTTCTCTGCATTCCACTGCTGATGAGCTCCAGCGTGAGAAATTGGAGGGGAATGGCACAGGCCTCTGTCTACAGACTTCAAACACTAACAGCAGATGAGGCCTGGTGTTGGTTAAGGGCCATTTGCAATTGCAGCTCTCTGTTTCAGCTGTACTTTTTTCTGTTTCTCATTACCCACTCTGCCCCGCCTCCCTCGCACATGCCCCCGAGATGGATTGTGCAGGCACACACCGTCTGCAATACCTCAGTGGGGGATGGAGCCCTGCCTTCACTCTGCACATGTGACATTTTTGTATGTGAGGACACGACAAGTGAGCCCTGGTCAACTGGATAGTGGGCTCTCTTTTTCTGCCATGGCACTGGGCAGGGCTGAGCCCCTAGCACTTTCCATCCTCCCCTCTTCTGACCAATAGCATATTTGATAAATCTGCATCTGGGGAAGAGAGGAATTAGTTGTGCCAAACTGGGGTTCCACGGATGAACCTCATCTGTAAGCACGGCTGGACCAGCAGCGTACCTCTCACTGAACAACCACATGTCAGAGACAGAATGGCATGTTCTGGGGTACCCTCTCCTTCATGGCCAGGAGAAGATGGACAGTTGCAGATCCCACCCTCCTGAAGAAGGTAGTGAGACTGAGTCCGTAAGCTGAGCTGCCCAGGGATCTCGATCAGGTGGTTGGAGGAAGTTTGGGGTCATCGACAGGGCTTTCCCTACACAGGCTGCCCCCTTTCCTAACTGTGCCATTTTCTAGAATTTTGGCTTTAAAATTTTTTATTGAACTTCCAGGTCCCCAAGGAGAGATAATTTAGGGAATTAATTCTTGAGAAATATACTCTTGGGCTATGAAGGAGTGTGGGGAGGAGGAGAAGGAAGAGGGAAGTGGTCACAGTAGAAATGTGATTCATTTTGTTGAAAGAAGTCAATGTTCCTCAAAAATTGTTTTGAAATTTTTGTGTTAAAAAATCATGATATATTTGGAGTCAAATGGAAATTTTTTTGTTTGCTTTTCAATGACAAAAGAGGGTACTTGAAAGACTCTTGGATTTTACTTTAGGCAGCCACGAGCTAGGATCCAGGAGTACCAGGCACTGTGCCGTCACAGGTGTGTAAAGGGAAACTCCTTACCTGTGCCTTTTGAGGGCTGGCCAGCCCAGAGGGGGCCCCTGTGGGGCTGATGGAGATTGGAAGGAAGAAAGGGGACCTCACAGGAGTGGAGGATTTTGCCTTGATAAAGTATCAGGCAAATGATGATGATAACCCCACCAATGAATGGTTCTGGGTCTATTCTTCTGTTATAAAAATCATCAGGATTCCATCATCAAACCAATATTCCACCAAATCGTTTTTTCCCCTGAGGGATTCTGGGTATGAAAGATACACATGTATTAGTGAAGAATTCCACATGGGATATAAAATGTGTTTTTAGCGATACTTTATCATTTCTTTGACCTCAGAGGTAAGTAGGGTGGTGGAGCCATTTTATAGATTTTCTTTTTTAGTATCACAGTTTGTTTTAAATATAATTTATTGTCAAATTGGCTAACATACAGTGTGTAAAGTGTGCTCTTGGTTTCTGGGGGTAGATTCCCGTGGTTCATCGCTTACATACAACACCCAGTGCTCATCCCAACCAGTGCCCTCCTTCATGCCCATCATCCATTTTCCCCTCTCCTTCACCCCCACCCCATCCACCCTCAGTTTGTTCTCTGTATTTAAGAGTCTCTTATGGTTTGGCTCCCTCCGTTTGTAACTATTTTTCCCACTTTCCTTTCCCCGAGGTCTTCTGTTAAGTTTCTTAAAAAAACAAACAAACAAAAAACAATAAAAACAAAACAAAATTAAAAAACCCTGAGATTAAAGGGATTTAAAAGACTTGCCCAAGGTGACTTGGCTTGTGGGGCAGAGTGGGGACCATCAGCCCCGTTTCCTCGTGATTTAAACACTGCCTTTCTCCACTGTGTTGCGTGGCCTCCAACCAAGAAAAGGACATAATAATGCATTTCCATGGCATATGGTTTACTACCTCTTTCACTTATTAAAGATATAAATATAGATTGGGACTAAGAATGCAGCAAAGAGTTTAGAAACCCTGATATCTGTTTATTTGACATCTTGCAATACAAAAGTGGAACTCAGCCAGATGCAAAACCTAGATTTGCATCTAGGTCTCTAAAGCTGAGTAAGATTTAAAAGTCTTTGAAGTATCTTGTTGGGTCACCGACATCCAGCTAGGTTTTTATTTGATGCCACAACAGGTCCTGACTTTTTATTTATAAAAATTTTAAATGGAAAAAAAAGCTTCAAATAATACTGATTTTTTTGTTCCCTCCACGCATCTCATCGGAGGCCTCTGTATGTGAGATAAGCAGCCATTTGCATTGGGGTAGAGTAGAGGGAAAAGACCATGGTGACCTTTTACCTGGCAGAAATGACTGGAAACTCGCCGGAGAATCCTGTGTGCTGCCAGAGATGGCTGTGTTGGGTGGGTGCCCTCACTTGCTGAGTCCTGCCTAGGGGAGGGCCTTTCTCCTGACAACCTCCTGTGTGCTGACCTTGGTGGCACATCACTCTCTACAGAGCCCGGATCTCAGCACATGCTCTCTTCCTCCATCAACCCTTGGTCCCACTGCCAACCCCACTGACAATGGCAGCGTGAAGTAGGGATTGAGAGCAATGCACCCTGAGAATGTTGTTTGGAGTTCAGCTCCGCTCTAATCCGTCCCTACCCTCACTTGATTTTATAACCCTCTAAGACTGCGACGTGAGCAGACATACCACCTACACCCCCAAGATAATGTTCTGGCCTCCAAAGCAATCTCTGGGCATTAGGCTCTATATTAAGAAACGCTTCTTCATTAGAAACAAACATTTCATCTGGAATGAGTCCTTGATCTGAACACAGGTATGATGCTCATTAAAGATTGTACTCTCTCTTGTCTCTTGGCCCCGTATTTAAATCTGGGTCAATCGGTTTCTCTTTACATTTCTAAATTGGAGGCCGTGTGATAGATTTCTCACAAGACCCCTTTGTGACCAATGAAACCTTCTCTAGCTCATTGACTTTGCAAAGTTGTTTTTTGTTTGTTTGTTTTCATTTAATATGCACTTATTTGAAAAACAACTCTTGCAACTTTTGCCATGAGGCTCATTGCCTATAAAACCAAGTGTTCGGGGTCTCTCTCAGGGGTACCCTGCAGGTGCCAAGGGCTCACAGCTGTGGCCGTCATATTGATGGATTTAGGGAATGGAAAGGGCTTTGTACCAAGATGATCAATGAGATACACTTTACAACTCAAGTCAAAGCTTATGTTAAAATGAAAAGGCCTTCATAGGTGGCTTTTGTTGCCCACCCCCCAAGTCTTCTAAATCAGGAAGACAGCTTATAGCAGCCCACACATTGGGTGTGTCTTACATGGCTTGGCTCCCTGAAAAACCAGAGAGCCAACATATTTGCCCGGTTGGGTTTGGAACAAGGAAAGGAGAAGGTTGCTAAGAGGGTGGCAGTGGAGGTCAGATTCTTGTAGAAGAAGGTAGATGGCTTTTCCAAGTGGGTTTAGGCAGCCATTGATGTCACCTGCATTTCCAAACCTCTTTGTGACTTCTATTCTCCTCAGGCGGCACAGCTCTGACAAATGTAGTAGCTAATGAGATAGTGGGGTTCTGGCTACCGTTCCAAGTGACCAAATAAACATATTAGCAAACACTCTTCTTGCAGTGTAGATGATTTAAACTGTAAGTCAGTGAGGCAAGAAGCCCTAGTGAAATGGACATTGTGGTCGAGTTGCAAATGGGAACCTTGATTTGCAGGAATTATCAGACAGGTGTTAGTACGTTATGACACAGTTCCAGGACCTCCAGGTGACACGCACTCTTTCCCCATGAGCTAGTACAACTGTGGCTAAAAGGAACACGGCAAGCAACTTTCAAGCATTTTATTTGAGAGGGAGACGCAAAGAGCTTGTCTTCTTTATTTCAAGTATTTAAATCCTTTAAAAGAACCTTCTGCAAATAAACAATCTTCCTGATAAATAAGCCCATTAATTCATCATGTAGCCTGAAAAACAAAATTCATCCTTAATGTTCTAATATTATCCCTCCAAAATTCTTTACAGCACTTTATAAACCATCACCCATCAGTGCGGAACATGTGGGGCTGGTGTTACCAGAGTGTACAATGTATCTGGAACATTCTCTGTACAGCAGCCTCGCTGGTCAAGGTCAATAATGGGGAGCATGCGCCTTTCAACAGCACATCTGTTGAAGACCCTATGCAAGGTCTTTGAAGATTTGCATGTTTACTAGCAGCAGTAAAACAAAGAAAAATGGAAATGTTACAGGAGCTCTATATGGCTAAACTCCCAGGACCAAGTGAGTCTGGATCTTGAGCATAAATTTCCCCAGAGAAGGACTTTGAAGTTCCTTTCAATCTGTGAAATTCTAGTAATGGTCTAAATTAGCTCCTCAACATCTGGTGGAGATAATTGCAACAACAAATGGTATGGATATGTCCATTTGTTCATGTATTCATTCATTAATTCAAGACAGTTTTATTGAAAGTCTCCTATGTAGAAGAAAATGGTCTCAGCACTTTAAGGGATAGAGAGATAAGAGTGTCGTGGCCCCCAAATAACTTAGCATGTATTTGGAAGAGGAGGACCCCTAAATGCATAATGATTAAAAGTGACACATGGAGATAAACATCATAAGCTGTATCAGATCCAGAAATGGAAAGGTGGATGATGGTGTATTTTGAGGACCAATCTAATGGCAAGCTTTAGAAAAGGATTTGTATTACAGCTGAAGAATATGTTGGAGTTCTGGAACGGAAAAGGTCAGAAAGCATGAGAGAATATTCTAGGCAAAAGCACAACCTAAATAAAAGCATGGGAGTGGGGAAAATGCAAGGCAGGTTTGAAAATGCTAAGAAGTTCCATTTGATTAAATCCTAGCATACGAGGAGGGGAGTCGTAAGTGATGAAATCATACAGATAATTTGATGCCAATCTTATAAAAAGTGGTGGATGTCAGGTGAAAGTATTCAGACTGATTTAAACCTCAGCCAAGTGTGGGAAGAAACATTTTTTTAAATGTCTGGTTTTTTTTTATTTTTGAGAGAGAGAACAGAAAGTGCATCTATGCACATGAGTGGGGGAGGGGCAGAGAGAGAAGGAGAGAGAATCCCAAGCAGGTTCTGTGTTGCCAGAGCAGAGCTAGACATGAGGACTGATTCCATGAGTCATGAGATCATGACCTGAGCCGAAATCAAGAGTCAGAGGCTTAACCAGTTGAGCCACCCAAGTGCCCCTCAGCAGAAACATTCTTTAAAAATGTTTATTCATTTATGAGAGAGAGACAGAGAGACACAGCGTGAGCAGGAGAGGGGCAGAGATAGAGGGAGATACCGAATCTGAAGCAGGCTCCAGGCTCTGATCTGTCAGCACAGAGCCCGATGCAGGGCTTGAACTCACCGGACCGCCAGATTGTGACCTGAGCTGAAGTTGATGCTTAACCGACTGAGCTACCCAGGCGCCTTGGCAGAAACATTTTTTTAAGACTGTAAGATTCGGTGAGAAATAGCGATCACCTATGTCAAAAAGAACTGCTTATTCCAGGGACGATTTCCACCCTGTTCACGCACCCTCAAGCAGTGGGGCTGCTCAGCTGTGCTATGCTTCTTGAGAAACCCTTACTTATGTGTAATGAATGATACTTTGGCTCTCCCAGTGGGAGGAGCCCATGTCTCTTCTTTCTTGTACCTCAACCACTCACGATTCTCCGGCCACCACCACCTCCCAGGATCAGTCTTTGCATAGCCTCTGATAACACCGCACTTCTCCAGGACACCCATCTCCAAGCAAAGTCATGAATGTACACAAGAATGACTTGCTCAAGTTACAGAGCTAGGAAGTGGTAGAACCAAGAAATGCTCAGTCTGAAGGGTTAGGGTCAGCCCATGGATTACCCAAGAAACTGATATTCCCAGTTTTGCCATAGTCTACTCTCTTTGATTCATTGCTTCATCCTTTTACTCATTCAGTTATTAATTTAACACATACTTACTGAGCACTAGTTACGTTCCAGCGCTGAGTTTCTACTCAGTTTTCATACCATTTGGAAAGACAGGTGGGAAAATAAAAGTACTTCCTGTCAATCTTCAGCTGCCTAGGATCCAGTGCGTCCTCTAGGGCGACACTTCAGGCCAGCCCTCTTTGTTTTTCTCCTTCCCCCCACAGCCACTTTCACTGGAATTTTCTCACTGACCTTTGTCTAGTCTCTGATGCTGTCTCATAAAACTGGATCCTGTGGACTTTTCTAAATGTATCGAATAATCTATCTCCAAAATGGATACTGATCATAAGAGATTGGGAGAAGTAGTAAGTGTGCCTATCTGGACATTTCAGGCCAACAAAAATGAGAACTCAGAGATGATATCTTGAGGATTTGGCTTTGTGGAGATGGGCTCAGGAAGGCAGAGGACAGATTCTGCCTCTTTTTTGTTCATTCATTTGTTTTGTGTTTTAGATTGCATACAACTGAACTCATGTGGCATTTGTCTTTCTCAGTTTGACTTATTTTGCTTAGTGCATCCCCTAGGTCCATCTGTGCTGTGGGGAATGGCATGAACCCTTCCTCCCTATGGCTGAGTAATGTACAAAAGACAGAATCAAACCTCTAAATACAGAGAACAATCTGATGGGTGCTGGGGGAGTGGGGTGGGAAAGGGGAAAATGGATGATGAGGGCAGGAGAAAGAGGTTTCTAGTTATGAAAGGAAGAAGTCATGGGGATGAAAGGTACAGCCTAGGGACTATGGTCAATGGTGTTGTAATAGTGTTGTGTGGGGAAAGATGGCGGCCACACTTGGGAGCACAGCTTAATGTATAGACATGTTGAATCACTATGTGTGCACCAGAGACTAATGTAGCATTGTGTGCCAATGACACTCAAATAAAAAAAAGTTAAAAGAAAAGAAGGAAGGAAGTTCCTCCTATTATACTTTCTTTCACCAGCCTCCTTTAGAGATAGGCCACTCTACCCGAGGGCCACGTAAAGAGACTTTAATGAGTCTAGAGTGTGCTCTCTGAGGAAGAGTTGGAACTCATATGACTACCCGTGGGGAAAAAAGGCTAAATAAAGTTATTAAATAAAAATTTCGTTGTGGGAAAAAAAAGAAGTAAGTCTCGACTTTCATACAAACATGAAACGAACAAGTGTCGGAGATTTTATGTCACTTCATGAATTAATGAGGAAACTAGTAAGATGTAAAAAAGTTGCTCAAAGGAGAAGTCAAGGAGCAGACGCGTGTAGGTAATCAGGGATGCTGAAATGAATTTGCACAGGACATGCAAAATTGGCTGACACCAGACAGGGTCATATCAATTTCATCTCTATGGGTCAAAACTCACTTGCATTTCCATACATAAATAGAACTTGCATTAATAGCAGTTTTCTAAAACTTCCAGCCTTAAAAATACAGCTGAAAGGCACTGAAGAGTGTAGACTTGGTAGAATAATATAGCCTGGGGGAGGATGCTAGACAACTAGTTTTCCATTGAGAAGGTACTCCGTAATCTTTTTGGTCCATTTCAAAGCCTTTCACAATTTTCCCTACAAAGTCTTACTGTCTTCTCTGAGGGGAGGAGGGCAGCTCAGTGATTCAGTTGCGTTTGGAGATAGATCTTTTTCTGTGTCGGGTGACCTGTGTGTAATCTAATGAGGAGCATCAGTCATGCCCTTCGGAAGAGACATTTAAGCATGCAAATTAATGGATACAGACAAGTGCAAATGTAGGAAAACCAGGTACACTGGGATTGGGCTCACTCACAGATTAAGTAGGACTCCTTCTTTGAGTAGTAACTGCATCCATGAGGAGTCAGATTAGGGCTCTTCTTCACGTAGAATTAACAAATGACATACAGAAATTGAAAAGAGTACATAAAAACATTATTGTGCTGATCAATTGGAATGATAAACCAGAGCTAGAAAACGTGGTCCAGGGGAAGAAAAGCAAACACAATAAAGCAGGAAGCAGGGTAGCCAGTACTTTTGCATTGTGGTAGGAGTTTGGGGAGCGATAATTGCGTACTACGATATTGAGACCAATTCGTCCACATGTGGTGGATGGGGACAGAATCAAGGGGGCTGCATCAGCACAGAGGAATAATTGACTGTGGGCACATGTGACAAACAGATTTTAGAGTTGGACATATAATAAGCTAAATATGGAACATATTATTACAAAAATTACATTATTATTATACAACAGAACCATCAAAAAGCTGTTATGGTTCATAAATAAGGGCATTGCATGTAGGTTATAATAAACACCTACATCTTTACAGCATTTTGTACTTTCATGTGAATTTTATCATTAACAACCCTTAGATGCATGTGTTGTTATTTTTGTGTTTCAGTGGGACAAACTGAAGTTCAAGCAGCTAAGGGGTAGCAGAAGCAGTACGTATCCTCCTTCCCCTGATCTTCCTCAGACCACAGCTGCTGCTTCTGTTCCATGAGCCAGTCCTCCTGTTCCACTACCGTGGCTGATCCCACATAGAAAGCTGTGTGGAAACAGAAGTCAGGCAAGAACTGACCAAACACTGGAGGCCAAACACAGGAAAGCAAGACCCACCAACAACATCCAAAAGATCTGTGATTATGTCCTTTAGAGACCAGAAAGCTGAGTAGAACATGGTGGCGATTTTATGGCTGAAACACTGAATGCAGAGTAGCGACCAGCAAGATATCCTGATGAAAGATCCAAAATGAATTAAAAACAACAAACCTCTTGGGCGAGAGGACTGACGAGGTGCCAGGGATTGGCTATGTAAATGACACCAGCTTTCTCATTTACTCTTCCCAACAAGCCTATGAGATAGGTACCACCATATTCACTCTCAGACATGGGAACTGAGGCACAGAGATGTTCATGGAGTTCCCAAGGTCCATACCCGGTAAATGGCAGAACTGACATTGGAATGCAGATCTGTCAGAGTCCCAATCGGCCACTATATGCCACCCAGCCCTATATACTTTGCCATAAAAGTCATCATGGCTAATTAGGGCTTTTTCAGGTCTGGAAGAAGTGTCTGAGGAAATTTGAAAAGTATCTTTGGGAGTGAAGTCAATAATTAGGCCCAAATTTTGTCAGGCAATATTAATAGTTTTCATGAAGTGTACAATTAAATCTTGAAAGCAAAAGATAATCCACCATCATAAAAGAATATTCAGGATGTTCTGAAATTGCAACCATATTCTCCATGGGACATGGAGGTGATAGTTGGGGAGAGAGTGGTATGACTTAGTGGAAAGTCTGTTTGATACAAAGTTTTGAAATAAATCGAGTATTGTTGTAGGTTAATAACCATTAGGTGAGTTATAAATAGATACTAGAACAAGAGGACAAAATCGTCATTATTTATAATCAACTATGTTGCATGAAAACTATGAAAGCCTACAGAAAGGATTCTTGATTTCATAAGCAATCCATTTTAAAAGAGCTATAACTTTTATATGGAATTCCAATTAGACACAAAAGAAATCCTAAGGATTCCCCAAGTGCCATCTTTCCCATCGCATTGGCCTTCAATTATCATTCATTTTGAGTAGCGGCATGTGAATCGGGTAGATATTACCATTTTTCCACAAATTACCTCAGATGGAAATCTAATTCAATTAAAGAGGATAAAGTCCACAAAAACCACAATGTAAAATATCCCAAGCTGTCAGAGATTGCTTCGATTGTCTTTGACTTCTTTTGTTTGATCCTCAAAACAGCTAGCTCTCTGGGCTTGTTCAAACTTCTCATCTGTCCACCTCTCTCTCAACACTGACTTCCAATTCTGCTCCTTTCTTCAGATCTGCTTCAGACCACTTTGGGGACTAGGGCTCCCAGATGTGCTCCACCAAAATACCAGACCTCCAGCTAGGACTGTGGGGTGAGTTTTCCATAGAACCCCATCCCCCATGGCACATTACTAAACAAAACACATCGTCAGAGGAAAGACTTGCATCTGGTTTACTTTATTAAAGCTCAATGGTAATACCAAGGATAATGAGAACTTAATTGACCAAGAGGGCTCCCTGAAGCAACTAAAGAGGCTGCCCTACCTAGAGTTAGTTTCTACCTTCACACCCAAAGGAGGAGATTTTTTTCCTGGTGATTTTTGAATACCTCTTTTGTCCTTACCTCTAGTCAACAAACTTTCAGATATATTGAGGTCTAACCTCACAGAGCCTAGCCATGAAATGGGAACATTTAAAAAATTATATTGGGGTGCCTCGGTGGCTCAGTTGGTTAAGCGACTGACTCTTGATCTCAGCTCAGGTCATGAACTCACAGTTTGTGAGTTCCAGCACCATCAGCGCAGAGCCTGCTTGGGATTCTGTTTCTCCCTTTCTCTGCTCCTCCCCTGCTCTCTCTCAAAATAAATAAATAAACTTTAAAAATCTTTTAAAAATTATATTAAAAAATAACATTGACATAATCTATTTTCATATTTTCACTAGACTGAACATTAAAATCTCAGTTTGTCCAGTTCAATTCAAGGCATGGAGCCACCCAGGTGGCAAGGGGCTTACAGTCCCCAATCAAAAACATCTTCTTCATTGCCCCTGATCTTGGAAAAGCTCTTCTCCAGTGGTAGGGATTGCCAGGGTGATTGTATCCCAGCCAGCAATAGTTGGGAACTCTCTTTTGAAAGTTTGGCTCTTCTTGGAGTCAGGGGAATGGGTCTTCACTTCCCTGTGCGTGATTCTCTGCTTCCCTCCGGGGTCCTTGGTTCTTACTTTTCCCCCAGCACTCTCTGCTTCTCCTGGTGACTGATTAAGGTTTTGGCATTTTGCCTTCTGAATTTTCTGAGAGCTTGTCATGACTCAAAACAGCAGTAACTATTTTATTTCATTTTCTAAATCATTTATGAGAACAATGGAATGGTTTTAATTTGACTCATCCACAACCTTATTATTTTCCAGTAGATATTTTTTCCATTGCCTTCTTTGGCAAAATCCTTGATTTGCCCTTGGCTAATTCAAAGAAGATGCAAAAGAGATGTTTACAGGTGTCCTTAATCTCAAAGTTGATAATAAATTATGTAGTTATTAAATATATTTGTTTTGCTGCCAAGGGCAAAATAAAGAAAGATGTTTCCTTCAGTGAAGTTGGCTCTTTGTCTAGTCTTTTCTAAATCTTGCCTGTATCTGTGGGGCATTAGCACATTGAAGAAAATCTTTAGCAGTGACTAAAGGTCTCCAGGCCCAAGATCATCCTCATTCTACTGCTTCATTACCACTCCTCTGGGCCAGGGCTCAGAGAAGAAGTACATTTAGGAAAGGATGTATTGAAGGAGAAGAACTGAAACCAACTTGATGGAATGAAGTAAACTTTACTGAGATAAAATAAATTATTTGGGGGAAACTAGTTATAACCCAAGGACTATGTTGACTTTCTGTTTGGTTTCATTAAGGGTGTACATATTCCTCCAAATTTCAGAGAACCACATTCATCTTTTGGGGAAGACCACCTATGTGGACTGACTCTGCCTACTCTTTGAGTCTCCCTATTGCTTTTTCCACCCTCCCTTCTCTGGCTTAGCTCCAAGATCTCTAGATGAAACCTCTTGCACAGGTGCTTCAAGACTGGGTCTGGAGAAAACTGCAAACTAAAAGAGACTTTCTTCAGAATTTTCCAGCTTCCTTTCCAAGTCTTCAAAGCTAGTAAGGCACAATCTTGTTGGCAACAACCTACAGTCTGGTGGGAATGTAGATTTGTATAATCTTCCTGGAAAGCATGTTAAGAATATGCATCAATAAGCTTATTTTATTTGTACATTTTGACCAGATAATTCTAACTTTGGAAATTTATCCTAAAGAAGTAATCTGAAATTCAGCAAGCATTTTATACATCAAGATGGCAACATATCTCTCTTGTTAATAACTTGTTGACATAGAGCCAATAAATAATGGGTGCCCAATAAATGATTATCCAATGGCAGAACGATCTCCTGTGCATCTGGTAGGAATCAATCCTCTTCCCTAGCTACACAGGTGTGGCTGAGGACAGCCCATTTTATTTGGATCCATTGGGAATATGCTAGTGGCATGAAAGTCTCTTGGCAGAGGGGATCCATAGGTGAGCAGTGCTGGAAGTCTGGTGGGGGCCGGTGCGAGGACGGGCTATGGAGCAGTGGGCTTTGGGCAGGATCTGGAGCTGGATTGAGAAGCCAGGACATCAGAGGGCCAAAGGGGACAAAGACTGGGAATGTGGCTCTGATTCACGAGATGGGGAGGGGTCTGGCGACTTGTGGGAGTAAGCTGGCAGCATGAGAAGCAGCCTTTAGGAGGATGGTCAACAATGTCACAAGCAGGCAGGCCAGCTCTACTGTAGAGACTGAATCCTTGTCTGGAAGCATGTCTGGGACTTTGTTTATAGAAATTGATTTAAGGAATAACAAGACTTGGAAGAGTAGAAAAATTAAGTAACCCAGAAAAATGATTCCGAGGCTCATACCAAATTCTACTTCCATGAAACTTCTCAAATCGCTCCAGGTAGCTATTTCTATGGCATTTCATGTTTGCTGGCTTCAGTTTTGCTGTATTCACTCCTTACCTGGACTACTCATCGTAAAATGCGGCTGTAAAATTAGGTTTTTTCTCTAATTTTGTGAGCCTGATCCCATGAAAGCAAAGGCAGACAATAAAATCATGCTTCAAATGTCATTTGAAATTTTTGAATAGTTGTAAATCGATAGATATATTCCTGACTCCTCCTTCTGGGTTCCAAATTGTAATTCCTGAAAATTGTTCTCAATCCCAACTCTTTCTCTCTTGTTCCTTCTGTCACACATCATGACAATTTTTTTTTGTCCTGAGTTTTTAAACCCTGTTATCTTAATCTTGGGTTTTTGCCATATGTTTATGTAGATCACTTTTGTCTAAAATTGTAGACTCTTAGAAGATAGGCACTGTGTCTCATTTGAGCCTCTGTCCTTTGTTTGAGAGCAGAAATATGAGGCTGTCATGCTGCAGCATCCTGGAGGCATTTTTAATGATAATTTACTTTTCCTTCTCTGGCTCCTATACCTCAATGACAAAATCCTTAAAATAACTTTCAGTTAACTTTAATTTTAAAATACCGGGTGCCAGAGGGTCCATCTAAGGTGTTGTTGGGACACAATGCAGACATTTGTTACAGCTTCCCAAAGGTGGGGAGTATATTACTGAAAGGTTAACAGAGCTGACTATGCTGCTATCCACATGTATGAAAGTGACTCGGCCAATGAGATGCAGAAGCAGGACAGGGTAAGTCTTTCTTTTAATGAATGCTGTTGTTTCCTGATGTGACTAGCTTTCGAGAAGTATGACTTCATCACCTGTGACTCATGTGGAATGCACTCTTTCTGTATAAACCTTGTGTTCCAGTAAGATTGCAACTTCCAAAATCTAGACAGGGATGAGAGTCAAACACGGGCATATAACAGTGTCCCAGGCATCAGGGTATGGATGCTCTCTTTTTAGCAAGAGTTGCTTTAGACACATTTTGACTTTGATTAAGAATGGCACCAAGGTTTAGGAAGAAAAATTGGAGTTGCGAAATCAAGGACTTTTCGGTGGAAGGAAATCATCTGCTAAACGACAGCGGCAAAATGGCATCAATCAGTGATCCTAACATGAAGGCGATGATTCTTCTTTTTGAGGAAGGATTAGGCACAGAAATGCTGAAGCCAAGCTTTGCCTAGTGCACTGTTATTTTCCTGCCCAATCTTGAACAATAAAGTAACCAATTGGCCCTGGGGTCATGAAGGAGCCAATTCAACGATCAGACGCTTTACTGGGGTAATCTCAATCTCAAGCTCCGGCAGGGCTCTATAATCTACAGAGGACTTTTATGTACTTTATCTCGCTTGATCCTAAGAGTGATTCCTTGGGATGGGCAAGGCTGATGTTATTACTAGGACCAGGTCTAACTCAATGCCTGCTGCATACATAGTTTCTATTTAACAGTAATGTATACAATTGAAGTTGTTGAATCCCCATTTCTCATACTGGGAAAGAGTGTTTAATGAAATATTTCCCCAAACTCAGCTGTACCAGATGAAATGGCTGGAACTTAAAGCCATATTTAGTGCAGTGCGTCCAATGATCTTGTCATTCGTACCTGGACAAGCATTTCTTTTCCTCAAATGACTGCTGGTACCAAAGCAAGCAAGCTATTCCTCTGGATGCAAACATTAAACAATCTTGAGAAAAGGCTTAAATTTAATTAGCTACATACAAAAGAGAAAAAGAAAAGGGAGTGGGAAGGAGCAGAAAGAAGATAAAAGCATTGGGTGTGGTGGATCAGAGTATATTTAAAATAAATACAATAAAAGTTATCCTGTAATCAGTAAACAGCAATATAATTAGAATTTTTTCCCCTATTTACTTCCTTTAACATGCAATGGGGGGAAATGAAAAAAAAAAAAGTCAAGGACTCAATCAAACAGATGGTCCTGGAGTTATTATTTTCCCCTTGATGTTGTTTACAAGAAGAAGAGACTCATTGAACAAAACGTGACTCACAGATTCTGGTGAAACTAGCAGTTCTCTGTGGGAAGGAGAGAGGAAAACAGCAGGAAAGAGAATCAGATCATAAGCTTTTATTATGCGTATTATTATGCCTCATTAATTAACCCAATCACTGTCCTGGTGACGTCCTGGGCTCACTTCACAGGAAAAAATTAGTCTGGATTGCCAAGTTAAGTAGACAATTACAGGAAGATCGAATTATGCCTACATTGCATTCTGTCAGGGCACCAAGCCAAACTCATGTCAAATTCATAAGACTGGAATATCCTCACTAAAAACAGCCCCGAAGAATCAACGTCACAAGCTGTTTGACGTCTACACAGAGGATGTATTGATCTTGCCTCAGCTTCCTTTCTCAGAATCGCATAATAGGCCAAGAGAGAGGGCTTTCTGAGCATCCTACTCACCATCACACACCAGCTGGCTCAATCCTTTGTTATGTTCAATAAAGTACAATGTGGCGAGGGAAACACCCCCACCTCGTGAGCTCCTGTCTCCCATCCTGGCTGGCAGCTGTCTCAGCCCAGGAGGGACAGCTTGAACATTTGAAGAGAACAATGGGAACTCCTAGCGTAGGTTTTCCATAGTAGAACCCTTGGTTCTTTCTATGATTTTGAGGGAAGATTTTCCATAGGAGAATGGCTGCAACAGTGTAAGGTGCACACCAGATTTTCAGAAGCCACCATCTTGGTACGTCTGAAGTCCCCAGCACCAGAGACATTGCTACACTGGATAAGAGCGGTTGCAACAAAAATTTTAAGTAAAGTGGTATTTATCAGTGGTTCAGGGCTCACAAGGCAGAGTAAAATGTGCTTTGCAATCACTAGAGTGAAAGGTTTAAGAATTGAAGTTTGTATAACTGGATGCAACTTGGAAAGAAAGCCGCTTCCTGATTCCCATCATAGGACACTCCTCCTTTTGTCAGAGATATCTAAACCTTTTCCATGTCACGTCCCTTTTAGGCAGAAAGTCCCTATGTGTTGAGAATACATAAACAGATTTTTGACATCTTTATTCTGGGAAGCAGAAGTTCTAATTCTGTCAGATCATTCACCTGTTGGATGGACTTTCACTATACATTTACCAGGCACGAGGTACTGTTTGGGCTCTGAACAGTCCATTTTCTCCAAGGTCTTCCCAAACAACTAGACTTGCAGCCTGAAACCTTAAAGGTTGCTGCTCCTCAATGTCCTATGCTCAGACCTTTTCTCGTGTTTCTCTTTGCACTTTCCTTGGATGACTTCGTGAGTTTTCGTATCCTCAACTTCTGCTTGTCGATGAGCTCTGTGTGATTTTAACACTTTAGACTTTTTTTTCTCTTTGTCAAGACTTGTTTAGGTACTCTGGACATCTAAAGGGTATCACAAAATTAACTTCTTCTTTTTCTTAAAGTTTATGTATTTATTTTGAGAGAGAGAGAGAGAGAAAGAGAGTAGAGAGAGAGAGAGAGAAAATGAGTCAGGGAAGGGCGGAGAGAGAAGGAGAGAGAGAATCCTAAGCAGGCTCCTCGATGTCAGCACAGAGCCCAGTGCGGGGCTCCAACTCATCAACCATCAGATCGTGACTTGAGCTGAAATCAAGAGTCGATGCTTAACCAACTTTGCCACACAGGTGCCCCCAAATTAACTTCTTCTAAACTAAGTTCTATCTTCAAAAACACTGCTCTTACGTGTTTTCCCCTTCCCAGTGGGTGGTCCTGTCTTTCCATCTCCTTTACATTTCTCAAATCCGATCCCTTCTTTTCATCCAGATCACCGTCATCTTTCCTGTGGAGTAGATCAACAAGACCACCGGCAGCACCCATGTGATCATACCTCTGCCCCGAATCCTCAGTGAGGTCCAGGGTCCTTGGCAGAGTAGATGGCATTCCCTGTGCTTTAACACCTATTAACTTTGCTGCCTGAGTTAGTATTTCACTTAGGATTAGAATCTCACATTAGCCATTTTGAGTTTCTTGCCATTGCCAATCACATTATATTCCGGCTCACCTACGGGCTTTCATTTTACAGTAATCATTTCCCGTTCTGTCTCTTCCACTAGGAATCACCTTTTCGTTTTTCACTCAGATATCTCCTACTGACTTTTCAAAACTGCAGTCAGGCATGGCTTCCCCTGGGCCATTGCTGTCCCTCTGTGTCTGTCATCAAGTCCTTCTCTTCCTGTCTGCTTATGCTATTCCAGCCTTCAAGAGAAGGAGTGAATTTCCTTCCCTCTTGTGATTCTCTGGGAAGCAGAAATGACTGAGACTTCTCAGTCCAAACCTGCGGAGAACTGGCAGCTGTCACATTCGGCATCTGAAAAAGCTGGTTGACATGTTAAGTTCAGCCCCCTCATGACCACCATGTTGTAAGGAATCCCAAGCTGGCTCATGGGGAGGCCATGTGAGACAAGGAAGCCAGACAATGATATGAACTTAGGGACCAGCCCTATGACTCCTGTCAAATTGCCCCAGCCCTCTCCCACAGGTCAAGCCATTCGGTGGATATCCAGCCACTGGAGTGCTGGATATCCAGCCACTCCTGCTGTGTTCTGTCTAAATTCTTGATCCACAGAATTATAGACAAATAAATAGATGTTATTTTCATGTATGGAGTTTGGAGAAGTCTTTCGCAGTGTAGATAACTGACCCCCACCCCTGAACCTGGCATGGACATTTCTTCTGTAACCATAGTGCCTTTGAAGGCTCACTATCCCACTGCAATTTCCAAAATGAAGATTTCTTGCTATGCATTCCTCCTTTGCCCCAGTTTTCTTTCTTGAATCATGTAAAACTGGATGATCTCAAAAGCTGGAAGAAATTCTTCTTAGGGAGGGAGCTGTCTTCATTTGCAAAGGTAAGTGTCTGAATCCCTGGAGGTTGAAGGATAAGGCTTTGGAGGTAAGACCAAGACTTCTGAGGAACTTAGAAGTTCAGGAACAGAAGTTCTGAGGAACCTATCAGTTCTTAGGAACTGAATCAAAATCTGCATGGGAAAGGAAGAGTCATTTGTTCTTAATGATAATGAGGAGGAGGAGACGTGTATGAACAGGAAACATTAATAAAGAGAGAGAGAGAGAGAGAGAGCCAGTGAAAAGGAAGAGAGTACTCAAAGAGCCCCCTAGGAGGCAGGGAACTGCATGGGGAGGTAGCCGGTGGACACTGTCTTGAGGGGGGATCACTAAGGCACATTTTCAATTGGAAAATAACTAATTGGCTTTAGGTTTGGGCATGTAAACTTTTTCTTCCTTTCTTGCCCATCTCCCCACCACAAAACCACCAGTAATTCTTACTATTGTTATAAATTTCTGCATGAATGGGATATTTTGTGAATTATGGGATACATCACATACCAGAAACTAGCACTCAGAGGTGACCTGAGAATATAACCCCCAAAGAAAATCAGAGAAAATGAGAGAAGGCCCTTGGAAAATTTCAGCTTCAAGCTAAAAATGTCCTGGATCCCAAGAATACCAGGAGAGCAACTGACTTGTGGACTACTGGTCACCTCTGCATTCTGACCATCTAGCATGGTGTCTGGGACATTGTAGGTGTTGGTAAACATTTGTTGAATAAATGATTGAATAAAAGAAAGAATGAAGGAAATGATTTAGAGGATAAAGTATGGCTTCTTTAAGGGTTGTGAGCTGTGGCACCATGAGATCCAAAGTCAGACAATCTGTGTTGGAGTCTCACTTACTCTTATTTGAGTTGGGGGAACATTGCTTTCCTAAGTGGGATCAAAAGTAATGGCCCTCTCACAAAGTATTAGCAGACACCTAGTAAAGATGACTCCTCATTCTTGTTAGGAAGACAACAGCAACTTGGTGTACACGAAATAAGATGGGAAGAAAAGAGCGGAAAGCACCATGGGAGCAGGACATGTGGTTGAACACAGGGTTGTTTTCCATCGTTGTTACCAGAGGTTGGTCATGTCCATGTGGTTTCCTTTCATGACTTCTTTCCAAGAACAAGAAAGGTGGGAATGGTTGCTAGTTTTCTGTATCTTCATTTGTGAGGTTCTAAATCTAGGGGATAGAGGGACATGAGGATAAGAAAGGATAACAGAATTTGATAAGTCATCAAGTCCGTTACGTAATTTCCAAATATTTGGAGACTTTTCCACATATCTTTCTGTTATTGATTTATAATGTAATTCCATTGTGGTTAGAGAACATTCTTTGTATGATTTAAATCCTTTAAATTTATTGAAACTTGCATTATGGCATAAAATACGGTCTCTTAGTATATGTCCCACTTGCACTTGAAAAGAATTTTTACTCTGTTTGTTGCGGGGTCACGTGTTCTATGAATGCAAATCAGGTCAACCGGATTAATAGTGTTCAAGTCTACTATATCCTTATTGATTTTCTATTTATGCCATAAATTATTGAGAGAGGACTGTTGGAATACCTACTGTAATAGTGGATTCATCTAGTCTTTCAATTTTGCTCTTTATCAAATTTTGCTTCATGGATTTTAAAGCTCTGTGCATGAACATTTGGGAATGTTACATCATCTTGAGGAATTGTCCTTTATTCTTTACAAAATGAACCCTTTATTTGTAGTAATATTCTTTGCTCTGAAATCTACTTTTTCTGCTATTAATTTAGCCACTCCAGCTTTCTTTTGATTTTCCCTAGCTTTACATTTATAGTGGATTTCTTATAAGGAGCATATTGTTGGGTCTTGCTTTACACACACACACACACACACACCCACACACACACACACACATAAATTGCAATTTATATATATATAAATGCAATTTAGGGGCACCTGTGTGGCTCAGTTGGTTAAGCTCCCAACTTCAGCTCAGGTCAGGATCTCACAGCTCCTGTGTTTAAGCCCTACGTCAGGCTCTGTGCTGACAGCTCAGAGCCTGGAGCCTGCTTTGGATTCCATTTCTCCCTCTCTCTCTCTCTGCCCCTCCCCTGCTCATGCTCAGTCTCTCTCTTTCAAAAGTAAATAAACATTAAAAAATTAAATGCAATTTATATATATATTTGTATATGTGCATATATATATATAAAACTGACAGTCTCTGGCTTTATATTTAGACAATTTGCATTTAAAATGACTAAAGTTGAGTTTAAATCTGCCATCTTCCTAGTTTTCTACGTGTCTCATGTTCTTTGTGCTTGCTTAGTTTTGTCCGTCTTTGGTATTAATTGATATTTTTAATACAATATATTTTATTACACTGCATACTATATTTTATATTTATATTATAATATATTTTCTTTAAGTGGTCAGTTATCTTTCAAATTTACCTTAAATCACAATAAAAATGTATAATTTCCATTTCCAGCACTCTTCATTCTTTTGTAGAAACATGCAGCCCCATTTGGTATCATTTTTCTTTTGCTCAAAGGATGTCCTTTAACATTCATTGTACCACCAGTCTGCCAGTAATAAATTCTCTCAGTTTTTATATGTCTGGAAACATGTTTATTTTGTTTCTGTTTTCAAAAGATTTTTTTTTTTGTTGGATGCAGAATTCAAGTTTGTTAGGTACTTTTTTCTTTGCGTGTTTTAACAATGTTCCACTTTTTTCTTGCTGGCTTTGTTTCTGAAGCCTCCTTATCTCTGTGCCTCTGGACACAATGTATCCTTCTGCTCTGGCTGCTTTTAAGATTTGCTCTTTATGCTGATTTTGAGCATTTTGATTCTGATGTGCCTTGTAGTTTTCTCCATGTTTCTCATGTCTGGGGTTAACTGAACTTCTTGCAGACGTGGGTATACAGTTTTAATCAAGTTTGAAAAAACTTCAGCCATGAGTTATTTCTTCAAATATTTGTTTCTGGCCCCTCTCTCTCTCTCCTCCTCCAGGGACACTAATATATTAGACCGTTTGAAGTTGTATTATTGCTCACTGATGTTCTCTTCATTAAAAAAATTCTTTTTCTATGTGTTTCATGTTGGAGAGTTTCTATCGGTGTGAACCTTCAAGTTCACTAATCCTTGCTTCTGCAATGTCTTCTCTGTCGTGACTTCCAACCCAGATATTGTTGTTTTCACTTCTAGAAATTTGATTTGGGTCTTTGCTATGTACCATTCATGTTTTTGCCTAACATTTGAGCATATGGAATATGGTTACAATAACTATTTTAATTTTCTGTCTACTACTTCCACTTATTTTTCTCATCTTTCCTATTTCTAGATCAGTTACAGTTAGTTGATTTTTCTCCTTATTATGGGTCATAGTTTCCTGCTTCTTAGAATGCCTAGCAATTTTTTATTAGATATGTTCAATGCAAATTTTGCCTTATTGGGTACTGGATATTTTTGTAACACTATAAATATTCTTTTAAAAAAATTTTTAACGTTTATTTATTTTTGAGAGACAGTGTGAGCAAGGAAGGGTCAGAGAGAGAGGGAAACACAGAATCTGAAGAAGCTCTGAGTTGTCAGCACAGAGCGGGACGCGGGGCTCGAACTCATGAACCATGAGATCATGACGTGAGCTAAAGTCAGACGCTTAACCAACTAAGCCACCCAGACGCCCCTCAATGCTATAAATATTCTTGAGCTCTGTTCAGTGATGTAGATATGTTACTTGGAAAGTAACATATCACCCCTTTGGATCATGCTTTTAAGCTTGGTTAGCTGAACACAGAATCTTCAGTTGAGGGATAATTCTGTCCTACTGCTGACGCAGTCATTCTGAGTATTCTCCTCAATGGCCTAGAGGTTGTGAGGTTTCCTACTCTGGCTGGAGGGATTGTGAGCCACTCCCACCTCGATGTTACTTCCGGGAATGGCTCCACTAATCCTTTCAGGCGGTGCACACACCCCAGGTATTTTCCTGTCACGTTTATACTGAGCAATACTCAACTAGAGACTCACAGGGACTCCCTCTCTGCACAACACGCTTTCTTTTCCGGTCTTCTGCCTGTAAACTCCAGCTGCTTTGTTCTCCCTGGATTTATGTGTTCATATCCTTATCATAACCAGTGGACTCTGCCTGGGCTTCCACCTCCTTGGGCCACAACTGGGAAATTCTGTCTATCCAGTGAGCAGAGGTCATCATAAGACTCACCTCTTTTGCTGAGCATGTCTTAGAGATCACTGTCTTTTTTTTGCCAGTGTCCAAAGACTGAAAGTTGTTATTTCATATATTTTGCCATGAATTAATTAATATTCTATTAGGCTTATATCAGATGGAAGGATAAATCCATTCCCTATGATTCCATCATAGAAGCAGAAATTCACTGGAAAGTGAATCTGAGTAATCACTTGGTAAGCGTTGGTCACCCAGGATATGGACTAAATTCAGTGCCCCCTAAAACATATGATTTGTCCTACTTTTTCTTCTTATCCTCACAGTTTTACCATCTGGTTTACTCATTGCCTTCCTCTGTCTTGTCCCAGACATTTTGTAACATCAATCTTGTTCTTCTGAGCTAGGAAAAGATCTCTTTGGAGCATTCAAACTCCCCATAGATTCAGAAATTGGTGATGCTCACCAGAGCTTACTAATTCAGTGGTTTAAATGAACCAATGATACATACATGAAAATATCTATCATCGGTCCTTCTGTCTATCCCCAAACATACGTGTCGATTGTCCTGTTAGTCGAAGTGGTACACAGAACATAAAATGTTTGGTATATGGTCTTCCTGATGGACAGAGATAGTTAAGAGCTGGTATCACCCAGACACAAGAAGCTTAATTTCTATTCTTCTTCTGAGCATTTCTTTTGAGAACCTTTGTTATGGTCTAGGTTTTCTTTTTCAACAGTATTGTGTCCTGCTGGGTTAAGGAAAGCTATTTACAAGTCTGCTGTAAAGGCGCAGGTGAATGAACATCCTTTTTCCCAGCACACTTGTCAAAGTCATTATGGTGCCTGTCACATACTTAGGGGAAGAGGCAATGTCATAGAGATGACGAAGATGCTGTCTGGAGCAGGGCACCTCCAATAATCCAAAGACATCTGTCACCAATATTTCTACTTCTCTTGGCACCTACAGCTTTCTTTCTCTTTTTGTATATTTCCTGGAGACATTGTTTCACTCTTTTCCCTCACCTCCTTAAAATATAGGCGTCCTGCAGTAGGATTCGGCATGTCTGAGTGTGCTGTATGATTTAAATCCTTGGCCTTACCGTCTGATCCCACATTCTAACAAAGACAATCAAGCCCCGTAACTTCTCATATCACTTCCAAAGCCCCACCCTCATCTTCCCCTTCTGGAAAACTCCCCTCTGTCACTGTTTCAATATTATCACTCTACAAACTCCTGGACGTCTTCTTCCTAAAGTCCATATTTTACACTTCGAATTACTTGAAATCAGTGGCAAACTAACCAATATGGAATCACATTGTAGCTGATTTTCAGTAGCCAAAGCGAAACCTTTAATGTGATGATCAACCTCATTCAAAGAACTCTGGATCAATAATCATCTTACATTTTAAGATTGGAAAAGTCAGAGGATAAAGAAGGAAAAAACAAGCAATAAAAAAGCTCAGGGAGGGGCGCCTGGGTGGCTCAGTCGGTGGAGCATCTGACTCTTTATCTCAGCTTGGTTCTTGATCTCAGGGTTGTGGGTTCAAGCCCCATATGGGGCTCTGCATTTGGGCATGAAACCTACTTTTAAAAACATCCAAGGGAATTTTTTTTTCTTTGAAAATAAAACAGGTTTCATTTGGAAGCAGATTTTATTTATTTATTTTTTTATTAAGGTAGCCTTAAATTCCAGCGAATCTCCTATTTTGAGCTCCCAAGTCACAGGAATTCCTTGAAAACCATCATGAAATGGCTTTCCTTGGGGGTAGTGTGCTGAAGACAGAGGGTAGATCTGAATATCTAACCTCAGTCTTTTTGCTTCATACCTAAGGCCTGTACTTCTGTGGTATTTGCATCGAAATACCTGGATAGTGATAGGAGATGAAGGGAGAGAATCTTTTCTCAGGCACTAGCAGGAGCTATAGAATATGCTGGCGTGTGAGAGTCATCTACACCATCCCCAAGTCTGTCATCCATGCACCCAGCACTGCCTTAGGGGTATGGAGCAGCTGTGTGTTAGCCTCCTCTAGCTCTTTGAATTTTAATCCTAGTAGAGTCCATCCTGGTGAATAAACTCCATTTCTCCTGTACAGGACTTGGGAGTCAACCAGTCAGAAAACAATGGAAGGGACAGGCTAGTGTATGAGGTTAAAAGCAAACCTAAAATCAGATTAAATGCTGTCTTCACCACTTTCTAGCTGTGTGACAGTAAATATCAACAAAATACTTCTCCCTGCCCTCCCCCACCACCATGTTTGCTTCTGTGTGGAGGGAATTTATGATAGTTTTCAGAAACAGCCACACATTCTTTCCCCTTCCTGTGGCCATGCCCCTTGTCATGTAACTTGGAATGCTCTGACTTGGACTTGACCATGTGCTTGTTTTGGACAATGAGATGTTACCAAACATGGTGCAAACAGGCTAAAAAACCACTTTCATGTTAGGTCAGTTCTCTTTAGCAGCTCTTGGGGGTGATTTGATGCTGTGGGAAAGAAAGGCACCTCAAAGAAGATCTGGTGACTGGGGGCTGCCATCCTTACAAATGCCCCAAGTTCGCAAGAGAATAGCAATGTGTTAAATGTCATTTAGAGAGAGTGAGAGGACAGAATTCATATTCATTGTTCTTCCTCAGATTTGATAAACGTATTGTGCCAATTTTAATCTTTCCTAGGCAGATCCCTCCAATTGACTTTGAGTTCCTTAGCTATGAATTCTGACAGTGATTGACTTGCAATTTGGTGTGGCTGAAGAAAATAACATCTCCATCTGTCTTAATCCCCATCACTTTTTGGTGCCCTTCTGCAATACAGGTCCACCTTTCCTTCTCCAAAACACTTGGGGCCATATGTGTTTCTGAAGTCAGAGTTATTCACATTATTCCAAGTATCACATAAAACTTCAAATAGGGTCTTCAGAAGCACCCCACAATCTAACATTTATATTTTTTGTTTTCCAAATTTGGTAGGTATGGGATCAGTGCTAGGTAGTCACGTATGGTCTGCTCACTCTTGAGACTCTTAAAAAAGTAAGGCATGTCAGATACTCAGAGTTAAATTAATGTAAAGTCTTAAGCCTGACTGAGCAGAAGTCAATCATTCCAATGAGATACAGCCAAGACTACCTCATTCACAGGAACCTTACTCTACTCAGGGAGTAAGAACCCTTCTGATTGAGACTAAAGATGTTGTGGGGGACTTGAACTTCCTAGGACTTTTGACTCATATTTTATTTATTTTATGGATTCTAGGTTTCAAGGAGATCTAATCTCTGCACTGTAATTTCTCCCTGGATTTGAGTATGGAAGAGAGATTATAGCTTGACTTTAATTCTCTTAGTCTGGAATGTGTTTGGACATTGAGGTGAAAAGAATTTATTCATTAAACATTATTGTCTCTCTGGGAAAGTTATAATGGAAGCAGTTTTGTGTTCAACTTTGGGGCTTTTTTATATTTACCATTTTGTTCTGCCTTTTAGTATTTAGATATGTTAATGTTTTCAATTAATCTCATTGCCAAGCCTCTGCTATGCGATGTTGGTGCAGAGTTTACTAGAATTGATTGGTCTGCATACTATTCTGACTTATTTCATAATCTCAGAACAAAATATAATAAACTTTTCACCAGTGAAGTTAGGAAGATACACTGTGGAATTGGAGAGTAGTTCATACAGATGGGGACAAAAGTGCTGGTGATTAACAACCAAATAGGACAGTCACACCCTTGGGGGACAATATGCTTAATGGTTAAGTCTGACATATTAAGAACAAAAATCTGGGAAATATTGGAGGGAAACACATTTTCCCAACAGCTGTTATTTCCTCCATGTAAAAGCTCAATAATGAACACTCTGGCCTAGCTCTCTCCCCTTTACTTACTTTATCCCAGGAAAGATGGAGAAATATATAAGATTGGTAAATTTAAAAAGAATAATCTAGATATTCTCAACCCAACTACTCCCTTCATCCTCTTGGACATGACTTGTCCATAGAACACAGGTGAACTGGTCTTCGTTCATCCAGCACTGCCATGGTTGGGTGGGTAAGCTTCTCCAGTTCTGGGATTCAATATTACTATCTGTTTTTTCTTTAAGCTCCTTCCTATACTCAGGTTTAATGAGTTAAAAAAAAGTGATATATCAGTCCTGTCTATCTTATTCTTGGCTTATCTCTAAATTAATTCAGAATCCACAACTTGATTGAGAAGATGGATGCTATCAGTTGGGTACCCTCAAAAATTTCAATATTGTATAAGTCACTTACTCTCTCTGTGCATATGTCCTTGTCTCTATAATGAGGATTTCTGAGAGTGATTAAATATGTTAGTTGATCATGTAAAGTGTTTGTAACATTGCTTAGCCTGTAGAAAGGATTCAGTATTTGCTATTATCATTATTGCCATCTAGTTCGTGTCCAATACTGCGAGGAACAATTAGCAATGTCAGAGAAACTGGATAAGATGAATATGCTTGCCTAGCTCCCAAGCAGTTTATTATCTGGTTACAAAGACAAATTATGGAGAATATATAAGACACATGTAATCATGTGTTAGACTTGCATACTCAGAGCTATGAAGTGTAAGTGGGACATTAGATAGACAGATGGGAAATGCTCTCATAGCTTCTCTGCTTCTGCTTTTGGTTGCACACAGTTTGTTTACACCCATATTATTGCTAATTTTCTACATATCTCTTCCACTGGATTGAAAACTGTTTAAGAGCAGAGAATAAGTGTTACTCATTTCTGTATCTTCCACATCATCCAAGACGCACACAGACACACAGATGCACATGCATTTATTTTGAATAATAATTATTTTAGGAGAAAAGGAGAAAGAATGAGTGAGGAAGAGAAGGAAAGATATATTTGACTGGCCTGATAGAGGGCTGAGCTAGGGATGCAGCCAGAACTCCAATTTTGTGCAGCAAAATGGACATGTGCAGTGGAAGGAAGACTGGGGCTGTCGCTTAGTGCTCACAGAGGACTGAAGGGCCATCATCTCTAGTACAGTGGGTACTGGGTGTCAGACATCCTGTCATCCCTCATCCTCTAGTGAGGAAGAAGTTCTCAATATAAGAAGAAGTCTGGTGCTCAGAGGCTCAAGGTTTCAGTGTCTCCAAGCCTCGTCATGGAACGATGTTAATACACTTGAGTGGATCCTGAGCAGACTGAAAGATACATGATAGCTACTAATTTTGCAAAATGTTGATTTGGATCAGAGAAGGAATGATGAATAAATCATCTTAAACCTCTCTGAAGAAAATCATTAGAAAACCATCAGTATCTATTTTTAGATAAAAGTTGAGACTCCACGCTGTATTGTCCAATGCTGTCTAGCAATATTTTATACTTGGCACATGGACAATGCACACATTTTCTTTAAAGCGATATCACTAGAGTTCCCATATACCTTCTGGAATATACATGACCTCTTCTGAAAGGTGGCCCGCTGATTTTGACTAATGACCCTGTTAATGAACCCACAAAGAGACTACTAACCAAATCTTTTTTTTTTTTTCCCACTAGAAAAGATACCTCTCTTTTGCAATGTAATGCTTTCCCTTGGATCACAGGTGTGGCTGGGTGGACAGGACAGCACAAACCCAGTATCATGGTTCTTATGGGAAACTCTGTGGGGCCTCCCTGTCTCCATGGGCAGTAAGAGTGCTGGCGTGCATCCAAAAATGGCATGTCAACAACTATCTTTGATGTTACTTTGCCATCAGTGGGTAATATTTCCTGGTGCATTAGAAAAGGATTACATCTTGATGCACAGGCTTCCTTCTCCTTTGGTAGCCTTTACAATTTGTCATAAACTGTTGGCCATTAAATAAGCATATCTTTTAATCATGACTGGCTTGGGAACAGTTTACACTAACGATCCTAAGAAAAAGCCACCACTCTTTCCTAAGTGAAGTTCCTTTCAGCAGAACGGTATTATGTTGGCCTTTGTTGTACTTCCTGCTTGGGGCCAATAACGGGGCTTTAGTGGCCCTTGCTTGTTTTTGAGAAGGATGACATATTTCCTGAAGCTCTTTCTACTAGCAGACAGCTGTGGAAACATCACAATCATGAAGCAAACATCTTGTGGGCATCCAGGGACGCTCCTAAACATTCACCATCCCTTTGTTTCCTGCTCTGGGAAACTTCTGCTGACATAACCTGGGAAGTCGAGTAACATTTCTCATCCAAAGTCTGTGCCCCTGGCACCAACCACGGTCTTTCCCGTGTCTCAGCCTACGTGTACGGTAGCTCTTGGAGTACTGTTCACATTGACGTTGATGATCTGGGCACACTAACCAGTCAAGGTGCAATGATTTTCTTACAATGGGAGAGTCTTGAGGACACATACGATATACAGATTAGCTACATTTCAGACATAATACTATGTCTCTTAAATCAGTTGGCTACAAGTAAAACTATAGATTGTGTTTTTAAACTTGTTTGTTTTTCTTTATTTTTGAGAGAGAGATAGAGGGCGAGCAGGGGAGGGACAGAGAGAGTGAGAGAGAGAGAGAGAATCCAAAGCCCATTCCAGGCTCTGAGCTGTCAGCACAAAGCCCGACCTGGGCTCGAACTCATGGACCGTGAAATCATGACCTGAGCTAAAGTCAGACACTTAACCAACTGAGCCACCCAGATGCCCCCTAGATTGTGTTTTTAAATTAATTTTCTATTTTCATTCTTGGTGGAAACAGCTGCATATTTAGGAAGTATAACCATACGTTTGGTACTTTACTTGTACAAGTTCAACAGTATATCTCTCTAGCCATTTATTTTATTTTTTAGAATAAACTGGGGCTTGTCCAAATAAGCTACATTTCCTTGTTTTCTGTTTTTGTATTGTAAAATGAAATAAGGAAACAGGATCCCAGTCAAAACAGGTGCAGGGGTTAATGAGTTATAAGATGAATGAACGTCCTTGTTACCATCACTCAGGTCAAGAACTAAAATTTACTGCCACCTCAGATGCCATCGCAGTCACATGCACACATGCGTCTTTTTACCTGCAAGTCTTCTCCTTGTCCCTGACTTTTTTTTTTTTTTACAATTTATCTGCAAAGCAAGGAGCACGTGACCCACAGTCTATATTTTTGCCAGTTGCCAAGACAAGGAGCAGTTCAGCATTTTCCTCTACCCTTGGTGTTTGCTGCAAATGGAATCAGATGACACAAATCCTGATCAGACTCTGATTCTCCTCTTTGGTACATAGTTTATATAATTTGGACTATATCTAAAGAGTATATAAAGCGCTTATAAAATTTGGATGGTGATGGTGCATTTTTACAATGGAAGGCGTTTGCTGTATGGTTGTCTCTTTTTTGTGATGTTAGCAGCCATTGATGCTTGACAGTTGGGTCCTTTGATACTTTGAGGAATTGCCTATTGTGTCATTCTCGATTTATCATTTGTTAGATGGGAAGCCTTTATAAGAGAAACATCCCCTTCATCAACTCTTTGGTTATTACTGGAACAGTGTACACTGAAAAGACAGGGCAAATGTTTCATGTTCTCATATCAACATAAACTTATGGATGTAAATGTATCTCACGGGGTTTAAGCCACTGCGATCATTATCTTCCTGAAGTACGAAGTGAAAATTCCCTCTTCGAGTTGATTCCTGAACCTTTTCATAGCTTTCTCAATATTGAGAAAGGTGTCTTTGTTTTTCTTTTGTTTTTGTTTTGTTTTAAGTAAGATAATTTTGTATACTTCCTACCTCCTAGAAGCTCTGGATTCTTTAGCAAGCAAATGTGTTTCAAGATTACAATATGAACAATAAAGATGGCCATTGCTATTTGTTGGGTTGTTGTTTCTAAACTTCTTGAGTAGACAGAGTCAGGAAAGAAATTCTCATTCTCTCTAGCGCATGTGCGCGCACACACACACACAAACACACACACATTGTGAGTTCATCCTAATACTTCTAATTCGAAATCAGGACTACCTAGTTTTTACCTAATAGCTTCTGTGTTATTTCTGCAACTCCTTTCTTCTACACTGGGAGTCACACACCTTTAAAGTACAGGACCAGACAGTAATTATTTTACCTTGCAAGTCATATGGTCTCTAGTTGTGGCACTAAAAGAGCCATAAACAACATGGAAAACAATGGACATGACTCTAGTACAATAGGAAGTCATTTACAAAAACAAAGGCGGGGGGCCATGAGCCATAATTGCCAACCCCTACTCTGCACAGGAAGTCCTGGTTCTCAAGGACACAGGTAATGTCAAGGTTAGAATATCCCATCACAGCTCCTTGACTTATTTCATTCAACAGCCTCAGAATAACATAATAATATTACTACCATCCATATACTTGCTAAGAACAGTTAAAAATAGGCTTTTCAAGGGGCATCTGGGCGGCTCAGTCAGGAGTGCCCGACTCTTGATTTTGGCTCAGGTCATGGTCTTGTGGTTTGTGGATTTGAGCCCTAAGTCGGGCTCTGCGTTGACAGCACAGAATCGGCTTGGGATTCTCTCTCTCCCTCTCTCTCTACCGCTCCCCTCCCCTTGCTTGTTCTCTCTCTCTCTCTCTCTCTCAAAATAAATAAATAATTTATTTAAAAAAACAGACTTTTCAAATGTATACTCTTTCTCCCTTGTTTATAGTTGTACTCTGTCTACACTGTCTGTGAGTATAGCCAGTACGTGCTTTCCGTTAACCCTCTGTCTTAGTTCTGTGAGTGTCTACACATGAACTTCTCCAGTGTGTGCGTCTCTAATCCTCTGGTCACCCGAAGCTCATTCATTGCTAAGGTGTTCAGCGACGGCCTATCAGGAGTAATGTTTCCTAAGTTCATTCAGGTTGATAATAATTTGTCTTTTTGTTCACATTTTCTTCTCTTCAGTACTTGAAACACACTACTCCGTTCTCTTCCCTCATAAAGCACTGTGATCAAATAGCTTCTTTCCCTTGTAAGGCATATGCTCCTCTCGATTACATGCCTACTTGAGACTAGATAAGATGCATACACTGATATGACAATCAGCTTGAAGGAAGTTTATTAGAGAATGTTTTCAGGATTAACACCCATTGGGGGGAAGAGGACAGAGAGGGAAGTTGAGATGGGTGCAGTCACAACCTGCAGGGAGCCCTGTGTCATCAGGCAGTTGTCTCAAGCTGGGGAGAGGGAACTAGAATTTTTAATCCCAAACTTGATCAGTGCTCTAGATGTGGGGTGGCCCAGACAATGGCTGTGATTTGGGGCATAGGAGCTTGTCTCAGCCAAATAAATTACTGAAAAGGTAGTTATAAATGACATCCATCCAGTGACAACTTTCTAGCAACTAGCAAAATTTTAAAAGTAAAATCTTTCGGTTCAGTAATTTTTCTAGAACATGTCCTGATATTGGCCATTCTAGTTCAAAATTGTCAGGGATGTAGCATGCTCTTTCACTTTGTAATTTCAAGCTATTCTTTATTTCAGGAGATATTCTTAAAGTACAGTCTTTAGCATTTATTTCACTCTCTTGTTTTGGTTTCTAGCATCAGTGACTCCTATTATACCTCTGTTAGATCTTTCTTGCTTTTCTTCATCTTTTTCACGAAGGCATTATCTCTTTTTCTTAAGGCGTTATCTACGTTTGTATTTTTCTTAGTTTAGTTTTTATTTCTGAAAAAAATTATATTCTATTTCTAATTGTTTCCTGAGTTCTGTAAATAAATCTATGAGGTTTTCTAAAGCCAAGTTATGTTTTCTTTTCTTCTATTTGATCCTCTTTTTTGTTTGAAATAGAAGTTAATAGTTTATTCTGTTCTAGGACACATCTTTCTGACATAATTCCATTGTCTTTAGGGATATTATTCCTTGTTATCTTTTTTTCCTGATAACAATTTAGTATAGAATTTAACCTCAAGTCTTTTCTGTGTTCCTGTCTATGTAAAATTAATTTTTCCCAACTTTTAGAAAGAAGTGCAGTTCGATGAAGCTTTCCTTATGTCTCTCTTGTTTTCTCATAGAGTTAAAAAATACAGTAGCTTGCTTTCTGACCTTTCCTGACTTGTTTCCCTTTCCTGACTTTCATGTGGACCTTTTCTCACCTCATCCCCCTTGTCCTTATCCTTATAAATTTTAGTCCATTCCCATGAGCTTCTCCCTTTGTGTGTGGGTCTACTTTTAAGGGAGATTCAGTCAGTCTGTTTTGAGAATTCACTTGGAACTTACTACTCCAGCTCCTTTAGTACTTACCATAATCCCCTTTCATTAATTCGCTATGACGTCGGGAAAAAACTCACTCTAGCTTTGATCCGCTAATCTAAAATTGGCCCACAACTTCCCACTGCACCAGCTCTTTTGAATTCTCCTCCCCTCAGACATTTCAGGTGACTCAAACCCCCATACCACACAGGACTTGTGGCAGCTGGTAGTCCATTCTCATCCTTTTGCTGATTAAGGATTGTGGGTATAACGTGATATCTAGTCTCATTTGTAAATATCACCCATGTGTTTTTGGTTTTGCTATCTTGTTTTTCTATCTTTTTCCACACTGGGATTTGGAAAGATTGGAAAACAATGCAGCTGACACTGCTGCCCTCCTTCCAGAATCACATTTTAATTGGCTTATTAGAAGTTAAGGGTAAGTCACAAGCCAAATAGAGTATGAGTGCAGCAAAAGTGCAAGAAGTCTATGACAGGAGATGCATTTTATCTTTCATTAAAATAGAAGTACCAGGACTCCAGTTTTTACCACCAGTCCTTCTTTTTCTTTAATGTTTACTTATTATTTTTAGAGAGACAGAGAGAGAGAGACAGAGAGAGAGAGAGAGAGAGAGAGAGAGAGAGAGAGAATCCCAAGCAGGCTCTGCAGCGCAGATCCAGATGTGGGTCTCAAACTCACTGACCTGAGCTTAAATCAAGAGTTGGACACTTAACCGACTGAGCCTCCCAAGTGCCTCCCCTCGACCTGAGTCCTTTTTTAAGGGTCTCATTTCATGGGTCAAATTGACTCTCTTACAAAGCATGTAAGGGACTGTGTCGACCATGAACAGTTGCTGGCTTTGCTGTTGGACTCACATGGGCTCCCCTCTGGCTGTGCCATGGATGGTTTCTCGGAACTTGGGTAAAGTTAGTTTAATGATCTGAGCCTCATCTAGAACTTGGGCAAAGTAATATTCACCTCATGAATCAAATTTCTCCAGGGTCATCTGACAATCTCTCCCTCTTGTCATCCCCACCCATCTATTAATACACAAATGCCAATTGATATTACTAGATAAATATCTCTTGGATTTTCTCACTCTTCTCCATCCCCGCCCCTGTTGTTACCACCTCTCTAATGCAAACTACTGTCTTCTACTGTTTGGCCCAGGTAAACACTCTCCTACATTACCTGCCAGCATCTCTTCTGGTCCTTCTCCCATCTATTCCTTAAATAGGGAATGTTTTGAATTCCCTATTTAAGGAAGTAATTTCAAAACATAATTTTGTCAACCTTTTCCTTAAATATCACTGATTATATGAACTCTTTTCTCAAAACTCTTCTGTCTTCTCACTGCTAGTAAGATTTAGGCAGAACTAGTTTTGAACTGAAAAGTCTGACTTCTGCCCATCTCTCAGGCATATCTCGTATTTCTGTCTCCAGTAACCATCTTCATGTCCGTCACACTGGTCTGCTTTCTGTTCCTCATGTCTCCATCACCATTCCCCCTCTCCTTCCAGAGACCTTGCATGTGCTGTGTCTCTTTATGAAAGGCTGTTCTCGGGGGGCCTGAGTGGATCAGTGGGTTGAGCGTCTGCCTTCAGCTCAGGTCATGATCTCACTGATCGTGAGTTCGAGCGCCACGTTGGGCTCTGTGCTGACAGCTCAGAGCCTGAAGCCTGCTTCGGATTCTGTGTCTCCCTCTCTCTCTTGCCCTTCCCCATTTGCGCACTCTCTCTCTCTCTCTCTCAAATATAAATAAACATTAAAAATTAATAATAAAAAAAAGGCTGTTCTCTCCCTACTCAGCCATGTCAACTTTGGATGGCTCCCCAGATCTAAGTGTAAGCATCGATTCCTCAAGGAAGCCTTCCCTGCCCTCCTGCGTATAGATCTCATAGGAGACCACGTACCCCTCCTTCGAACACAGAACGCTGATTTCTGAAAGTGTATGATGCATGCCTCTTCCCTCCACCGGATCTTAAAGCCCATGAGGACAGGAAGAATCTTTGTTTATTAATCGTATCCCCAGTGCATAGTATTTAGAAAATTTTTGCTAAGGGAAGAACAGAACAAACAAATATTTTTAAGATTGTTGCAAAGATAAACAGTTTTTCTTGTGTTGTGAATTGGCCAAAGCTCTCCTGTTATAGGCAATAATTATGTTCTTTGAAGTAGATCTCAGTGGCTACCAACTTGCTGGGGGTGATGAGGTGGGTCGCTTCTTTACGACCTCACTAACAGGTTATAACAAAAGCAAGTCTCAGATCATAGTTTGCCACAAAAGCCAGCCAACCAACCAACCAACCAACCAACCAATGAAGCAACCAAAAACAACAAAACAGTTGTGTAAACACAATGGAGCTTCATAGCCCTCTGTACTTCCTCATTATATATATGTAACTGTTGGAAATAAATAAACAACAGTATCCCTGACAGAAAATTCTTTTTTTTAAATTTTTTAATGTTTATTGTTTATTTTTGAGAGAGAGAGAGAGAGAGAGAGAGCACGCACGAGCAGAGGAGGGGCAGAGAGAGAGGGAGACACAGAATCTGAAGCAGGCTCCAGGCTCTGAGCAGTCAGCACCGAGCCAAATGCGAGGCTGGTGGTTCGAACCCATGAACCGAGAGATCATGTGACCTGAGCCAAAGTTGGAGGCTTAACCGACTGAGCCACCCAGGCACCCCGAAAATTCTTAATCCATTTATGAGATTTGAGGAGAATTTCCTTCAAGTTGTAACAATTGGACTGTCCAGGATCCCAGAGTTCTCTGAACCATCCCAAGTCGGAGTGATAGCCCTAAAAGCAAAATCACCACCAAAGCGCTAACCCTTTCTCCATTCCTGATTGATTTCTCTGTCCTGGATTCTCATTTCTATGAAGGTTCAGACTTCTAAGATAAAAGTGCAATAAAGAATAAAACAGTTCCTGAGTATGTGTGATTACTGTAGGACTCAAGCAAATAAGTAGAAAGGAACTTCCTTCATTAAAAAAAAAAAAAAAACAAAAAAAAAACCTCTAAGTCATTGTTCCCAGCCCTATAATAGTAGCTCCAAACAATTGAGATAATTATGATTTATAATGAACATTCCCGGAGCACCTGAAGGCTGCGGTTTCTTGTGCCCACAATGAATGAGTCATTATAACTTGTTTGTGCAATACCAAGAGGAAAACAACAAGATCCTATCTCTCTCTCACACTAATGATAAAGTGACACACACTTAATCAAAATAAAGGGCACTGAAGTAATTCAAAGAGGTCAATTTTCAAAGGAATCATTGACAAGTGTTCTCCTGTTCCCAGAAAAACAAATTTCAGAAAAAGGATATAATAATTATTCATAGTAGATTAGTGGTTCAAAGCTGAGTGATTTTGTTTCTCTAAGGAACATTTGATAAATCTGGGGACATTTTTAGTTGTCACCACTGGGTGACACCACTGGGTGGGGTGCTGCTGGCGGCCAGTAAGTAGGAGCTAGAGATCAGCTATGCACCCTGCCTTGGACAGGGTCACCCACCACAGGAAGGAGTAAACGAGCTGTGGGGTTATGTGCATATTCACCGAAGGCCACGTTTGGCTTTTATTTTGCTGAGGGAGAGGGTTCTGGGTGTGAAAACCCAATTTGTGGACTGACTGTGGGACCCATCTCTTTTGTTTCTTCACTTGACTTGGTCTATGTAAGTGGTAGGCTCACAACCCTAAACAGTGTCTTTGACAGTCAGAATCAGAGAGAGAGACACCAGGTACCAGAAGGTCAGAACGTGTATCTATTGGAACTCTGTATTGTCACTAATTTCAATCTGAATAAAGACAGATGACAGTAGAGATTATCTGTTGAGGGAGGTCACAGCAGAAGGAAGCCGTTCTGAAAACAATTTCCAAACCCAGATTTGGGCCACATGGTCTTGTAAGTATAAATTGTCCTTTTAGGAACAGTAAGATGGACTATTTTCAATCTTGCCTGTTTCAGAAAATGAATATTACGATCATTATGAATATATGGGGGAAATGTAATGGCAAATCAAGTTTCAGGTCAGCTCTGATGGGGGTAGGGTGGGATGTGATCATCTTCAAGTCCTTTTCCAATTTCTGTTTTCACATCCTCTTGGGTCCAGAAGCCAACTTCAGCCCTTCGTGTCTGGTTTGCAGCACCCGGCACGGAGAAGGCTGCTGCACCGTACAAGAAAGAGAGAGCCTGATCTCTGTTTCCCTCATTCTTCTTCCTAATTACTGCCGAACAGCTACACACCTGCCAAAATCATTTGAAAGGAGCCCAGTGTTAGGACAAGGTCTGAGTAAAGCACAAACCAGCAGTGGGGCCCCAGCATGTGGGACCGTCTCAGCGATCACTGAGATTTATGATATTAATACCCAAAATTTCTCATAAAAACAGCACAAGGTGTGCTTCCTATGTGTAAGTGGAACTTGGCTTGGGTCCCCGGCATTGGCTTCTATAATCAAAGCCACTAGGCATCTTCCCCTGGGCTGAGGCGAGTATGAGTGCGATGGTCACCAGCCCAGGGTAAGAGCACTGTCACACGCCTTCCTTCTCCCTCGACACTGCAGTATTCCAAGCTCTGTCACTCCTGGTTCAGGTCATATTCAAAAGGAAGATGTTAAAAGTAGGATTTGATGAGTCTTAGAACACCAGGAGAAATTTGGCCGAGAGTCTGGGTTTTGAGGACATTAGGCTCACAATGGGTATGTTGACAGATTGTACTGAGCCAAGAATAGACCCTGTCTGTGCACCGGAGTCACAAACCTTTGGTATTCTCATTAATAACTGAAACCCAGTAATAAGTTCCATATTTCATTAGTGGAGCCTCATTCCAGAGATATTTCTCCATCAGTCTGTACATGCTCTATGCTTATATATAATCTTTGTAATGGTTACAGGTACATTCTGAGTTCTCCACGCCTTTTTAGGTACCAGATGTGCCGGCTACAGATAATATTCAGATGTTCCATGCCTTTCTAAGAGGGGGGGAAGGGATCTGCTTTGACCACAAAACACAGATTCTAAATGGAATTGGTGTATAACAAGACAGATTGTTCAAATGTATTATTATAGCCCATTCTTTCGGGTGAAGAAGATAGTTTGTAGAGGGCTTCATTCTTTAAAAAGAAATGTTCCTTTCATGTTGAACAAGAGAAAAACGATTATGGTCTTAAATCAAGCAAAGAAAACCAGGCTTCAGAAACCTTCAGTTAGTCCTACTGCAAAGCCGACATTTTACACTTGACAGGAGTTAAAGAGTTAGCGAAAGAGGATTAACAAAGATGTACCACAATTATGTGGCAGGGACTACAGAATCTAAGCCATAGATATTTTAGGGACTGCTCTGGGAAATTAAAAATCCAGGGCAGAAGTTTCATTTCTAGAAGTATGGGGAGCAAATGTCATTTAGGACAATACTAACCTCCAAAAAAGTTTTTAAATGTAGAATAAGTTGTACTTAAAAAAGTAACATGTGTATTGGAGCCAAATTCAGGGGGATTAAAACACACTGAATGTATTAATCAATTGTGATATAAAACAAGAAGAGGGTAATCTAGGATTTTCAAAGTTCCTTCTACTATTCTGTAAGTTGAATATGCATATTAAATTTCAAGGGTAACCACTAAAAAAGCTAGAATGTATACCTTCTTAAAAATAGGGTAAAAAAATTCAAGCACACCAAAATAAGTAGAAAAGGCTGCAACAGAAACACATAAAAGCAGAACAGTGAGGTAGAAATATATCTGCATATGAAATTCTCCTAATAAATGCAATTTAAAATTTTCTGCTTAAAGACAAATTAGAAGCTCAAGAATACATATTTTTAATCCAGATATCTGATATTTGCCATAGACACACCTATAAAACATAAGGACACAGGATTATAGCAAACTAATAAAAAGGCATAAACCAAGCATGCACTCATCAGAGGAAAATGTATAGAATTTCATGATGTGAGAAAGATAAGACTGTAATAAAAAATTATTAAAGATAAAGAGGGTTACTACATAAAATTTTAGCTTAAATCATCAAAAAATAAAATAAATCTAACCTTGTAGTTTCCTAATAATGTGGTGGCAAAATATGTAAATAAAAAATGGCAAATATATAAAGAGAGCTTGAAAATTTGTCATCACAATAGTGAGAGTTTTACATCTGTTTCTGAATACACACACACACACACACACACACACGTATACATGTTCATATAATATATTCAGCAGACCAAAAAAATCTAGTGAGGTTATTATCTAACATAGTTAGGCAAGTGCTCCCAATAATTGGAAAAAAAATTATTTTGAAGTACTAGATTATTTACAAAACTTAATATCCATTAGACAATAAAGCAATTCTAATAGATTTCAGAGAATCAGTATCCTACAGAGTTTCTTCTCTATTCACAATTGTAATTAAGATAGACATAGACAGTTAATAAACAGTAAAAAGATAGCTTGTAAACCTTAAAAAGGTAATCTGTAAAAGCCCATATAAAGTCAAGGATGAAATAATTTGAACACAGTGAATAACATAGTTTATATTATCACCCAAAATATAACTAAGCATCTACAAATCCATACTGATATAAACGAACTATTGACTAGAAAAATAAGAGAGAAGAGACAAATCTAACTCTATAGAAGAATACCAAATAACTTGTGTAGATGTCCCCCATGAGATGGTGCATAATTCCCTACTCTATAAATGTGGATTGTACAGAGTGACTTCCTTCTAAAGAGCACAGTGTGGAATGGGCCAAAAAGAATAACTTGACAGAGGAGAAATCTGACAAATACTGCTTGACGCAGGTGATCAGGATAGACATCATTAATATTAAGTCACGTCAATAGCACATACCTTTGATATGATGTGATGAAAATGGAATTTTATCTTTTTACAAAAGCTCACAACTCCAGACTAGTCATGAGAAAAACATCAGACAGATCCAAATTGAAGAATATTCTACAAAATACTGACTTATATTCTCAGAACTGTCAAAGTCATCAAAAACAAAGAGAATCTAACAAATTGTCACAAAGTGGAGGAGCCTAAGAAAACATGACAATTAAATGTAATGTGATAATCTGGATGGGATCATGAAACAGAAAAAATAATTGGTAAACACTAAGAAAATATGAATAAAGTATGGACTTTACTCAATAATAATATATCTAATATCAACGTTGGTTCATCAGTTTTGACAAATGTACCATGGTAACATTAGATGTAATAATGGGGAATTGGGTACAAGATATATGGAAACTCTGAAGTCTCTGTACAATCCTTGCAACTTTATTATGTGTTGAAAACTATTCAAATATAAACATTTAAAAATTTAAAAATCGGGGCACCTGGGTGGCTTAGTCGGTTAAGCGTCCGACTTCGTCTCAGGTCATGATCTCATAGTTTGTGAGTTCGGGCCCCATGTCAGGCTCTGTGCTGACAGCTCAGAGCCTGGAGCCTGTCTTCGGATTCTGTGTCTCCCTCTCTCTCTGCCCCTCTCCTACTTGTGCTCTGTCTCTCTCTTTCAAAATTAAACATTTAAAAATAAATAAATAAATAAATAAATAAATAAAATAAAAATGTAAAAATCCATAAGTTTGAAAATAAAAAATTGCATCAAAACCTCACAAAATTCTTAGTGGAAATTACAAAGTACTTGGGGTAGAATAATTTTGAAAATCACCACATTTCAAAGTTTGTGGAATTTAACTAAAGCAGTAATTAAAGTGTAAAGCCTTAAAATGTTTATCCTAGGAAAAGATGATAGTCCAAAACTTAAATATCCAACTTAATAAAGTTAGAAAAAGATCAGCATAATAAATCTTACTAAAGTAGAAGAAGGAAATGATGAGGGTAAGAACAGTAATTATCAAAACAGAAAAAGTGATTTAAGGAAGGATAAACATAGATAAAAGCTGATTTCTTTGAAAAGACATAAAGCTGGCAAGGTTGATTGGGATACAAAGGAGAGAGTCAAATAAACAATATTAGAAATGAAAAGAAGACATAACTACAGATGCAGCAGAGATGTTTTTAAAAGGTAAAACATGAAAATTTTACGTGAACAGATTTTGAAACCTGTATGAAATGGATAGATTCCCTAAAAAATGCAAATGACAAAATCTTCAAGAACACCGCGAGACACACACTGATTTTAGAGATGAAAGATTCAGATTTTTAAGGAACAGATAACTCTATACTTACACTAAATCTTCCAAAGAATCGAAAAAGGGGGACTACTTCCTCCCAACGAAGTTTATGAGACCCATATGATCTGCATAACAAACAAACAAAAAATAAGGACATCTTGACAGGTCCCTCAGACAAGCTCTCATTCAAAGCATAGATGAAAATACTGAGGAAAATGTTACAAACAGAATCCTTTATTACACAAAACAAATTCATGATGACTAAGTTGAGAATATTCCAGGAATACAAGATTGGTTGCATCTTAGAAAATCTATTAATGTGAGTCTCCACATGAAGAAATCAAACAAAAAATTATATAATTGCTTCAATATAGACAGAAAGAACATGAAATAATGTTTAACATCCATCCTTTGTATTTAAAAATTCCTTAGTATAGGGGCGCCTGAGTGGCTCAGTCAGTTAAGCGTCTGACTTCGGCTCAGGTCATGATCTCACAATTTGTGAGTTCAAGCCCCGTGTCGGGCTCTGAGCTGGCAGCTCAGACCTTGGAGCCTGCTTCAGACTCTGTGTCTCCCTCTCTCTCTGCCCCTCTCTCATTCATGCTCTGTCTCTCAAAAATAAATAAAAATGATAGAAAAAATTTTATAAAAATTCCTTAGTATCTTCCCACTGTCACCAATTTCATTCATCATTTTTTAGAAGTTCTGTCCAACATAATGAATCAAAATAAAAATAGAATTAACTGTTGGAAAGAAAAAAAATCTTATGATTTTCAGATGTTATATTGTATAGAGAAATCCCAGAAGAATCTGTAGTCACTTTTAGACATATAAGTTATGCAAGTTTGCTGTCTATACCAGCTACAATTAGGAAATACAATGATGAGATGTTATTTATAACATCAACTAAAAATAGAAAACATTCATGAAAAAAAGATAACAAAATATATGTAAAACCTTCACAAAAATGTATTGAATGACTTTAAATACCCAACTGAATCAAGATGAGTACTATGTCTATGGTTAACAATACCTAATATAACAATGTCAATTTTCCCTAAGTTTAATTGATGGATTTAATGCTATTCTTATCAATATCCCAACAGAGTGTTTCATAGAACTTGACAAACTGATCCTAAAGTTATAAGGCGAATGTAAATATTGATTGCCCTTGGGTGAATAACAGCTGATACTAAAAACCTGGCTATTGATGTGGAGAAGATTCAAGTGATCTCTGCTTCATACTGAGTGAAAACTAAATTTCAGATGGATTAGGAATTTTGTTGTGAAAGAACAAAATACAGGACAGTCTTTATGTCTTTGAAAGTAGAGGAGAGGCTTCACCATCACCTATCTGCTGTTGACTCACCAGCCTGGACCCTCAGCTACGACTTGAGTTCCAGATCTGAGGAGTGCCTGCCTGTTAGACATCTCCATAGACTTCTTGAAGGCACCTCAGCTTACCGTGCCCAGTCCACCATCTTTGATCGGGCACACTGAGAAGAAGGTATGCACCCAGGAATTTCACTGGAGGAAACTCTCATGATCAAAACCAATGGGGAAATGAAGGACATGTGGTGAGGCAGGGGGAGGGCTTGAACTGTGACACACTTGTAACAATGGCTCCAGCTTGTCCCACTAGAAGGTTGGGAGCTGGATGGCCCTTCACAGCTTTCCTGCCTTGAGGCAAGGAGGCTGGGCATTTATACCCCAGTTATTGTGTGAACTCCCATCACTTCCAGGGGGTGTGCCTTGAGTGAGGTGACTCCTTTCAGCTGAGGGCAATTCCTGGAGACAAAGCTGCTGAGAGCTGTCGGCCACAAACACTCCCAGCAATGGTGGAAAGATGGCTCCCACAGGCATAGGAAAGGGAACCATTCTGTTTGCCTTCATTATTTCTCCTCTCTGTTGCTCCATTCCCCTCCATGTGTTCCTGCCTTCTCAATGCCATCATTCTACCTAGTTTCTTATGCCAGAATTTCTGGTTGACAGCTTCTTGAGGGAAGAGTGGGTCTCTGTCATTTGAGTTTTCTACCACTACCCGGCAGAGTGTCAGACACATTTCCTCTGACTAGTTATTAGATGGATGGCTTATTAAATGAATGGCTAGTTCATACGAAGGGAATTTAAGACATCACATTCTTGGGGAAACTGATCTTTACCTGACGTTTCAGGGTGAGGGGCAAGGAACAGACGATGTGTTTTCCTCTCCCTCGTCGTCGTCTTCCTGAATCTGTTGAAGTTCACCTGATCCTACCTTGGAAATGCCCTTGCCCTCCTGCTCCCTGCCAGTTCCCTCTGCCCCTGCCCTACTTCAGACAAGGGAGTCTCCTCAACTTGTTATTCTGCCTTCAGTTTCTCTCGTCTTTTGTCTGTCTTCTGTACTGCCACAAATCACCTTCCTGAAACTTGACCTGGCCGCATTGCTCCTTTGCTAAAAGTCTTTCATGGTCACTGTTTAAGGTTATTCTAAAATGATGGGGTGCAATAGCAAGGGACTGGGGATTAGAAGGCTCTGTTTCTCACGAGCAGGGAGAGACTTACCAGCAAGTTCCTCTGCCTCTCCAGGACTCAGTTTAATCATTTGTCTTATACTCAACATTAGTTCCTCTTTCTTTTGGCCACAGGACTTTCAAGACTTCTGACAGAGCCCAGCTCCATGGAGCTGTTAAAAAACCAATGAGTGCCTCCCAGGACCCTGACCCCAGTGCTCACTTCAGAACTTGATATGTGGTCAAGTTAGGGAATCAATGCCCACATTGTCATTTAAGCTTTCTGGAGATTGGTTTTTCCAGATGGGGTGGTTGATAACAGGCCTTTGGGTTCATGGCAACAGGGTGAGGTAAGACATTATTGCCAGGAACCTGAGAATGGAGTCAGCCTGGAATGAACAGAGATGGATCCTGGTGATGTTGTTTGGTCATTGAATTCAAGCAGTGCCTGAAGTCTATGTATGGGCTTCATCATTTATGCAACCCAATAATAAGTTCTCTTTCTGCTGAAACCATTTTTATGGAGTATTCTGTTACTTATAACCTAAAGAGTCTGAAGTGATATAGGCATGATACAGTGTTGTTGTTTTTTAAATGTAAAGCATTTTCTAAATGTCACTATTACATAATAAGTTCTATGCTCCTATAGTACCAAGAAAAAGCATAACGTTGTTTTATTTTTTTAATTTATTTATTTTTGAGAGAGAGAGACAGAGCACAAGCCGGGGAGGGGCAGAGAGAGAGGGAGACACAGAATCCGAAGCAGGCTCCAGGCTCTGAGCTGCCAGCACAGAGCCCGACGTGGGGCTCGAACCCACAAACCGCGAGATCATGACCTGAGCCGAAGTCGGACGCTTAACTGACTGAGCCACCCAGGTGCCCCACGTTGTTTTAGTTTTTAATCATAATCGCTTACGACTTTTGTCTCATGCACACATGCTCCAGCCACACTACCCTATACTTTTCTCCCAAGCATGTAATTCCATTTTGTCTGTACATTCATGGTATTCTTCATTTTTCCTTAAAACACCTTCCTGAGCTTATGCCAGACCCAAAGCTAGTTACTCTCTGAGGCCAAGGTCAAATACTCCCTAGTGTGTGATAGTCAGAATCAACTCTCTGAGCTGCTGGAGTTGTGTTCATATCATTATAAATCCATAATGTGATACTTTCGGTGAGTTAAGGGATCCGTTTGCTATTCCATTAGACCGGGAGCCACTCGATGGTGAGACCCATGTCTGTTCATTTACATCCCCATTACGGAACGCTCCCTGACAGTCCCTAAATGTTAAGTGAACGAATTCATGAATGACCTCCTTAAGTGGAAAATAACAAGATGAATGCAGAAGTTTATGGCTGGCAAATTAGTCAAAGCTCAGCAAGTAAATGAAAGAGTACGGAGAACTTCCCTGACCCTGAATTTATCTTCTACGGACTTTACAGGGGCCTTTTCTGCTTAAGTAAACTTATTTTCAGCTTTACAAAGCAGCGTGGCTCTGCATGGTTTCTTTTCAAGCCTAACTGGTCCAGATTTGACATCTTAAAAAAAAAATACAAATTTCTCTCCCTAATTTTACCAAGTGAAAAACCATTCACTTGGTCTTTGACTATTGTTGTAATGTGCACACTGGGATTTTTAAGACTGGTTTTCAGAGGAGACAGAGAGATAGACCTTCTCCTAGCCAAGGCACCTGAGTGTTTAGAGCTTTTCCTCCAGGTTTTGTGCAGCCTTTCCCCCCCCCCCCCCTGCATTCATTCATCACCACGGATGCTATGCTTGGAGAGAAAGGGGTTTCAGTTGCAGAACTTGCTTCCTGTTAATTCTTCCATTCCAGAACATTTTGGAAACAGATGTAATGATTTCAATATAATAATAAAAGTAAAATAATTATATCCAGACAACTGGAGCCAAGTGAAAATAATTTTACAAAGTGAATTTCTATTTTCTTTTTTATAGAATGGATAGAGCAATCCTGGCTTCTCCGCTTGCATTCATTAGGTTAATTAATACTGGAGAAATCATTTGCATGGTAACTGTATGTAAACAGGTAGATCATTCTGCCCCACCTCCACTGTGGTATGAGTCATTATTTCATGCATTTGAATAACTCTGCTCTCGGGGCACCCCGGGACAGGAGGGGGGGGGTTCAGTCGGTTAAGCAACCGGCTCTTGGTTTCAGCTCAGGTCATGATCTCGCAGTTCGTAAGTTCGAGCCCCACATCGGGCCCCATGCTGACAGTGTGGAGCCTGCTTGGGATTCTCTGACTCCTTCTCTCTCTCTCTCTGCCCCTCCCCCACTCACTCTCCCTGTCTCTCTCTCAAAAATAAATAAATAAACATAAAACAGTTTGAATAACTCTGCTCTCTAAACATAACAACTATATATTAGAAGAATGTTAAATGACCAAAAAACAGAAATTTGTTCTATACCACAAATGCCAGCAGCATTAAGTATCTGCACTTTATTCAATACAACCCAGATGTGTATTCAGAAAATAGATTGTGGAACTCTATTCACTGCTTTAATAGTTTCTTGCAAGAGTGGACCGGTTCTTAGTCGTTTTTATTTTATATATAGCATGAAGTTCACAGTAAGCAGTAAACATCCATTGGTCAAATTGATGAACAGATGGGAAAAGAAATGGTGTTAAGGAATACAAAATGTGGGAGGAAACCAAGCTTTGATAAATATGTCTATAAATATTTGAGGGACCAGAAATGACAGACCCTGAGGGAGTGTTTGCTTCTGCTATAAGTATCTTCTGGTATATAGTTGCTGGAGAAATTGATTTTAATGTCCTAAAGGTATTAAAAATAATAAAGAATATGAAACAAAAATGAGCAACAAGAACGAAACAAGTCTTCAGGTTTGACATAATGCTTTGAGAGACATCCTTATCTCCTCTTTCTTCCATGATCTCACTAAAGTGTTGTATAGACTAGTACCACGGTTTCTCATAAGGCATATCATCTGTACTAGCTGATTTTCTTAGTCGTGTCTATGTGTGATTTAATGAGAGCATAAATAATAACATTTGGGGCTCTCGGAAACTTCCACGTTTCGGCAAGTGGAGATTGCTAAATTGGTAGTAACGGTCTGGGTAACTCAGAAACAATAAATAACAGGAGATGGGGAGATATAACGCTATATCCACGAAACTGCTTCATCTGCTGACATTTCTTTGCGCACCGCAAGGAACCTCACTTCGTCCCCAGGAGGGACTCAAGTGCATCAACTGAGTACATTCTAGATCTTCCTAGAGTTACCTAGCTAGGTAACTATTACAATGTCACTTCCAATTCTAGGAAGAAAGAAATCAAATCTCATTCTTGAAACTCCTGGGATATTTTTCAGCTGTATCAGGGCCACGGATTGAAATTGGAGAACAAGCTAAGGTAAAAACTTAGCCATCAACATTAGCTCTAGAGTTCAGAAACTGCCTCAGAATAGAATTTGTTTATTTTTACCAAAATAAATGCTTCTGGGAACATACCCTGTTTGCATGCTAAAAACTTTGAATTTTACAAACACCAGATGATGAGATTTTGGAGAAGGAAGCTTTTTTTTTTCCCCCTCACCGTTTCCCAGCGTATCATCGGTCACTTATCACTCCAATTAGTTCTCACAAACAACATTAGAAGATCAACACACGGTCCAATTGATTACTCCTACTTAGATAAGGAATTGAAAACTATTTAGTTCACCTTTGAAAGCTCACCTTACACTGACACCTTTATACCTACTTGTGCCAACATCTAGAAAATTGCTTTGGTTTTAAAAAATAATCTGGAAAAAAAAAAAATCTGGCGGCCAAGTAGGACTCCATTACAGGAGCAAGACTGCTTGTGTGAAGACAGACACCTGGTGGCCAATGTGTGGAACTGCAGCCCGGGAAAGAGCTTTTTGATGTCTCCCCCCCGCCCCCCTCCAACCCCTTCCCCTCCTGCCTCTTGGGTGCAGACTGCTGTTGACCGTGGACATACTGCAGCTGTAGGAAAGTGAGTCTCAAGTTCAAGTCAAGAGATTTCCAGAACAGTTACATCAACGCCATGAGAGCTCCAGGTCACAAGTTCTCTAAATTATTTAGAAAGCTGACCAATGGAGTGTAGTAACCATTTTTAAAAGCTACTAAACTCTCTCCCCCAAGAAGGCGAACAGGAGCCTCCGTGTTTGAGGGTAAGGTTTAATCTCCACCTAAAACCTTCTGGACTTCCTCTGTCAGAATAATGAGCTTCTGTTTTCTTTGGGGAAGAAGCAAGTGTCAACTCCTTTGGCACCACAGAAACAGGCATTTTGAGCTTTTAAATGTGGCTTTGCCCCCCAGTCCACCCTGACCCTGCCTCCAAAGTGATCTCCGCAAGACAAAAATATGTCACTGAAAGAAACGGGAAGCAAAATCCCTCTTTCTTGTTGCTGCTGGTCCTTAGCTCTGTTCTCTTTCATTTCTGAGTTGGGAGATAAGCTTTCCAAAGCGAGAGAGAGGAGTTCCTCAGCTTCCTCAGAGTACATATATACTTGGTATCACACAGAGAATGGAATCAAATCCTTATAATCTTCGCAGCAGTCAACGGGGAGGAAAGACAAGTAGCAGAGTGTCTTCCAGTCCCATCAAAGTGTCTCACGAAGTGACATGCTACCCAGCGGGAAGTTTCCTCATTTCCCCTCAGGCAGGCACACTCAGTCGCACGGGCTGACTTCCTGACATTCTTTCCAGGCACTGCTGCACCTGAAGTGACAAGATATTGTGGTGGGGATGGCCTTTGTCTAACTTCTATTGGGCCTTGGCTATGTGGCGAGTACCAGCTCAAGTCATGTCACACACCCTGTCCCCCCTGCCAGTGTTCCAAACCAGCCCTGATGGACACACCGCATCCCAGACCCGGCGAATGGAGGGCTGAGTGTCTGTGTCTGAGTCGCACTCAGGCACACCCTCCTGTTTCTAACCCACGCATGTGTGCACACTTACACACCGAATGTGAACATGGAGCCCTTCTCTGATATTCAGGGTCTGACTGGTCGGTATTTTTTTTTTTTTACCATCACAAAGAATAACAGGAAAAGCTATACCTCTTCCTTTGTTACAAGACAAAGCACATGCATTTAGGTCGAACAAAGCAGTGAGTGTATTGTCCCCTTTGCCCGTCCTCGCTCACTTCTGTTTTGCAAAGGACCAAGGAGATACTTGAAGGAGAGATTCCCTGTAGCCGCTGTGAGAGCCACTTACATTTCAGGTACACGGTCCCCTTTCCGAAATCCTCATGAGCAAATGCGCTTCAGAATTCATACTTTTTCAGACGGCAAATATGTAGTGCAGGCCCTGTATTAAATCTCATGTGACATCCCAGGCGGGGACTGCAATAGGACACCGTAATTAACACACGACTCTCTCTGTAATGGAATGTATAATGGTCACATTTGGAGGGGTAGAGAAAGACTAAGAGTAGTCTCGTATTGGTTCAGATCAGGTGAGGTCACCAAATAAATCTAACATACATGAAAAAACTTGCTTATTGGATTTTTTAAAATTTTAAAGTGTAATTTTAAATTTTAATTGTTGTCATCCTGGATGTGATGAAAGAGCCAATTTCATATGTGTGATCCTATCTAGAAGGCTCTTGGCACTCTCTAGAATCAAGAGGAGCAAACCCAATAGTAAGAAGAAAATCTATCATCAAGTAACCAATTTCCTTTGTTCATCAAAAGTCAGTGCATTCATCATCAAACCATGAAACTTATTTATTTATTTAACTAATTAATTTGAGAGAGAGAGAGAGAGAACAGGGGAGGGGCAGAGGAAGAGAGAGAGAATCTTAAGCAGGCTCCATGCTTAACTGGGAGTCTAATGTGGGGCTCGATCCCAGGACCCTGAGATCATGACCTGAGCCGAAATCGGAGTCAGATACTTAAACAGCTGAACCACCCAGGAGCCCCCAAACCATGAGACTTTTAGAAATAAACATAGGAGAAAATCTTCACAATAAAGTGTTAGAAATAATACAAAACAAAAAGCACAATTCATAAAAGGAAAATTGGTCTTTATCAAGAGTAAAAGTTAAGCCCAATCACTGTCAAGGGAATAAAAACGACAAGCTACAGACTAGAAGAAAATACTTTCAAATCACACATTCAGTCGAGGACTTGTAACCAGACTACAGAAAGAACTCTTCAAACTCAGCCGTAAGGAATCAAACAACTCCATTAAAAACAGACACATCCCCAAAGAAGATCTTAGAATGGCAGATAAGCACCGGAATAAAGAGGTTCAACACCACAGGCCATTGGGGTAACACAAATCTAAACCATGATGAGATTCTCCTACACATCTAATACAATGTCTAAAGTAAAAAAAAAAAAATACTGACAAAACCAAGTGTTGTCAAGGGTGTGGAGTCACTTACACTCACGTGCATTGCTTGTGGGACTGAAAAATGGTCCAGCAGCTGCTTTTAAAGTTCAATATGCGCTTGCCACGTGAGCTGGCAACCCTCCTGGGTTTTCACACTAGATAACTGAGAACCTAGGCTCACATGAAAATTAAATGCAAATGTTCATAGGCAGACTTATTTGTAGAACTTAAATGTCCTTCCGTGGGTGACTGCATGACACATTGCTACACATATCAACTTTTTTTTTAATGTTTTAATTATTTTTGAGAGAGAGAGAGACAGCATGAGCAGGGGAGGGTCAGAGAGAGAGGAAGACACAGAATCCAAAGACAGGCTCCAGGCTCTGAGCTAGCTGTCAGCACAGAGCCCGACGTGGGGCTCGAGCCCATGAATCATGAGATCATGACCTGAGCCCAAGTTGGACGCTTAACCGACTGAGCCACCCAGGCGCCCCACTACACACATCAACTTGATTGAATCTCAGACATTGTGCCAAGTGAAAGAAGCCAGTCTCAAAGACAAAGTACAGTAATGGACACTAGATCTGTGATCGGCAGGGATTTTGGGTGGAGGGAGAGCGTGACAATCAAGGGAGAGCATGAGGGAGGATTGGGGGTGGTGGTGATGGAACCATTCTGTATCCTTACTGTGGTGGTGGCTTACAAATCTATAGGTTTGCAAATCTATAAATAGGTTAACATTCATAGGACTGAACACCAGAGAAGGAAAGTCAATATCAGTATATGAGAAGTAAAAAATAAATAAAATAAAAAACCCTAATAAAAGCCAATGAACTCACATGCGACTTACGTGTTCCCAGTTTGTTGTCAACTGCACCTTAACTGATGACATCCTCATTCAGCCAACACTGCCTACGTGGCCAGGAGACAGGAGGCATGTCTGAGGCACTGCCCGTATAAGGATGAATCAGGCAGAGGTCCCAACACGAAGGGCTCAAGGGCTCAAGGGCTCAAGGGCTCAAGGGCTCAAGGACTCGCAGCCTGGCCAAACAAACGACAGAGAGAGGTGAAAAGAGGTGTGAATGACTTAATGCCACCCAAATTCAAGGTAATGACCACCAGGAGCTATAAGCATAAAGAATGTTTTCTTACTTTGACCAACAAGGAATAATTGTTTGTGTTTACTGTTTGCTTTTTTACCAAGTATTTTTTGGTAATTTGAAAACTTCCTTGCTTTCACCCCCCGCCCCCCAAATTAAGTGAAAAAAAATCCCATGAGTTGCTAGGAATGGTGTCTGCTAGAGGACAGGCTTCCTTACACTAGTCTCATCAATCGTGAAATCTTTATTAAATAAATGAATCAAAGGTGACATCAGCACACCACTTTAGTCACTGCAAACCTTAACAATATTGTTTTGTATTTACCTAGCATATTCGTCAATATAGCTTCGTCCGTTGTCGTTTGGAGATGGAGCATGTATTTCCCTTAAGAGGTGCCTGGGCCATCCTCATGCTGTTCGGGCAGTATTTCCAAAGGGAAAGTCCCTAAAAGTGAGTCAGAATGATTAGTCATGTCCTATGGCATTGGTCTTTGAAACCAAAGGCCATTGCATACCTTCTAAATATCTACAGGAAATAAACACCCGGAATGTGAATGTAGGTCCTTTTAGAAGACCACTAATCCTGCTATGCTAAGTGACTGGGCACGTATTCAAGTGGGGTGTTTGCACTGCCATGGCAACAGACAATGTTGGCGTATTGCAGAGTCCTAATCTAGATATAAATACGCCGAATGTTATGAATCCAGCTTCCTAAACTGAGCCCTACCTCGGCGTCTTCATCTGTGAGATAGAGGTCACTCACCACAGCCTGATGTGCGTTCGTGACAATTAGGTTCCTGGCTTTTAGGACGTCACGTTTTTATTCCCATCTGGGCAAAAGCGAAGTTGGAAGTCAGAGCTCTGTCAGGGTTCAGCTTCTGTGATCAGTCAGACCATTCCTGTTTAGAAGAGAGTTTTCTAAAGTAAGTGCTAAGTATTTTAGGCAAAGAAGCCCAGCTGTGAAAATACTGTTCACATTTGTACAGTTGTTTTATATGTGGATTTATTTTTACGCGCACTTATTTCAGTGCAACTCTTTGGAGAGAAGTTTCTCTTCCCTCGCCCTCCTTCCTCATTGCTTACTCTTGCTGCCCCTCATGGGTCTTTTGAGAAATGACAGTCTCTCTAATTCTGATGGGCCACAAGTGTTCTGCATCACAGCACACCCTTGACTAATTAGCATTAATAAGTGATGCCGGGAGAAAGAACCCTGGAGAAAAAGCAGTAGGCTTGTTTTTGCCAAATTGGAGTTGACCCAAATAGCAAAATTTTCCAGTCTACTTTCATATTCTCCCGCCTCACGTGTGTTCCTGCTGCCTAAACATACATTTCTGACATGGGGTCTTGGACACCCCATGAGGTACATGGCTCTGTGTGTGTTTTGTCCCAGGAGATAGAAAGACTTCATTTATATTTTTTTATTTTTAACGTTTTTATTTATTATTGAGAGACAGAGAGAGACAGAGCATAGCATGGGAGGGGCAGAGAGAGGGGGAGACACAGAATCTGAAGGAGGCTCCAGGCTCTGAGCTGTCAGCACAGAGCCCGACGCGGGGCTCGAACTCACAAACCGGGAAATCATGACCTGAGCCGAAGTAGGCCACTTAACTGACTGAGCCACCCAGGTACCCCTCATTTTTAAAATAAATTCTTTCTTAAGTGTCTACCGTGTGTGGGCATCATGGGGAGTAAGACGTCATCTCTGCCTCCTATAATCTTACGATGTTTTAGCAGAGGTACGGCAAACACTGATCTCACTATTCATTACTTACTGAACACCTAACTGTCTGTAAGGCGCGGCGTTAGGTACGGAGAGCAGAATGAACAGCATCTCAACGAGTGGAAAACCAAAGTAGGACAGAGAGGCTCGGTTCAGCAGTGGAAGGAAATGTTCGGAGGCAGAAAAGCAAATGGTCCATTAGAAACCTCCCAGGGGTGAAGCAGAAGCGAAAAGGGTATCGATTCAAGTCCTAACTCTTTCTCCGACACACTCTGGTGTGTTTCCTCAGACACAAAAATAACAGGTACGCTCTGAGGGCTGCTGTAGTTGAATGGGACCTGCCTGGTGCATGGCAGGCAGTCAGCAAACAGTTGTTACTGATCGCGTGTCGGTTTGCCTACGGCAGACAATTTATGAAGACGAGCTGGAACCTAAGACTGCAAAAGGCAGTTTGGAGCCTCAGAGAAAGGGCTTTGAGTGCCTAGCTCTGGACGATGAGCGTTAATTCTGTGAACAGCGAGGAGTCACGGATGGTCAGGGAACAAAGGAGAGTGACATGATACGGAGCTGTTTTTAGAACAGTGCAGGGCAGATTAGAAGCAGGGGGAGAAAAGACAGACCCAACAGCCTGAAGTTGCTGCAGCCGTCCCTGCCATGTGAACAGAAATCAAGAGGTGCACTCGGGGGCTGTCAGAATGTTTTTATTACACTTGGAATCCATTCAACGTTACATCGAGAAACTTTCAGGTAGGACATAAATCGATGAGATTTTCTGCCCTGCGGCAATTCCAAGTTTTTTCAAATATTTAGACAAGAACTATGTGTTTGGTGACAAAGCATAAATGTGATATGGCCTCTTCCATCAGGACCCACGCATCTGCGTTAACAAAGCGCAAGCAAGCCCCAGGTGTCACGGACGCCAGACTCGCAGGCACCTGTCACTGGTCCTCTTCCTCCAAGAGATCCTGTCACTTTCGATGGTGCATACTGGTCTGAGAGCAAAACAAAACAAAACAAACAAAACAAAACAAACAAAACAAAACAAACAAAACCAGGGGAAGAGTTTTAGAACCAAGTCACCTTGAAGCCTTTCAGATGTTCATTCTATAATGGATGCACATATGGAGAACAACCTAGATATCTGAGGAGATTGTTCAGTAAAGGCATGGGTTAAAAAATGGTGCAACCATTAAAATCCTGGATTTAAGGATCATCTGATGACACGAATTCATGCCCGTGGTATCCAGTGAACCAAGCAAGTGAAAATTGTTCATTTTGGAGATCCTTTTTGTTAAAAAATTCAACTGATAAAAGATTGATGTGTATAAATAAAGAATGAAAAGCACATGCATTACATTTTCAACAGAAGTTGTCTGTGACCGAAAAAGTGTCTTTAACCGAGAGATTACAAACTGACAGCCGAGAACTTGTGTGACTTGCAGAGAGTTCTCGTAGCCAGACTTTCCCTTGTTCTCTTAGGATCCCCCCCACCTCCGTCTCATACATTGAGGTGGCTGGCCTGAGCAGGACACCATTCCTGAATGGTTTTCATTTGGGGACTTTTCTACTCAAGCAGCATTTCCCTTTTATTATTAGAAAAAAGCAAAAGTTAAAATAGTCAGCAGTCTGCATATGGCAATGGGAAAACATAATTTCTTTAAAAAAATGTTTTACATACATTTTTAGCAGAGAGGTAGCTCCTCCCAACATCTCTACCCACGGAGTACAAGAAACGACAGCACATTTTTTTTCATGTCCCCTTCGGAACACTAAGGTGTCAGGTATGGGTGTGACCACAGCCCCACCTCACACCTTGTCCCCAAAGGCCCTGAACATTCAGGTCTTTGCACACACGTGAGAGCCAGGGTAACAGATTTACCGAGGCACACTGGTCAGTAATTATTTTAAAGTGGGAAAGTGATGTAGTTACGATTCAATAAATGTGATTTGGGGATATGTAGCATCTTTCAAAATGCAGATTCAGAACAAAGCAGATTTGGGTAGGGGCATAGTGGGTATCATTTATTTGATCCAATCTCCTCGTTTTACAAATGGGGAGAGTGATGTCTGACGAAATAAAGGAATCAAGCAAGACTTGGTTAATGAAATACTGGATAGATACCAGGTGGCATTTACAGCTCTCCCCAAGGGCCAGGCCTGTTCACATGCTCATTTAACCCTCTCAGCAACCTGCGGGCCGGGTCACTACCGTCACTGCACCTGTTCGTTTTCCACTTTTATCAGCAGTGAAGGACGGAGGCTGTGACAAGACACTAAAGCTGATGGAGAAGTCAGTGACCTCCTGGTCCGACCTCCGCATTTTGTGACTGAGGATACAAGGGTCCATGCAATTTGACGACTTGCTCAAAGTCACCTGTCTTCCTGAACTCAAACTTCAGCCTCTTGGCTCTATGCCCAGTGTTCTTTCAGCACATCGTGCTCCCTTCAGTAAATAAATTAAATAACTAAAGTTTTGATCAATAAAGTAGGATGATATTAAAGAAATTTGTATTAATAAAACCAGGAAAAGACAGCACTGAAAACACATCTTTTGCATTTTATTGTATAGAATTATACCCTAACAAAGTTGACTTCAATATAGGTAATTTTGATACCATTTTAATGAAATGATTTATATTTCCTTCCTTCCTGTGTGTGTATGTATCTATATTTGTAACATCTGTCTACCCATATCTCATCTATATCAAGAGAAAACCGAAATGTTATTTAAACACTGTTGCTGATGGTTATTTTGAGGTAGCAAAATGTTTCATTTCTGTATTTTTCAACAATTTCTTGAGCATTTATTATTTTTACAGAACATCATTGGCATTGTTTTCCCAAATGGAACAAACATTGACTGAATGGCACAAGGGCATGTCTGAAATATTAGTCCTAGTTTATCTCTTGATACTGTCCTCAAAGAAATAAAATAAAAACAAATAAAACATTAAAATCCCTTATATTTTCCCTTGGCTTTCTGTAAAATCCTTCACTGTAGAGTTTGGTGAGGTTTTAAACATTTACTTATTTATGAGGGTCACACAAAAGCCTTTATTCTTAATAATTAATCAATTGGATGCTTGTTCTAAAAGACTGAGATCTGGGTAAATAGAAGGATTGGGACAGAGTACAAATATATTTGTCTTTTTTGAGTATAAAAGAAAACGTGTCCTTCAGAAGGTTATTTTGAGGGCGACTATGTTACGAGTTATGAGAGCAAGCTTGTAGCCATAGGAATGATGGGTATTGATGGCCCAAAGCAGAGTTTTGTCTTTATTACAAAGGCAATAGGACACACTGTTAAATGTTTTGGAGAGAAATGTGACACAGTTAAAGGATATTTTAGAAAGCATGTTCAGACTGAAGTTGTAGAAGGGACTTAAATATGAACAAACTAAAGAAAGGAAGCTTTTACTAAGTCAAGGCAGGAACGAAGACTAGCATAGAGTGGTGTGTGGGACTCATTCCCTGCCTTCCAGGGGCTGACAAATCCTGAGAAAGAATGACACAGTGAAACAGAGGGGGCCATTTTATGAGGAATTTGATGAAGGATGAAAGCAGTCTCCGGGAGAGAAAGATCAATGATGGATAAAATACTTGAGGGAGGCATCGTGGAGGCAATCGGATGGGGTTTGCACCTTGAAACAGAATAGAATTGAGATGCATAGATTTGTATCTTTGCAGGAAAAAGGAAGAGCTCTGGGCAAACCGTATGGAAAAGTAAAACTCTCAAATATAGAAAGAAAAAAAAGATTTCGTTGGGGCTCCTGGGTGGATCAGTAGGTTGAGCATCTGACTCTTGATTTCGTCTCCAGTCATGATCTCATAGTTCCTGGGTTCGAGCCCCATGTTGGGCCCTGCACTGGCAGCATGGAGCCTGCTTGGAATTCTCTCTCTCTGCTCCTCTCCCGCTCGCTCACTCTCTCTCTCTCAAAATACATAAATAAAATAGAAGAAAAAATGGTTTTGTTGATTTTATTTTAAGAGACGTATACTAATATAACAGGTAGTATTAAAAAGACAGCTTCCCCAATACCGTGCACTAATTCGAGAACCTATGAATGTGTTACCTGACGTAGCAAAAGGGACTTTACAGACATGATTAACATTGGGGACCTTGTGACAGGGAGATTACTGAGATTATCCGAGTGAATCCAAAATAATCACAGGAGTTCTTACAGCTGTGGAGGGTTTGAAGTTCAATGCAAGTCTTACTCCTTAATATAATGGATTTGTAGTGTCTAGCCCCTCAAGATGGCCCCTGACAATTCTTCTCTTTTGTGTATGCACATGCCTTTGAATTGTGGGCCAGACTTGTGATTGGCTTTGACCAAGAAATGTTACGGAAATAATATTCTGGGACTTTGGGGTCCAAACCTTAACATGGCTGTCAGTGTCAATTTCCTGCCATAGACTCTAAGTGCTGTGCTGTGAGGAAGTTCGGTAGTCCTTGGAGAGTCCCATGTGGAGGAGAACCAACAGGCTCAGCTAACCTTCCATGCAGCCAGCATCAACGATCAGTTCTGTGAGTGATCTCTCAGCCATCCAACAGGATGGAATATTACGTGATAATAGGCTTATTTTTCAAATATTCTTTTTTTTTTTGCCTTTTTATCTCATATTTTTTCCACAAGCATATACTCACTAAGTTTGTAAGTAAATATTTTTAAATTTTTTTAACATTTCTTTATTTTTGAGAGACAGAGAGAGGCAGAGTATGAACAAGGGAGGGGCAGAGAGAGAGAGAGAGGGAGATAGAGAATCTGAAGCAAGTTCCAGGCTCTGGGCTGTTTGTCAGCACAGACCCTGACGTGGGGCTCAAACTCATAAGCCATGGGATCATGACCTAAGCTGAAGTCAGATGCTCAACCAACTGAACCACCCAGGAGCCCCCGTAAGCATATTTGTAAGTGTTTCGATGCAAGGACCTTGGCATGTTTACATCAGTATTCCCAGAGTTAGCCCATGCTTGGCACATAAAGGTTTGTAAAACCATTAAAAGAATGACTGAA
>CM053562.1:55182371-55210969 GCA_028646485.1 Cryptoprocta ferox
TTTATATGAGTTATACCTAAAAATATTTGTTATATTAGAAATTAAAACTGAGAAAAAATTTAAATATTTGTTTGTTAATTTAAGAAGAGTAAATCTGTTACATGTTAACTAACGGCAAATATTTTATGAGAAGCCATTATGTTCTCCAAAGGGAAAAAATGATGTGGAAAGGCTAAGATTATATTCCATAATTTTCGCAAAATCTTTTCAATATCTGTTTTTTTTTTCAATTTTATGTTTATTTATTTTTGAGAGACAGAGAGAGAGCAGGGGAGGGACAGAGAGAGAGGGAGACAGAGAATCTGAAGCAGTCTCCAGGCTCTGAGCTGTCAGCACAGAGCCCGAAGCGGGGCTCAAACTCACAAACTGTGAGATCATGACCGGAGCCGAAGTCGGACACTCAACCAACTGAGCCACCCAGGTGCCCCTTCAATATCTGGTTTAATAGGAAACAAACAGATTCTCATATGTGTTTCTACATTCAGTCTGTTGCTATACATTTTGGTTGAAGTCCATCTGCCCTTAACCAGATAGGTCATTGGGAAGTGAAGGATATTTTAATTATGTATATTTTCAGCTATTTATGTACATTCTTTTTTTGATATTACACACAATCTTGACGATTGATAATTTCTTAAAGATTCATTTGCAAATGCAGAATTTGAAATCATACCCATGAGCTTTCTGTACTCTATTTCACTAAAATCCTTCTTTTAAATCCTGCACTCTGAACAAATCCTTTACTGGTATTTGATTTTGGTCATGTGTTGATCAGATGAAAATTAGTGGTTCACTGAGTTAGGCAGTTACTCCGAATGCTAACACATTTCATTACACAACTTCAAAAATTCATATCCATTATTATCTCCACTTGTCTCATCAGAAAAACAGTTAAGCATTGGGAAGTCATCAGGCTCCCAGTGGTGGGTATGAGTTCTCGAAAATTCTAATTTTCTCTTGAAACCTCAGATTTTCTTATTGGCAACAAATACTGTCAGTGGTTTCTTTGAAGAGACAGCCTTATTTCGCTCATTTTGAAAAATGCCTGCCAAGTACCCAAGTCTGAAAAGCATAGTTTCTTCTTTCAACTCAAGGAATCACACAAATCCTTTTCTTTGAAATAACCACCATATTTAAGGGTGGAGCAGAATTGCTATAGACGTAGTTTTCATTTTATCACATAGCATATTAAAAGGATTTACACTTCAGCGTCAGTATTGAATAAAAGATAATTATTTTTTTTTCTTTTACTGTTTCATCCAGGACATTTTAAGTGAAGCTGTTTTTCCCCCCTCATCTTCAGGACCTGGTGAAGAATACAAAGACTACTGGTGGAACTAGTACGACTAGTGTAACAGGTGTCACTGCCTGACTCATGTTAAGGCACCATCCTCATCACTGGTTTTGCACCTGGGAGTGCAAACGTCAAAACAGTGAAAAAGACAAATCACACTCTTAGACGATTATGGCAGGAATTCTTGAGGGAGGACCTCCTGACATCCACGGGCCACACTTTGAGAACAGAAGTATCCGAATTCTCCCATCTAAGGGGTGAGCCTGCCGTAGATTCGCAGGTTGAGGGCTGCTCTAGGGAGGCATGTGGATTCCCCAACACTTCTCACCCACTGTGCACGCAGGTGCAGTCATGGCTTCCGCAGCCAATAGCCGCCCCCAGGGAAACGCAGACACATTCTGAAGGCAGGAAGTGAGGAGGGCATATATACATATACATATACATATACATATACATATACATATACATGCGTATATACAATACATCTAGCATATGAAATATGTGTTCATGGACAGTTTGTTATCGGTAAGGCTTCTGCTCAACAGTAGGCTATTAACAGTCAAGTTTTGAGGGAATCAAAAGTTCTATGCGAATTTTCAAAGTTCGGGTGTGGGGGGAGGGGTTGGTGCTCCTAATGGCTGCGTTGTCAAGGGTCAACTGTACTTCCTTTATTGCTCTCTTTTTTCCCTCCATCAACTCTTCGTTCATATTCATATTTGCAGATTGGCAGAAGAGCTGTTTGCACATGAAGTCCCCTGGAATAGTTTCAAGCAGTTGCCGGTTCTACGCCTCTACCAGAAAGACAGGAAACCTCTTGCTGGCATCTTGAAGCGGCTAGCAGGGAGAGAAAATTGAAATTCATGTAAAAATCCATGTCTACAGGACATGGTTCTACTCTGCCCCGGAACCCCAGGGGCTCCATCCACCTCAAGGTAGATGTGAACTGGATGTTCCCTTGCTCTCCAGTGGCTTTTCAGCTCAGAACCCAGATCACCTGGAAGATCCCCAAAGCCTCCATCTATAAAATTTAAAGTGGCCGGGGACTAGTAGTGCCACAAGGTAGCCCAGCTGAATCAGATGCAAATTTTCTTGGAAGGAAAATCCCTTTCTCCCAGGGCCCAAAGAGTTTGGGGAAGAGGAGGGATCATTAAAGTAAGGGATCAGAACAGGTTCTTTCTATATCTGTTCTAATGTCTTTTCTGGCAGGCTAAGGATAACCTAACTCAAACTGACTTGAAAATTAAAGGTCACTTATGGGCTCTTAAAAATGGAGGTTCAGTGCAGAGTGTTTCAGGTGAGGTTTGACTCGGTGCTTCACTTCTGTCACCAAGGTCGCAGGATTCCTTCCATATCTCTGTTCCCATGGGGTCAGCGTCCTCCTAAATTTACAAAAGAAGGTGAAGTGTCCTTGTGCTTACAATATGTCTGCCTCTAGCAAACTGGACTCCTCTACATCCTTGCTCACATACACGAAGATAGGAGGCTTCCATTTTCTCAACCACTAAACCAAAACCCTGGGCTTCACTCAGGCCATGGAGCAACTTAGCTTTTGTGCCTACTCTTGAACTAATTATAGTAACCAGGGCTGAGGCCATAGGCCAATCGGAGTTCATGGTTCTGAAAGTGGGGTCAATTCCATATAAAGCACATGGCTGCTATACAATGCGGGGGGGGGGGAGCAAGATGGAGTCCAGTAAAGCATGTAAGGATACACACCACGGAACCTCAAGGTCTGAAGTAAGTTCACATCTTAAATATACTGCTCCCTCAGCAAAGAGCTCCCTGTGGTGCAATCACCTTTATCTCAGATTATACAGATTATAAAACAATATGGTTTGCTTTTAGACACAGCGGTCCATTTTATTGTAACAATGTGAAATCTCTCCAGGCAAAAATATAAGACAACAGTTGACAGTCTAGATGTCCTAGGCTGGTTCGCTTAGAGGTTGAGGAAACAGGTACCTCATCTTTGGCAGAATAAAGAGTGATGGCAGAGACTAAAGGAGAGATAGATCAGAACCCCACTGTTACTTCTCCACAGAAATGTTTATAAATGCTCTATCTCAAAGTAAATGCTAATATACAATAACTAATAAATATTCCGAACTATACAGCAACCTCCTCCCATTCCTTGACACCTTGCTTATATAGCTGCTACCTCAGGGATGAAGAGGACTTTTCAATTGGCTGAGATAATCATCCTTCTGTAATGGGGCACATAGGAAATGAAATGATAGGGACACCTGGGTGGCTCAGTCAGTTAAGCAGCCAACTTCAACTCAGGTCATGATCTCACAGTTTGAGTTCGAGCCCTGCATCGAGCTCTGTGCTGACAGCTCAGAGCCTGGAGCCTGCTTTGGACTCTGTGTCACCCTCTCTCTCTGACCCTCATCCGCTCACACTCTGTGTGTGTGTCTCTCTCTCTCAAAAATAAATAAACATTAAAAAATTTTAAAAAACAAAATGAAAAGATAAATTTGGTATAATTATAGAAAATGATGTCAAAGTTGCATTTCTTGAACCTCTGAAATGGAATGTAATACCCATTACTGGTCCTTTGCTCTGTTATTTTGTGTTGTTGTTGTTGTTGTTTTTAGCAAAAAACCTAAAACACAAAATCTACCCTTTTAAAAATGTTAACAGTATTGTTAACTATATGTACAGATTGTTGTACAGCAGATATATAGAACTTTTTCATCTTGCATGATGGAAATTCTATGCCCTCTGAACAGTAACTCCCTATTTCCCCCCTCCCTTGCCTTGGCAGTCACCTTTCTACTTTGTGCTTTGACGAGTTTTGCTATTTTAGATACCTTACATAAGTGGAATCACACCGTATTTGCCCTAGTGTGACTGGGCTTATTTCACTTAGCATAATGTCCTCAAGGTTCATCCACATAGCAGCGCATGCAGCAGGCGTTCCTGCTTTTTGTGTCTAAATAATATTCCATTGTAAGTATATACACATTTTTCTTATCCCTTCATCTGTTTGTGGACACTTTGATTGTTTCCACCCCTTGGCTTTGTGAATAACGCTGCAACGACCATGGATTCAAGTATCTCCTTATCCTTTTTGGGCAAATACCCCCAAGTGGAATTACTAGGTCATATGGTAGTTTTATTTTTAACTTTTTGAAGAAACTCCATACTGTTTTCCATAGTGACTACACTTACATTTCCACCAACAGTGCATCAGAGTTCTAATTTCCCCACATCTTTATCAACATATTATTTTCTGGGGTTTTTTCTGTTTGTTTGTTCTTTGTTTTGTTTTTATAATGACCATTGGAACAGGTATGAGGTGATATCTCATTGTGTTTTGATTTGCATTTCCTTGATGATTTGTGATGTTGACCATTTTTCATATACCTGTTAACCATTTATATGTTTTCAAAGAAATGTCTATTCAAGTCCTTTGCTAATTCATTTAAATCAAGTTATTTTTTTCCATTGAGTTGTAGAAGTTCCTTAGATATTTCAGATATTGAGCCCTTATCAGATGTATGGTTTGCAAATATTTCCTCCCCTTCTGTAGGTTGTCTTTTCACTCTGTTGATTCTTTCCGTTGATGCTCAGAAGTCTTTTAGTTTGATATAGTTCCCCTTGTATTTATTTATTTATTTATTTAGATAGTTAGTGAGTCAGTTCTTTGCTATTGATGTCATATTCAAGGATCATTGCCAAGATCAATGTTATGAAGATTTTTCCCTCCTGTTTTCTTCTAGGAGTTTTATAGGTCTATGTTTAAGTCTTTAACCATTTCAAGTTGATTTTTGTATATGGAGTAAGACAAGGCCTAATTTCATTCTCTTGCTTGTGGATATCCAGTTTTCCCAACAGCATTTGTTGAAGGGATTTATTTTTCCATTATGTATTCTTGGTATCCTTATCAAAGATCAGTTGACTGTATATATGGGGGATTTATTTCTGGACTCTCTATTATGTTCCATTGGTCTATATGGCTGTCTTTATGCTAGTACCATACTGTTTTAATTATTGTAGCTCTGCAGTGTGTTAGAAAGTCAAGAAGTATGAGACTTCCAGCTCTGATCTTTCTTAAGATTGTTTTTGACTCTTGGGGGTCCTTTGTGGTTCCATATCAATTTTAGTATTGTTTCTTTTTCTTCTGCAAATGAATGCCTTTGGGATTTTGAAAAGGATGACATTGAATCTCTAGGTAGTTTGAGTAGTATGGACATTTTAACAACATTAAATATTCCAATTCATGAACACAGGATGTCTTTTCATTTGTTTGTGTCTTTAATTTCTTCTAGCATTATTTTATAGTTTTCAGGATTGTTCAAGTCTTTCACTTCCTTGTTAAGTTTATCCCTAAGTATTTTATTCTTTATGATGCCATTTTAGGAGAAATAGTTTTCTTAATTTTCTGTTCAGATTGTTTGTTTTCCCTATTTTGTATAATGTTCTCCCTAGTCCCAGACAAGGAAGACATCCACAGTATCTTTCTTTGGATCTTATGCTTGAAGTGACTTGAAGATTCAACTTTCTCCAAGTGAGAAAATTGACTAGGCTTCATTTCTGTGCTCTTCAAAATGCTCTCATATCAGAAAGGTCTTCCTAGTGTCCTAAGCTCCTTATTTTGTAAGTCTTCTGGGAAAACCAGTAATTGGCATATGTGTGGAGGGGGCAGGGCTTAAAGGTTTTATAAGGTGACTCATATTTTTCACTACTCAGTCTTTGGTTTATTCTTCTTCATTGTGGAAACTTCATTCTGAGGATTTGTAGAACTTATTTTCTTCTAAGTTGTGCATTTGAAACAAAACATAGTGACAGACATCACAGTTTGCTACAGCCCCTGTGCTTTGTCCCTCAGATCTCTAGGTTGCTTGAGGTGCATAGCAAATTTCACTCCTCCCTGAAAGATTACAGCTTATGCTCCTTTTTTTCTGACTTAACATGGGATCTGACTCTTGAAAGGGATTTAACTTCATGATTCAGGGCTGGTGGCCTTGGTGTCTGGTATAACATTGTTCTCCACAAAGGGAGGCAGACCTGGAAACTCTGCCTAATCAGGAGCAAGAGCTGAAGGGACATTGAGGAAGGAGATGGAATGTCTGCCAACCTATTGGTTACCTAGAAAGAGTGAATGGGGCTCCCTGCAGGAGCTCTGAGAGCCCCAGGGGCTGTGGGAAGGGAGCTGTCAGTGCTCTGGCCAGAAAGGCCTGGGCCCTTATGGAAAAGAGTCAGCCTCAGGCCCAGAACCATTTTGACCTTTTTCCCTGTATAACCAAACCTTTGGCCTTGAGTGATTCAGGGAGACACCAAAATGCAGCCACCTTCCTCACTTTGGCATTAATTACAAGTACACATAATGACAACAAATAAAAAATGCTCTTATTTCCTTTTTCAAAATCAGAATACAATTATCAAATTTAGCAATATAATGAAGCAAATAACAATAATCACAAGAGCAATAATAATAATAGCCATGACAACAATATAGTGATAAGAACAGTAATAATATAATAATAATTTAAAAATGAAGCAGCCGCAGACTCAAAATCTTATCCAAAAATAAGCATTTATGCTACTTTGGTATATTCTCTTCCCAGCCTTTCTTTCCTCCTTCACATTTTGCATCTATGTGGAACAATAAAATTGTTTTATAACCAGCTCTTTTTTTTTTTCACATAGCACCATCCAGTAAACATTTGCTCAAGGCGTTAGTCTTCTGACGTCATCATATTAGCCACATGTTAATTCCTTACTCAGTGAAATGAGTATATTTCCTTCTTGAATGACTTAAACCTACAAGCTTAGTTTTCTTGTCTGTATAATGGGCAAACTTATTGTGGACATTTTGGAGATTCATTAAAACTGGCAGCAGAGCTCCCGGTGGAGTCACCACTCAGGCCAGATGGCTTCCTGGTGGTCCTTCTACGTCCATCTAGTTGACCACTTCGAGTTTATGTAGCCATTCCCAACATTGTGTGGGTAAGCAGCTCCTTCTATGTTATAGTTATTTTATTAGTACAAATCAGTCATTATTTTCTTAGACTCCATAACCAAAGGTCAACTTATAGGATCAAGATTTATAGGATTAAAGTTTGTGATTGAACAACTTTTATGTTTATTGTTCAGTAAACATGGTCTGAACACTTCCATGAGTGAGGTGCTGTGTGAGGTGCCAGAGTTATAAGTAGCAGACACAGAGGATATGGCTGATGCACACCCATGTGCAAGGGAATTAATAGGGGACACAAATGGATATGAAAAACACTGGCTTTTAGAATTATCTGTTCATGTACAAAGAAGCAGAAGCAGAAGGGGAAGAAGAAGAAGAAGAACTAGCAGAAGAACAAGAAGAAGAAGGGAAAGAGGAAGAGGAAGAAGGAAGAGGAGGAGGAAGAGGAAAAAAGGAAGAGGAGGAGGAAGAGGAAGAGGAGGAGGAAGAGAAGAAGAAGGAGAGGGAGGAGGGAGAAGGAGAAGGAAGAGAAGGTCAAGCACAAAGACTAGAAGAAGAAAGCAGTAACCAAAATACACTTTCTGTATTAACACAGGGGAGACTTGACTGTTGATATTATGCTGCTAAGTTGATAGAAAAGGAATAAAATGTACACTTGACTTGTGCATAGTAATGTGAGCATTTGAGCATTAAGTGCCACTCTATCAAACACAAACTATTTCGTTTCAGATTTCACTACCCTCCATGTCTGCATAGACATAACAAGGGGCGGGGAAGAGGTGAGCACAGTTTCCTTGAGTGGTTCAAGCTTCCATAATACGGTCATGAGTCATTATGGGAGAAAGGATATAAAAATCAATCAGATGTAAATCCTGTCCCTAAAATTTAGCATTTAGCAAACTGATAAGAAAATGACAAAAAATAATTAAGGGACTGTTGCTGAATAGCTACTCTACTGAACTCTCAATATGTGAAAACTACTGGGTGGGGGGCTTGATGCATGATCTTGCTTGAACTCTACAAATCTGTGATAGACCATATCACACTCATTTTACAGACGGAGACAATAGAAACCCACCACGGGTTTTAGGCCAAAAAAAAAAAAAAAAAGCTACCCATGTGGAGCTGTGCTCCTGGAAGATTAATTTGGCATCTGTGTCCAAGATAGGGTGTCAATGGAGACCCTCTTCATTGTGAAGGCCATGACAATAGTCCAAATGGCAACTGATGGAATCTTGACTTGTAAAACTATAATGGAGGAGAGAGGATACATGTGAGTGTGCTGCAGAGCTCAAATCCAGAGAAGTAGTAAGCTGATTGCAGGTGAAAGATAAGCAAAAAAAAAAAAAAAAAAATGATGCTAGGATTACAACCCTGGATGACCATGGAGATGGTCATTAACAGAGGAAGAACAGGAGGACCTTTGGAGGAGAGATGATGGACTTGGTTTGGAACATACTAGGTTTCTAGGACAGTCAGTGGTAGATCTCCAGCAGGTGATGGGAAATGGGAGGCTAGAACCCAAGAGGCGGAACTTTGGGAGCAGATGTAAGAAGAGTTAATAGTAGGCTGGTAGCTAGATGCACTTCAGAAAACTGGCCGCACCATGAGGCTGCATCACAGAGACCTACCAGGAGAACGAAACTCCCCAATTCTGGAGTTCCCGGACTATTTAATATTTATTATCATTTAGTCCTTAAGCTCAACATTATCTTTGGTGATGTTTAAGCAAGAAGAGCTTCATCATATTCATTATACTTCGGGGGAAAACTTTTATTTCAGAGCAATGATGTGTGTGTGTGTACGTGTGTGTGTGCATGCGCGCCAACATCTCACTGTACTCCTCTAGGGCCCAGCATATGACATATGGCATATGTCAATGTTATTGAAACCAGAATAAAGTACCCTTGACCCTTGGACAATGTGGCTTTGAACTGTGCAGGTCCACACATACACAGATTTTTTTTTAAAAAATGTATGTATTGTACTGTAAATGTATTTTCTCTTCCCTATAATTTTCTTAATTCCATTTCTTTTCTCTCACTTACTTTGTTGTAATAGTGCAGTATATAACACATATAATGTACACAGTATGTGTTCAGCAACTGTTTATGTTATCGGTAAGGCACTCAGCCAACAGTAGACTATTAATACTTAAGTTTGGGAGGAGTCAAAAGTTATATTCAGATTTTTGACTGCCCGGGAGGTCAATGTCCTGAACCCCATGTTGTCCACGGGCCAAATGTATGAGCTGCCGCTGCTGGGGCCTTGAAGATCCTATGTGTGAAATTATTTAGAGAAGGCAACTCAGCCACGACTGAGTTGAGGAAGCCCCAGATTGGCTAAACTGTGAAGATTTTCTCCTTACGTGGTGGGAATTGCTAATGAGAAGCTCAAGAAATAAAGTTTAGTTTATGTACAGATGTTTCTACCCAGCACGCACGTGCGCGCGCGTGTGTGTGTGTGTGTGTGTGTGTGTTTGGTTTTTCCTAACAACACAATAGACTATGTCCTTCACATTTGGATAGCTGGTAGCACCCCCCCCCCCCAAATCCCTAAAGTAAATGACTTCCTTTTAAATCTAAAGCATAAATCATAACTGTGCTGTCTTTCTGGGGCTTCTGCCTTTTGTCAAATTAACAGCTTTAGAGAGAAACACATATTTTCAGCTGACCTGCAGTTGGACCTGACATTTCTTCCCCAAGCTGTTCTCAGACATTTCAGTCCTGGCGGAGAGGACACGCTTTCAGAATGTGCCTGGGTGGCCCGGATCCCGTCCTGGCCTCAGCGGTTTAATCGCACTGCCTTGCAGGGGCCGCTTTTGGCTAATGAATCCTCAGCCCCAAGTTTTCCCTCCTAATGAGTGCTAATAAAATGCATTTAACTCCACGAATGCAACAGAAATTCAGCATTATTTCATTGTATCTGCTTAATAAGAACCTTGTTTAATATCAAATTACCGCCTGCTCAGCCAAAGCATATGCCGGGGGAAGTGGGGTTGTAGGAAGGGAATATCAAGTGCTCTAATTTGGACATTCCTCCTCCTATGCCCTACAGTCCTACGTGATTGCTTAATTCATTTAGCCGAGCTGGTCTGATCCCTCTGCCAACTGTTTTGTAAAATTTACTGCAGTGCTAGGCAACCGGTCCCACCACACAAGCTAGAAATACAGGATTGCTTTTCCTGGGACCGAGCTATTAACAGTTGTTCGGAGAGAGACAACAGGCAAGGAAGCAGATACTGTTACAAAAAGGAAGAGGTTTGGGATGTACCTCATTTTATAAAATAGTTACAGCAAAACCAATTTGTATGAATCAAATCTTCCCCCCCTGCCCTAATTGTTTATGATCTAATCTCAGAAGCAATGCATCGTTGTTTCAGATTTATCTCGGATGAGCGGTGACGTCGCCTCTCCCATTTATCTTAGCGGTGAACTTGACTGCCTTCTTTTGAACCAGCCTCTCAGCCAAGAGTCAGTAACTAATATCTATTGAAAGCCTTCTGTTGAAATAAAAGAATCCTTTTATAATTTGAATAATCATCATTGGGATTAGTTAATTGTAAAGTTTTGTGTATTTTGGACTTTCGTAAAGTGAAGCACACCTCTGGTCTCGTTACCTGCAAATCAGAGATAAGAACCTTCATTCTCACTGTCCCCATCAAATTCAGTAATCTGGAAATATGCCTGGTCCTCTTGTAACTTGAGAGAGATCATATAAGACATTGTCAAATGCATTGGTTTTTAAAAAAATGTTTATTATTTATTTTTGGGAGAGAGAGAGAGGGGGAGAGAGAGAGAGAGAGAGAGAGAAAGAGAGAGAGAGAGAGAGTGCGCGCAATGGAAGGAGCAGACAGAGAGGGAGAAAGAGAATCCCAGTCAGGCTCTGGGTTGTCAATGCAGAGCCCAACACAGGGCTCAAATTCACCAATCATGAGATTATGACCTGAGCCGAGATCAAGAGTCAAATGCTTTACTTAACTGAGTCACCCAGGCGCCCCTGATTTCAATTTTATTTAAAAAAAAAAAAAAAAACACTTATACCTACTGTTACAAGAATTCAAAGATAAACTACAGATGGGGAGAAAATATTATCTAGGAGTGACATTACTGGGTCATATGGTAAGTGTATGTTTACTTTGTAAGAAACTGCATTTTTTTAAATTTTTAACTTTTATTCATTTTGGAGAGAAAGGGAGAGATAGAGTGTGAGTGGAGGAGGGACACACAGAATCTGAAGCAAGCTCCAGTCTGTCAGCACAGAGCCTGATGTGGGACTCGAACTCATGAACCACGAGATCATGACCTGAGCCAAAGTTGGACGCTTAACCCACCGAGCCACCCAGGCACCCTTACACTGCATTGTTTTTTTAAGGTATCAGATTCTATTCCCTTTGATGGTCTGCCTATTAAACTGACTAATATATTTCTCTTGGGTTTTTGAAGAAGTTAAAAAGAATTGCGACTTTTCTATGGCTGTAGGAAGGGAAAAGAAATTGGGAGGTGAGGACAGCTTCCTTCCACTTCTTTTATATTTATTCTGAAAAATCTATTGTTATCTCTAGGTTTGAAGATAGTTTATCAATTGTTTAGGAAAAGGACACTGTGAATGAGTAACAGTTATCTCTTGAGACTGTATAACTGGTCACCGGATAAAATAGGTGAGAATGGCAGGATTCAAGATTTTTCTGGAAGAGATCATCTAGCGATCGGAAGACCACAACAAGGCTGTTGTCGCTGAATTCCGGGGTGATGGGCATGGAGGGGGGCATTTGTGGGGAAGAGCCCTGGGTGTTATATGGAAACCAACTTGACAGTAAACTGTAAATAAAGAAAATTTAGATATGACAAACTAAAAAGTATAGCTGCTCTGTTCTCTCTTCGACCTTTATTACTCCTTGGGGGTGGGGGGGGGTGTGGAGTGAAGATCCCGGATCTCTCCAGACGAGGAAAAGACAGGAAATCACTGTCTGCGAAAAGCCTGTTCTACGGCATCCCAACGCCTCAGAAAATAAATGGATATTTCCACCTATACAAGACATGTACCCTTGCTCAACAATGAGTATGGAGGAGGAGACAAAAAACAAACTTGTTGTATCTTCTAATTATAGACTGTGGCATTCTGTTTTCTTGTCTTTCTCCAAACCCTATTTTCTGGCCAGAATATACAGTACATTTCAAAATACGAATGACTTCCGATGATTGCATGAAACAAGCCAGTGACAAAAGAGCTCGTTGGTAATAGTTTTTTCATGACAAGGAATATTTATATGAAAATATGTCCTACACAATCCATTTTCTCTTTTTCAAAAAACTCTTTTGTTGTAGATCACTTATTTATTTACAAACAGTGCTAAATCATTTTACATTGAATTTCTTCAATGAATTTTACTTCCAATGTATTGGTAGAGAAATGCTTCTAAATGGCTTTGTGATTCAGACTACATTTGTTCAAAGGTTAATGAAAGATCAACCCCCAGGTAGTTCCTGAGAAAGCAACTCAGGTACTGGGTTTTCCTAAAATAAAAACTGAGAAGGATACCCTTTTAGGGGCACCTGGTTTGCGCCTAAGCTCAGTTGCTTAAGCGTCCAACTTCGGCTCAGGTCATGATCTCATGACTTGTGAGTTCAAGCCCAGCGTTGGGCTCTGTGCTGATGGCTCAGAGCCTGGAGCCTGCTTCAGATTCTGTGTCTCCCTCTCTTTCTGTCCCTCCCCTGCCTGTATTCTCTCTCTTCAAAAATAAATAAACTTAAAAAAAAGATACCCTTTCAGAAAACTAGCCTTTTTCGAAATACAAGGAAGATTAGCCTCTGTTCAAACTGTCATTGCTAGAAATGGCTAGGATTAACTGGTTTGTAAGTAGAGATTTCTCTCCCTGAGATATTGTCCCTTTGGACTCATGTAACTGTGAGAAGGAGCTTTGGTTACTTCAGGGAAGAAGCTAAAAAAGGAAGAGGTTGATTACATCCCTAATGGGCAAAGGCTTCCAAAGGTATCTAAGCCTCTCTGCTCTTAAAATAAAATGTAACACTTACTAGACCAGCCTTGCCTGGGATTCAATATGCTGCCTTTTTTTCCCCCTTTCTTTCTTTCTTTCTTTCTCTGTTTCCACACATTCTGGAAGTACTTCCTTTAACGGACTAAGATTTTGGTAAGAGTGAAGGAAAAAAGGTCCTGGAAACTGTTTCATTTCTAAACTTTTAAGGGACTAGAAAAAGAAGTTGCTTTGTTTATGTAATAAAGGGAATCATGCTGGCTTGGTTTCAGCGTTGTTTATTTGAGCAGTAACTCAATATCTTTCTTGTATTTGTTAAAAGTCACCACCCATTTTCCCATCAAAAGCCTGGCATTGCCCTTAGGTTCTTCTTTCTCATTTGTCCTTCACAGCCAAATCAGCTATTGGGTCCTTCTGGAATATTCTTCTTCCCCAATTTCTCCCAAATCCATCTTCTTATCCTTCCCTTTAAAGATAGCTTTACTGAGATATACCTAAAATGTGCGTGGGGGAAGAGGAGTAAACAATGGGTTCAAACTTAAGTGATCATCAACTTAATATAGACTGCAATATGCATAAGACGTTATATACAAAGCTAATGATAACCACAAATCAAAAACCAGTAATAGATGAAAAAACAGAGAGAGTGAAAGGAATTCAAGGATGTCACTAAAGAAAACCAGCACACCATGAGAGAAGAGAGCAACCGAAGTAAGGAACAGAGAAGAACTACAAAAACAACCACAAAACAAGTAACAAAATGGCATTATGTGCATACCTACCTCTAATTAGTTTGAAAGTAAATGAACTAAGCACTCCAATCAAAAGACAGGGTGACAGAATGAATAAAAACACAAGACCCATCTATTTGCTGTCTACAAGAGACTCATTTCAGACCTAAAGACACATGCAGACTGAAAGTGAAGGGATGAAAAAGCATTTATCATGGAAATGGGAGTGAAAAGAAAGTCAGAGTACCAATACTTACATCAGACAAAATAGATTTTAAAACAAAGACTGTACCAAGAGACAAAGAAGGACACCAGATAATCCTAAAGAGAAAAATCCAACGAGAAGATATAACTATTGTAAATATTATACACCCAACATAGAAGTACCCAAATACATAAAGCAGCTAACAACAAGCATAAAGGAAGTAATCAGTAGTAAAACAATAATAGTATATCCACTTACATCAATAGATGGATCATCTAAACAGAAAGTCAACAAGGAAACAATGGTTCTGAATGACACATTGAACTAGATGGATCTAACAGATATATTCAGAACATTCTATCCTAAAAGAGCAGAATACACATGTTTTTTCAAGTGCACGTGAAACATTCTTAAAAATAGATTACATAGTAGGCCACAAAAACAAGTCTCAATAAATTCAAGAAGATTGAAGTCATACCATGCATCTTTTCTGACCACATTATGAAACTAGAAGTAAACTACAAGAAATAATCTGGGAAGAGCACAAATACATGGAGGTTAAATAACATGCTACTAAACAATGAATGGGTACCCCCAAAAATCAAAGAGAAAATTTAAAAATACACGAAGACCAATGAAAATGAGAACACAATGGTGCAAAATCTTTGGGATGCAGCAAAAGTTGTTCTTTTTTTAATGTTTATTTATTTTTGAGAGAGAGAGAGAGAAAGAGAGAGAGAGAGAATGAGTAGGGGAAGGGCAGAGAGAGAGAAGGATACACAGAATCTGAAGCAGGCTCCAGGCTCTGAGCTGTTAGCACAGAGCCCAATGGGGGCTCAAACCTGTGAACTGCAAGATCATGACCTGAGCTGAAGTCCGATGCTTAACTAACTGACTCACCCAGGTGCCCCACAAAAACTGTTCTAAGAGGGAACTTTATAGCAGTACAGGCATATCTCAAGAAAAAAAGAAATATCTCAAATAAGCAATCTAACCTGATTCCTAAAGGAGGTAGAAAAAGAACAAACAAAACCCAAACCCAGTAAAAGGAAGAAAACAATAAAGATTAAAGCAGAAATAAGTGAAACAAAAACTAAAAAAAAATAGAACAGATTAATGAAACCAGGAGATTGTTCTTTGAAAAGATCAACAAAATGGATACACCTTTAGCCAGTTTCTTGAATAAAAAAGAGAGAGAAATCAAATAAACAAAATCATAAATGAAAGAAAACAAACAGCAACTGACACCACATAAATAAAAGAATTACAAGAGAAAAAATTTAAATGCCAACAGATTGAACAACTAAGAAGTGAATAAATTCCTAGAAATATACAAACTCCCAAAACGGAATCAGGAAGAAATAGAAAATTTGAACAGACTAATTACAAGAAGTGAAATCAAATCAGTAATCAAAAACCTCCCAACAAACAGAACTCCAGGTCAAGATGACTTCACAGATGAATTTGACCAAACATTTAAAAAAGAATTAATACGTACTCTTCTCAAACTCTTCCAAAAAATAGAAAAGAAAAAGAAAGCTTCCAAATTCAGTCCATGAGGCCAGCATTATCCTGATACTAAAATCAGATAAAGACACTACCAAAAAAAAAAAGAACTATAGGCCAATATACCTGATGAGCATAGAGGCAAAAATCTTCAACAAAACATTAGCCAACCAAACCCAACAATGCATTCCAAAAAGCATTCACCACAATCAAGTGGGATTTATTCTTGGGACCCAAAGGTGGTTCAATATTCACAAATCAATTGACATTATATATCATATCATTAAGAGAAAGGATTAAACCATATCATCATTGCAATAGGTGTAGAAAAAACATTTGACAAAGTACAACATCCACTCACGATACAAACCCTCAACAAGTGGGTTTAGAGGGAACATACCTCAACATAATAAAGGCTGTATATGAAAAACACAGTGAACATCTTACTCAGTGGGGAAAAACTGAGATTTTCCCTTAAGATCAGGAACAAGACAAGAATGCCTACTCTACCACTTTATTCAACATAGTATTGGAAGTCCTGGCCACAGAAATAAGACAAGAAAAAGAAATAAAAGACATCCAAATTGGTAAGGAAGAAGTGAAACTTTCATTATTTGCAGATGACATGATAATATGTTTAAAAAACCCTGAAGACTCCACAAAAAACAGACAAACAAACAAACAAAAACAAAACAAAACACCCACTAGAACTTATAAATGAATTCAGTAAGGTCACAGGATACAAAATCAATATACAGAAATCCATTGCATTTCTATACACTAATAATGAAGCAACAGAAAGAGAAATTAAGAAAACAATCCCATCTACAATTGTACCCCAAATAATAAAATATCTGAGAATAAACTTAATCAAGGAGGTGAAAGAGCTGAACTCTGAAAATTATAAAACATTGATAAAAAAATTGAAGATGACACACAAAAAAACGGAAAGACATTCCATGCTCATGGATTTGAAGAAAAAATATTGTTAAAATTTCCAAACTATCCGAAGCAATCGAAAGATTTAATGCAATACCTATCAAAATACCAACATTTTACACAGAACTAGAACAAATAATCCTAAAATTTGTATGGAACCACAAAAGACCTGAATAGCCAAAGAAATCTTGAAAAAAGAAGAACAAAACTGGAGGTATCACAATTCCAGATTTCAAGATACACTGCAAAACTGTAATAATAAAAACAGTATGATATTATGACAAAAATAGACATAGGGATCAATAGAGTAGAACAGAGAGCCCAGAAGTAAACCTATAATTATATGGTCAATTAATCTTTAACAAAGGAGGCAAGAAAATGCAATGGGAAAAAGAGAGTCTCTCAACAAACGGTTTTGGGAGAACTGGACAGCTACATCAAAAGAATGAAATTGGACCACTTTCTCACACCACACACAAAAATAATTCAAAATGGATTAGGGACCTGAATGTGAGACCTGAATCCATAAAAATCCTGGAAGAGAGCACAGGCAGTAATTTCTCTGACATTGAGTAGCCCCATCTTTCTAGATATGTCTCCTGAGGCAAGGGAAATAAAAGCAAAAATAAACTATTGGGACTCCATCAAAATAAAGAGCTTCTGCATAGTAAAGTAAACAATCAATGAAACTAAAAGGCAACCTAATGACTGGGAGAAGGTATTTACAAATGCCATAGACATATCCAATAAAGTGTAATACCCAAAATATATAAAGAACTCATACAACTCAACACCAAAAAACCAAGTAATCCAATTAAAAATGGGCAGAAGGCATGAACAGACATTTTTCCAAAGAAAACATACAGATGGCCAACAGACACATGAAGACACGCTCAACATCACTAATCTTCAGGGAATACTAATCAAAACCACAGTGAGATATCATCTCACACCTGTCAAAATTGCTAAAATCAAGAACACAAGAAATAGCAAATGTTGGTGAGGATTTGGAGGAAAAGGAATGCTCCTGCACCATTGGTGGGAATGCAAGCTGGTACAGCCACTGTGGAAAATAGTACGGAGTTTTCTCAAAAAAAAAAAAAAAAAAAAAAAAAAAAGGAGAGGCACCTGGAAGGCTCAGTCGGTTAGGCGTCCAACTTCGGCTCAGGTCATGATCTCACGGTGTGGGTTCAAGCCCCACTTAGGGCTCTGTGCTGACAGCCCGGAGCCTGAAGCCTGCTTCACATTTGGTGTCTCCCTCTCTCTCTGCCCCTCTTCCACTCACACTCTCTCTCTCTCTAAAACAATAAATAAACATTAAAAATTTTTAAAAAATTAGAAGTAGAATCACAACATGATCCTGTAATTCTGTTACCGGTACTTACCCAAAGAATACAAAAACACTAATTCAAAAGCATACATGCACCCCTCTGTTTATTGAAGCATTATTTACAGCCCAAAATATGGAAGCAACCCAAGTGTCCATTGACAGACAAATGGATAAAGAAAAAGTGGTATATATACCCACAATGGAATATTACTCAGCCATAAAAAGAATGAGATCTTGCCATTTGCAACAACATGGATGGATCTAGAGGGAACGATGCTAAGTGAAATAAATCAGAGAAAGACAAATACCACACGATTTCATTCATAAGTGGAATTTAAGAAACAGAACAAAAGAGAAAAGGAAAAAAAAGAGACAGACCAAAAAAGCAGATTCTTAACTATAGACAACAGATAATTAACAGAGGGGATGGAGATGGGGGGATGGGGGAAATAAGTGAAAGGGATTAAGAGTACCCTATCATAATGAGCACTGAGTAATGTATAAAATTGTTGAAACTAATATACACTGTATGTTAATTATACTGGAATTTTAAAGAGAACTAAAAAAACTAAATAATAAATGGATCGATGGACAGATAGATGATAGATAGATACATAGCTAGACACATAGATACATAGATAAAATAGCTTTACTGAGGTATTATTTTTAAACCATGCAATCTACCATTTTAGGTATATGGAGTGATGAGTTTTAGTGATATTGTGTATTAGTGTAGAAATCAACATAAAACAGGTTTAGAAGATTTCCAAGTTCCCTTGGGCTTATTAGTCAGCCCAATCCTTACTCACATAGTCTCTGGCAACCATTGATCTACTTTCTGCTGTATGGTAGCCTTTTCTGGGTGTTTCGTGTAAACAGAATCATACAATATGCAGTCTTTTACGTCTGACTTTTTTCACTCAGCGTTATATTTTGAGGCTCATCCATGACTCAGCATGTGACATCACTTTGTTCCCTTTTTCTTGCGGAATAATATTCCACTGTATGGATAAACCACATTTGCTTATCCATTTTGGTCGATGGACATTTGGGTTCTTTCCAGTTTTTGACTGCTGTAAACAGTGCTGTTTGTGGACACTTGTATACGTGTCTCAATGTGAATATATGTTTTCACTTCTCTTGGTAGATGTCTAGAAGTAGAATTGCTGGGTCCTACACTAAGTGCACATGGAAATTTTTAAAAACTGCCAAACTGTTTTCTAAAGTGCTTGTACTGTCTACGTTCCCACGAGCCATGAGTGAGTTTCCAATTCCTCCACATCCTGACCTACACTTGGTCTTGTCAATCTTTCGGATCTTAACCACTCGAGTGGGTGTGCAGGGGGCTATCTCATTTCTCTACATCACAGCCTAAAACATACAACTGACTTTCATCGCCCTGTAGAGGAATCAGCACTGTTATTATTCCACTGAGACAGCCGTAGATCATTCCGTAGCAGGGACACCATACAGACGCCTCACGCTTTCCTCTAAACATGGCCCAGAACTATGCCCGTGGAGCTGCTTTCCTGCCTCAGTGTTTGGTGTTCCCAATGAGACAGCACAAACTGGCTCAAAGCCCACTGCCTCTGAACTTGAAAAATTAGCACCATATCTTATACGCTTTGTTCAATTTGTTCAAAATTATCAAATTCATACACATGAGCATCTTAATATACCAGCATCACGTAGGTTCTAGAAGAATGAGCTTTCCTGGCATATGGGCTTGGGCTCAAGGGCAGATTCCTCCATTTTCTTATCATTGTGACCCATCAGAAGACCTAGGGTGGTGTGAGAAAGAAAAAAGACCCTGTGCATAAAACCCGTTTATATAACTAGTGTTCCGTCAATATTGATTATAACAGTTATACAACAATTAAGCAAGTGTTTCTTGAATTATTCAACACATATTGTCATTTAACTTTCCTATGGTTTTAACCCACATAGATTGTTAACACAGAGATTAAACCATTGTCATTATTTGGATCTCTGACCTCAACACTGAGTTTAATGTCTTGTCATCAATACGCAGTTTAATTCCCTTTGTCACTTATCTCTTAGTGATCAGAATAGCACCAAGGTCTTTGGAAGACAGAAATATTGTGTGCCCCTGAATTAATTATCATGTAATAGCTAGCTTTTGTTTTATGCCTGCTGTGTGCCTTACTCCATGTTTGATAACTTATGCATATTATCAGTAATCTATAAACAATGCCACATAACTGACATAGAATTCATGCTAGAATTCCCTGATGAGTTTGCAGAAATTAATATGGAAAAGACTGTGGAAAGTGATTTACTGGTGCACACAGTGAAGACATTTGGCTACTCATTCATTCAACAAATATTTCTTCATTTTCTACATTCCAGCTGCTATTGTAGATCCTAAGTTTACAACAATAACCAAAACCAGTACTTGTGGAAAGGGAGGCAGGCAATTTACTGACAAACAGACCAATAAGATAATTTCAGAGAGGAGTGAGTACTATAAAGAAAATAAAATGGTCAATAGTGTGTGAGAATTTGGGGTGCAGAAGGAGGGATATTAGAGTAGTTAGCCACAGGCTGTCTGTGTAAAGGACTTTTGAGCTGAGATCTGACTTGTATTATTTAAATGCACTTATTATAAAAATATATAAGGCACGTATTGTACTGCAAGGATTTTTCTGTGGAAAGAAAAGAATAAATGGAAGCAGGAGAGAATGTGAGGTTAAGAGAGGGTCTAAAGAAATAAATGAAAGAATGATATAAAACGATGCGATCCCACTTAGGCACACTGGGCGTGGCTGCTTTGTGGATCCTCAGTGCTGGACTCGCAGGCGCCATGGCATGTGGCTGGAGTCTATGGTGTCATATCTGTCACACGTTACTCCCTGACAGTCCTCACTCCCTCCTTGAAGCAGGGGCCCACTTTTATCATTTCAGTCATCTCCCAGCCCTGGGAGAAGCATTTTGCATTTAGTTAAGTTTCAATAAATGTTTACTAGGTAGCTATAGCTCAAGTCATTCCCCCCCCCCCCAAAATTGCTCTTGGAGCGCAAAGAATGGTGGCCCTTACAAGTGTCAGAGATTAATTAATAATCTATCTAGCAGCTCTGTGACCTTGAGTTAATCAGTCTCCTGGGACTTTGGTTTTCTCATCCGGGCAAATGATGGCAAGTACCCCCCTTCTCCCCCAAGGTTGCCATTGGGACTGGGTGAGTGGAGGGGTGAGAAAGCCCTTCGCTGAGCTGAACTTGTTGCACGTTTGCTGGGGACCCGATATTCTTGTGGGGGGGCGCTGGTGGAGGGTGTAGAGAGCATGTGGGGAGGTGAAGAGACCTGGATGGGGAGGAAGCACAGGAAGGCTCAATAGTAGTCACTATGTCCCCACTGCCTGAGTCCCCAACCAGGGCAATGCGGGGAGGGGTGAGAGCGAGCCAAACACATAGCGCTGTCATGGTTGTTTATTGTCTCCACCCGTGTGGTAATAAATCAATGCGAGGTTTGTCATTTTAATTAGTCTTCCTTCAGTCAGGGAAGTCAAGGCTGTTAAGTGCTGATAGGGAGCTGAAAAATTACCTGAGAACGAGTGTCCAGAAGGAGTCTCAGAATCCTGGCTTCAGAGTGTCCTGGGTCAGTGGGGACAGGCAGGGAAGTGGTGGGTGTGTGCTGAGTCCTCCACCTCAGAAAGGGAGGACTCGGCTGGGGGGGGGGGACTCAGCTGGGGGTGAGGTTGTCAGGAGGGCGGAGGGAAGAGGCTGAGTTAGTCCCTCTCCTGCTTGTCCTCACCCAGCCCTGTGGTGAGCTGAAGGGAATGTAGGGTAGAGGGAAGGGAGAGTGAGGGGGTGAATCTCTGTGCATGTTTCTATCTAGTCTAGAGTGAGGCTGCAAGAATGAGATATGCAGGAGTTTGGGAGCTCCTGTCCTCAAAAGCAAGGACAGGGCAAAGAAAATGTTGCCCTCTGGATTTCCTTGGCTTGAATCACGCTGTATCCCAAGGAAGTCCAGTTCTTGTGATGCCTCAGGGAAGAGTCTAAGCAAGACCCTCGAAAAGAGCAAGGCTGGACAAGAATTCCTGTGGGCTTGTGGAGGGTGCTCATTGATATACCCCTCTAGATAAGAAAAAGAGACATGACCTGAACCCTCTAGACACCAACTCCTGGCTGACCTTTATGAAATGGGCTCTTCCCTTCTCTGCCTACATCTAGAGGGTCATGAACTCTCTCCTCATGATCAGATCTGACTGCAATAGGACAATGTTGAAAGGGATGTCTTAGAAGAATCTTAATTCTTCCACTTAACTGAGTGTCCAGGGCACTCACTCAACTCTCAGAGCCTTAGTTCCTTGTATACAATGCAAACAAAATATCTATTCTACTTTCCCCACAGAACTGTTTTAAGGATATGATGGCATGTTCCAAATTATGAAGCATAAGAGATGAAAAATGAATAATTATTATTATTATTACTGTCATTATATTTACAGTAATAAAACCCTATTTCTTTGGATTTTTTGGAATTTCCAAATTTGGAAGTGATCTGAGAGTTCAGCTAGTCCATTTCGTCCTCCAATTCCAGTCTCTCTGATCATTTCCTTTTTTGTTTGTTTGGTTTTCTTAAAGTATATTTATTTATTTTGAGAGAGATCAAGAGCAGGACAGGGGCAGAGAGAGAGGGAGAGAGAGAGAATCCCAAGCAGTCTCCGCACGATCAGTGCAGAGCCCAATGCAGGGCTGGAACTCACGAACGATGAGATCATGGCCTGAGCCAAAGTCAGATGCTTAACCGACTGAGCCACCCAGGCGCCCCTCTTTGATCATTTCTTTCTGAGGTGATTGCCCACTCTTCCCTGGAAAGTTAAGTAAGATGTATCACCTTCCAAGGAAACCTGTGCTATGTTTGGACAGCTCTAGTGTTTCATGATTTAATGATCAAGTTGAATAAAACTCTTTAACTTCTACTCTTGAGCACTAGTTCTGCCTTCTAAACCCTCAGTCCCTCTTCCAACATGGTAGCCCTTAACGTGTTTGAACAGAACTCTTGCCTTACTCGTAAATCTTCTCTTTCTCCAGCTGAAGAGCCTGTGTTCAAACACTCCTCAAGTCACATGGCTTTGGATATCCTCCTCATTCTAATTGGTCACCTCTAAGTATTTCTGTTTTCTGTTTCCTTCTTAAAATGTGCTCCCCTAAGCTGAATATCCGGGTAGGGGACGATCAATGATTCCTAAAACACCCCCAGCCAGATTTGCTTACCTTTCTCCAAGTCTTCATCTCGCTTTTTAGCACAAATGAAATGCTTTGCTTTGGGTCACTTATTTTCATTCTGAAATATGCTCTTTTATTAAAGTATTCTCTGAAGTTTTTCATCCAGGTCTTTTTATCTCTGTCACTCCCATACTCAGATACTCAGGACAGTGAGTACTTTGTAGAGATTGAACAGGAAGGATGAGCAGGAAAGGGGGCATGTTTGGCCTCAAGGAGACAAGACAGGGGAGCAGATTCCAAATACTTGAAGGACGGACCTCTAGAAAAGAGGTTAAACTTGTCCTATGTTGATCTAAAGAGTAAAATTGCAACCAGTCAGGGCCACTTCCTGGGGGAGGTTCCAGATCTTACTAAGAGTGGTAGTGAGCATAGGATTTGGAAGAGAACAGATCTGGGTGCAAGTCCTGACTTGGCCACTTCCTGGGTCAGTGGACTGAAGCAATTTTCTGCGTCTCTTCACAGCCTCCACCTCTGCCTCTACACAAGGAGATTGATATTATCAACTTTGCAAGGTCTTCTTCAAGACTAAATGAGATAAGGTTAATCTGAGGGCTAGCCTTCAGGAAGCATTCAACTAGCCATGCCTCAGGACTCTTGGTCCTGGGGTCTTTTCTTTGTACTCACATACTAACTTGTAGTACTGTTACTCACGTTATAAAAAAAAAACTTCTGCATGGTAGATTAGATTCCTGTTCAGAAATATTCCTTTCCTCCCCACGACTCCCATGGGAAGAACAGAATTACCCTCCCCATTGATGGTGCACTTGGCTGTGTGAGTTGTTTTGGCCAATGGTGTGTCATCGGCCAAGAAGCAGTAGAGTCTTGAAAAGTGTTTTCTTGCTTGAGCTTATACTCTTGCACCTCTCCCATTCCCATGGGGAGAATGTGCCCAGGACAGATTGTCTATCCAGGAGGAGGACGGAAGTCACGGAGAGCGGAGCCGAATCACCCCAGCTGAGGCCACCCCTGATCAACAGCCCACCAGCTGAACCCAAGCAGCTGCAGAGGCACGAGTGAGCCCAGTGGACACCAATAATATAACCAGCACACGTATAAGCTAAATGGATGCATTTCTGTATGTTCCTGAGTTTTCTGTGGCTGTTTCGTAAGCAGTAATACTGCGGCCATAGTTATCTGAAATAACCAGTAAACTAAGATATAAATGGCCGGCAAGGTTTCATGTTTCCTTCCCCTGGAAGACATGGGAAGCCAACACTTTCAGTTGTTCAATAAATATGTGAGTGTGTACTATATGCCAGGTGCCCGAGGGTAGCTAATTTGCACAGGGGCCTCTTCTCCAAAGAAGCCTACATAACAGTAGAGAATCATTCCTGAGCCCAGTGCCCCTGTCTCAAAGTTACTCCACTCAAAGCACGACATGACCTGCAACACACGCAGGATTTGTACTAGTTCCTTCCCTTTCATCTCTGGGCATCTCTCTGCCTTGCGGACTCTGCGCATCCCTTTGGTCCCCGAGTTCCCGGGGCTGGGCATCCTGGAAATCCCTCTAATGTTGGATGAGGAGGTCGAATTTTATTAGGTGGAAAGCTCTTCCCTTCCTTTCTCAATAGAGTGCTCCAAACTCCACTCCCTGTGTTTTCCACATGCTTAGGCTGCTGTTGCACACAACACAGAAGCTCATAAGGACGTGCTGTCCCTTAGCTCTGGTTCCCTCAAGACGGGGCTCCCGCGGGGGTTGCAATAAGCAAAAGTAAGTTCTGGTTCTCCGGAGCCTGGGGCTGCGGCTGCACAGAAGAGGGCGCTCTTGTGTAAAGCTGTGGCCGGCTTCCCCAGAGGAGGGGAAGTTTTCAACAAGGCTGAGTAGATGATTCCTGGCTTATGCTAGTTGGTAAATGTAGTCTGTATTAGTGCACACGGATCCTGCAACAACAGATAAAAACTTCCAAACTGCCACAATGTCAGGAAACTCACTGCCGTGAGGAGGCTGCAGCTGTTCTGATAGGTCCCAGCCAACTTTTATCCGCATCCCCCTCTTTGGCCCCAGGTGCCAGGCTCCCTAAATGAAAACTCTCAAGGAACGGAGACAAAAATAGTGTCGTTCCTTTTAGGTTAAAAAAAATTAAGTTCATTTATTTATTTTGACACAGAGAGACAGAGAATCCCAAGGAGGTTCCACACTGTCAGGGCAGAGCCCAATGCGGGGCTCTATCCCACGACCCCGGGATCATGACCTGAGCCGAAATCAAGAGTCGGAGGCTCAATTGACAGAGTCACCCAGGCACCCCATCCTTTTAGATTTTTAAAATTGCTTTCACCATTTGGGAAATAGCTAATTATCCATCAATTCATTTTCACACAAATATTTATTGAGGGTGAGTTATTTAGCTTTCTGATGCTTTAGGAGAAGAAATTAAAGCTCCTGGGGCACCTGGGTGGCTCAGTTGGTTAAGTGTCAGGCTTCGGCTCAGGTCATGATCTCACGGTTCGTGGGTTCGAGCTCCTCGTCGGGCTCTGTGCTGACAGCTCAGAGCCTGGAGCCTGCTTCAGATTCTGTGTCTCCCTCTCTCTCTGACCCTCCCCTGCTCATGCTGTCTCTCTCTGTCTCTCAAAAATAAATAAAAAACATAAAAAAAATTTAAAAAAAGAAATTAAAACTCCTTTCCTACCAACCAAATCCCAGCAATCTGGTCCTTTCCTCCCTTTCTCTGAAAGAATCTCAAGTTAACTGCCTTCTTCTTGGTTCTTTTCAGCCTCAGGCTTTTGCTTTCATATTCCATTTTGTTAGAATTATTTCTTTTCTGGTTCTTATTATGCCTGTTTTTTCCTCATTCTCCAGAGCTCAGCACAACTGTCATATTTTCAGGGAGACTTTTCCTAAGCCAGTGTATTAGTCATGGCTCTTCGGAGAGTCAATCAGAGATACAAAGATATAGAGATATAAATTCATTATAAGGAGTTGGCTTATGTGATTATGGAGGCTGAAGTGTCCAAGAGCTCTAGTCGGCAAGCCAGGAACCCAGGAAAGCTGACGGTGTAAGTTCCAGTTGGAGCCTGAGTCCAAAGGCAGGAGAAGACTGATGTCCTCACTCAAAGGCAGTCTGGCAGAGAGAGAGAGAGAGAGCCTTTTGGTTCTTTTCAGGCCTTCAACTGATTAGAGGAGGCCCATCCGCACTGGGGAGGGCAATCTGCTTTACTCAGTTTACTGACTCAAACGTTAATCTCATCCAGAAACACCCACATAAACACACCCAGAAACATGTTTAACCAAATATCTGGACACCCCCAGAGCTCCGTCAAGTTGACACATAAAATCAATCATCACAGTCTCCTTCTAAATTGCCCTCCCTAATTGCTATTGCCTTGTCCCCTTTATCTCCTTCCCTGTGTTTATCACAATCGGCACAGGTCTCGTTTGTTTCTTTGTCCTATTTCCTGTCTGTTTCTCCTCCTACAGTGTGAGCTCCACAGTGACAGGAATAGACTGTAGTGTTTATTTCTCTGTCCCCTGGGCCCTGAAGAGTCCAAGGTACCCAATAACACTGAATGTATATTTCTGAATGAATACATACAATTAAAACATAAGAGAATTGTACACTGAAATAAAAAGGATCAAAAAGGAATGTTCACAGAATGTTATGAGCATATAGAAAAGCAGGAGCCTAATGCTTTGTGAGAAGGTCAGGAAAGGCTGTCAAATGAGGAGACTTTTGAGCTGATTCCTGAAACACGATGAGGGGCCAAGCAGGTGGCAGAGGAGGCACAGACTTGAAGCGAGATTTGCACAATGGATGAACAGCACATGTCAATGCCGGGGCCTGGAGGGATCAGCGTGTTCCAGGAATGGTAAGACGGTCAGGGTTTCAGGGCAGATCTTCATGTCGCTACAGGGTCCAGGTGTGACGAGGCAGGACCTGGAAGGCCAGCAGAGGCTGGTGTTTTGAACAAGGCTGTTCAAAAGCTGTCATAGGATTTGCATTCAACGAAACATTATTACTCTCCTGCTCTCTGGAGACAGAACAGCTGCTGTGTAGGAAAGGGGAGACCCTGATGCCAAGGAACCAGTTACAACCATTGTCTGAGAGAAGGGAAGAGAGCAGCAGGTGGCCCGAGGCTTCGAGGCTCCGACAGGAGCTGGCGTTCCTGACAGGCCGCCCTGGGTTTGGGAGTTGGTCAGGCCCTGAGGGGCCAGGGCTTCGTGCAGCATGAGACAGCCTTGTGACACGAGAGATGGCTTGGTGTTGCGGGGACATGAGAAGGGGGGGTGGGCGCAGAGCATCATTGGGGTCGGGAGCAGAGAGTCACCATGGAACCAAGATGAGACGTAGGGACCATGCCAGGGGGTAGGCTGGGGCCACACCATTGGCTGAGGGGTCCTTTGTGGGCCATGGACGTAGCTGCAAGGGACAGGTTGAATGGCCTGAGCAGGTTCAAGCCGAATAAAAGAGGAGAGAGGAAATTTCGGGATACTTCTGAGGTAGGCTTTATAAGACCTGGTAAAGAAGTAGATTTAATGGGGTGAAAAAAACAACAAGAAAACCATTGAGAATGGCCTCCCTGGACATTGGAAGGAGAGGCTGAAGGAATAACAGATTATGGAGAAATATTTGAGGAAGACCATTTCCTCTATGTGGAACGTTTCAATCTGCTGCTTCCCCAGGATGCCCTTCAGTCAGCCCCTCCCTATTTAGGTGGTAGGAATTGTCCTAAGAACATTATTCACCAAGTGGGTCCGTATGGAAAAGACTTATTTCTCAGGTCAAAACTCTTTAGATTCCAGATCACCTCTCCTCTTTACAGCGGGCACCAGAGAATTCACCCGTGTGATCATCATCTTCTCATTTGCATCAGTGTCCTGTCCATCGAAAGCAACGGCCGCTCCGACTGACCGAGTACTTACTATAATAATAACCACTGTTTGTTGAGCACTTACTATGTCCCCGGATCCCTCCGAGTCTTCTCCACATGCTAACTCCATCAGACTCCTCCACGCACCTAAGCAAGGTAGGCACCTCACTATCCACATATTACAGAGGGAGAAACTGAGGCACACTGAGGAAAGTGTCCCTCCCCGGGGAGGTGGAGCTATCAGACCCTGCGGACATATCCTGTGTATTAGTATCCTTAGTCTCCCCAGCGCATCGGAGCATCATGATTATTCCCTTTTTACAGGAACAAGGAACCCAAGGAGTGAGGGTACATCAATTTCCCCAAACCATCCAGCCCACAAACACCGGAGCCGATATTTAAACCACCATTTTTAAGCCCTGCCACAGACAGGGTGTTCCCTGTAAGTGCCTGACAATTAGCTTTATTGATTGTAATGTAAGTGCCTGACATTAAGCTTTTGATTGCCATGGTGGGGCAGCCATTTCAAAGACATCCATTTCTCAAATAAGCATATCCCCGACTCTGCAACTGAATGAAAACCCAGGCTGCCCTACCCAGAAAGTTCCCCTTTTAGG
>CM053562.1:55211469-55301542 GCA_028646485.1 Cryptoprocta ferox
ATGCAAACCTAGGTCTGACCCCTGGGTTTATTTCACATGTGGAAAAGATCCCCTCTGCTTCGGCTCTTAGATGTCACTTTCTTCCACTTTTATTTTCAGCTTTTATACCTAAGGGGAGGGTTTAAAAACATCTCTTCCTCTTACCTCCTTCCACATGCTTCCAGCTCTCATTCTGCCTAAAGTTAGACCCAACACAACTCTCTGTCGGATCGGGAGGTATCATCAGGCTGGCAGATACCATCTGGGCAGCACAAGGCAGAAGCCTCATAAAGAGACCAGATCACAAGGCTTTCTCCCCAGCACGACCAGTCATCATATTCACCAGGCGTTTATTTTTATCGTCTAGGAAGAGAATTTGACAAAAGAGTAGTGTCTTATGGCCATAACTCAGAACACACTTCCTCTGTACTTTACCTGTACTTTTCATCCTCTCCTGCAAACTCGCTTTCCCCACATGTAAGAGCATGGTGAGGATCATCCGTGGGGCTGAACCACCCTCCAGTCCATCAACGTCTGCCCCAGGGATCCCCCGTGAACATTCCATTATTACCGCTGTCTGGCTGGTTGACCAGGGGGAGGTGAGTGATTGCTTAAGGAGTTATTTTTGAGTTTAGGGACCAACGCGGATTTAAGAACTAAATTTCTGTCTCCTTACTCTCATAAGCTCAGCCCCTTCCTGTGGATGAACGTGATACACCTGGAATGGAGGGACTGGTATATCAGACCACAGACGGTGTTTATATTGGAGCTTTATGAAATTAGATGTAGACATCGCTGGCTTCCTAGTGAATTGTGCTGTATATGCACAATGATTTGATTTGATTTGTCATAAAGGGAGCAAAGTGAGGGCGGCTGTTTCTCTCCTGGAGACTATAGTGTTAGCCTTCATTTTAGACTAGAAAGTAAAAGAGATTTGCGCTCAGGTGTTAATTTATATTTTCCTGGGTCTTAATTTATAAAAGCGACTGAGTGCTGACATGAAAGGAGAATGTGTTACTTACAGTTCCAAAGGGAAGGGGGCATGCCAGGCCACCCCACGTGGGGCCAAATGGGGAGGCACCAGGTTTGATGAGGAGGTGGGAGCAAGTGTGAGGGGAAGGCGTAGGCCATGGACTTTCTTGGGATTTTCATGAGAAAGGTAAGGCAGGGCAGAGCAAACAGCTTAGAATCAACTAGTTTGAATCATTCCAACAGGCTCTGGGGCATAGAGGCTGTTCCTGGCTGTTGGGTACCTGGCTCTGGGTTGATTTACGGTGGGGAAATATTGGCTTGAAGTGACAGTTAGATAAAGCAGACGGTTGGGGTTATGGGTGAAGGGTTTATAATTTTTGTGTGCCTGAAAAAGCTGGTTCACAGGGGAGGTGTCAACAACTTTGGCCATTAGTTTGGTTCTGGGATTAATGGATGGCAAATAGACAAATACAGAATCTAAGGAAACAGAACACCACTGCGGAAAAATGCTAGAGCAAACTTCTTGCCTTCCCTTCCATCTCATTCCTCATTTCCCCTCACTCCCACGGGCCAGCATGATGGATGGGTGCATAGTTCATTGCAGGTTGGGGCCTCTGTTGGTGTTCATTTCAAGCCGTGGTTGTATAGATCTAGAGCTTTGGTGTATGTCTTCGTGACCAATGTATAGTTTGCCCCACCACCCTACCCCAGGACTGGGGCTCTCCCAGGCACTTCTGGGGCCCTGACTTTAGTGGTCACAACAAGATGGGACATGTATAATGAGCTGTGAACTCAACACTTTCAGCGTAGGGAGTGTGGAGACCAAACATGAATCCTGATGTCATCTTTCCGAGAAGTCATATGCAAGAGAGGAGATGGATAGGCAGATTTTAGCAGAAGTCTTCAAGACAGCAGTGATTATCAAAGTGCGCAGGACAGGAGATTGGCAGCTTACTTGGGGAGCTGTCAAAATGCAGGAATGAATCCAAAATACCACGTACCCACAATCTCGGTTCTCCACCGCTATGACCCCAGATTTGTCTACTATGATTATCTGAAAGAGTCAGAGTCGATCTTCTTAAGCTGTATGTTAGCAGCAAATGTGAATGTCTACAGTATGATGAAATTTTATAGGAAGGGCTCTTGTGATAAAATACATAAAAATGGAAATAAAGAATTTGTAGAGGAAAAATGTACTCATTGATGGGCTGAAAACACTTTTGGACTAACCCCGTAAAAAAGAATACATCTACATTCTTTTAAATTGGTCTATTTCTCCTTTTGTGTTCCTACCACTGGAAGAGTAAAGTCACTTGGAGAGACAGCCCTTCCCCTGCCCTTTGTACAATACGTACAAATACAATGTGATTGCATCGCCTCATTTCTCAGTTGCTCTTATTTGCCAGGGCAGAGAGTTTTCAAGCTTTTGTGTAAAAAATGTGTATGTTCTTCAAGAGAAAATACAGAGTCTAAAGTTAATGAATTAAGAAATAAAGATGATAGAAGAGCTAACCATTCATTGTAAAGAGTTTTTTAAAAAGTAAATGGGTGCGGGAAGAAGGGCATAGATTGCAGAAATTTTAGTTTTTATTTAATACCATGATTCAACATCGAATTTTTAACCGTGTGCTTGTGTTATTTTATAATTGAGAGCGAGAGAGAGACAAAATGTGTGTAAGTGTGAGAGAGAGTGACTACAGACATGTCAGGAGATATTTAGAACAGTGGAAAAGGTATCTATCTGCTCAATGGAACAAGGCACCAGTGATGCCATGATGCTGGGTATATAGATCTCCTTGATCTCACAGTCGGTTTTCAATCATTGCACACGGGTTTTGTCAGCAGTAAAATGGAAACAAACACTGTGTCTTCCTCCTGTACTTTATTTCCATCTGTATGCTAAACTAAGTCTAAAAAGATTAGGTATGACAATTACAGAAAACCGATTAATCTAGAAATGAGTGGAATTAACATACCCTGGGGAATTTAACATAATAAAATGCTTTTTTAACTTCTTACCTGTGTGTCACCATAGCGAAACCATCTACTATAAAAGCTCTAAGATTAAATGAAATCTCATATCCATTTCTGAAGGCACAGCTTTGTAAGTGAAGATATTGTTGGTCTTTCAAATAGAGAACTCGATTCCTGCAATTCATGAATCATACTATAGATACTACCTTTTCCTTCGAGGAGGATTCTATAACATTTCTCAGAAGTTTCAGAAACACAGGAATTTCGCTACGTTTTGGACACAAGATAGAGTCACAGAATGTCAAGGTCGGGTAATAAGTGCATTATCCAGCCCAACCCACCTCTGGCGCAGCCTGAGTCTTACCATGAGTCTGGGGACACTTGTATCCTCATTACAACATTATAACAGTCAAGCTTGATGGGGATGCTTTCCATGATCCTATTCCTTCCTCATGAAATGAATAGATAGAGAAACTGGAAAGTTTTCAGAGAAACTGAGTGGAAGTCCCTCCTCACAGGCAAACCCAAGAAGTAGAGTAATAAAGTCTCTCCTCCCTGACGTGCCCTACCAAAGAAGATTGTTCAGGGTAAATTTACAATGTTCCTTGAGAAACCAGCCAATCTGTTTTATCTCTCATGCTCCACCCCCAGGGCCATTTTGACTGCTAATGTTTCTTGAGCTACCAATTCCTGTCCACTCCTCTTGCTACCCAAGGCTTCTTCCTCCTCCAAACTTGTCCACCTCAGGGCTCCTGCTCCTGTGTGCTTTCCTTATATGTCTGTCACCTTCTGCCTTGCTTACAGAAATCTGTTTCTCTGTAGATTTTATTTGACTCTCTAAGAAAGAAGTTTCTTGGGGTGTCTGGATGGCTCAGTTGGTTAAGCATCTGACTTCAGCTTCAGCTGACAGCTCAGAGCCTGGAGCCTGCTTCGGATTATGTGTTTCCCTCTCTCTCTCTCTCTGCTTCTTCTTCTTCTTCTTCTTCTTCTTCTTCTTCTTCTCTCTCGTACACTCTCTCTCTCTTTCTCTGTCTCTCTCTCTCTGAAAAATAAATACACATTAAAAAAAAGAAAGGAAGAAGTTTCTTGTTTGAATGTGTTACTTTCCTGTAGAGAATCTCCACTCTGGGAAGAACATTAGCTCTAGCCCTGTCGCGGGGGTCTGACTAACCTGTAGATGGTGATCAGGTGTTGTTGGGGGTGGTGGGGTCCCTTTATGAGATCTGGAAGCCTGTATGTCTAAACTCCTCGGAGAGAGACTGGAGAGATGGCAGGCATCCTGAGGCTCCCCATAAGGGAAAATTGCAACTGATAGATACCCTAGGGACACTTACATCCTCAGCACAAATCGCAATAGTCAAGCTAGATATGAACACTTTCCCAAATGGAGAATTTGGCCCCATGTCTGCAACACAGACACCCTGCTTGAGTTTCCAGCCAGCCTGCTCCCTCACCCCGTGCATTTCAGACTTTCCAGTTCTACGACCACATGAGTTGATTCCTTAAGATCTCTCTCCACATGCACATGTGCACACACATGCACACCTTAAAAATCCCCGTGTTGGGGTGCCTGGGTGGCTCAGTTGGTTGAGTGCCGACCTCGGCTCAGGTCATGATCTCGCAGTCTGTGGGTTCGAGCCCCGCGTCGGACTCTGTGCTGACAGCTCGGAGCCTGGAGCCTGCTTCAGATTCTGTGTCTCCCTCTCTCTCTGCTCCTCCCCCACTCATATTCTGTCTCTCTCTGTCTCTCAAAAATAAATAAACATTTAAAAAAATCCCCATGTATTTTTAGATCATTAGGAGCCTTCAATGATTAACTAATTCTACAAATTGAAACCCAATCTGTCTTCCTGTAGCTTCTACCTGTTGTGCTCCATGTCTATACCTTCAACATATAGAATAAGATTGTTTCCACTTCTGACAGTTGTTCACACAATTGAGATATCCAGAAGAGAGATGAAAAATATTTCAAGTCATCTAGACAAGTATCTGACTTTCAAGGTCCTAGGCTGTGGCCCTACCTCAAAACTACCACAGAACAAAATAATGAAGGGTCTAGTGTCAAGGTCCAGAGCAAATGATTGGTGATCAGCTTGAATCTGGGTTTCAGTCTCCACTTGTTAGCTGTGTGACCTTGAGCTAGTTACCCAACTACTCTGACCTTCAGTTTCCTAATCTATAAAATGAGATAAAAACAGCAACCTGGCGGGGTTGCCAAAAGGATTAAGCAAGACTGAGTGTGTGAAATGTCTGCTACATGGTGAGTGAGTGACACATGGTAACTATGGTTAATCTGGTAGAAATGGTGGGTAAGATTTCATCAGTTTATGCTCTCTCTACAAGACTGTTGACAGTCTTTGGTCTCCAGCAACTCAAGCAAATAGATGGGTCTTCCTTGAGTGAGTACAAGGAGGAGAAATAATAGTTATCACTGCTTTCTTCCTCTTCCTCTCCTACCCCAGCTCCCCACCCCCAGTTCTTTGGTTATTTCCTGTAAGCCTCTTCTTAAGCGTCAACTTCTATGGGACATTCTACATGGATGCTCTTGGACTGGGCTGGTGCCTCTTATTGATGATTCTTTAATGCTTTGTATATATCTGTATTATTTCCTTGCAAGACTGTTTGTGTTTGTTTATATGAGAAACTTTGCCAAAATTGTAATTTCTTCATCTTTATATCTTTATTATTGGTAGAGTGGCTGGAACATTCTAAGTGCCCAAAAATGTTTAGCTCAATGAATGAATGGATGAATGAATGAATGCCCCAACCATTTTTATCCAACATATGATCTTTCTGAAACAAAGTAATTTCTACCCTTGGTTCCTATGCACTAAACTAGAAGCTTAAAGTTGCTTTTATCAGTTAATGGGTTGTAGTGTTTTGAGAACTGATATGCTTTACTTGCATTTAAAAAAAAAATCCATCTCCAGAGATATATTTCTGACTTTGGACATTGGCTATTCAACTACCCTCCTTGCTCTGAATGATTTTCAGCAGCTCTTTGCAATTTCTGAATGCAACGCGTCGGTGAGCCCATCCACACAGTTGGCATAAAAAACATTGTGTCTGTTCATACAACTGGCTCAGTGAACAAGAATGAGAAATTGAGTTATTTGTTCAATGACTCAGGCCTTGATTACTAAATTGGAATTTACCTCTGTACCTTGAGGGAGAGGAGAAAAGAAATCTAATAGATAAAATGAGAATGCTGTGTCTCTCGGTGCTTCTGCCGAGAGCACTGTGCATGGGATGACTAAGTCCCCCAAAGAGGACAATACAGACTTATCATCCATAAAAAGGGGCCAAGTGCTGGGCTCACCAATGTTCTGTGTTCACAAATGCGTTCTTCCAATCTGGGAATTTTGAGGCAAAAATGTTCATACCACCTTGGGAATACTCAGCCATGTGATTATTTTGTGGGGTTCATCTATCACCTGACATCATTACAATTGAGTTTTTCCTTTGTGAACACTATGTAGTAAGGGACACGTGAAATGCCATAACATGTAGGGAGGTAAAGGACTGTCCCTCATCGAGGAGGAGGCTCTCAGAGACAATAGATGGGCTGGGAATCCAGGGGATAGATAACAAAGATGCAAATCATGTCACCTCTCTCAGAGGAGCGCCTGAAGTATGTGAGGAAGGGGACAATACATTTTCCTTCCAGTTCATCTGTCTTACCAGTGCCCTGCCTCCCTGCCTGGGACACTCCCAGTAGTTCCACACGTCTTAGCACATAAGCAATGGTATTTGACTGGCATTTGTTAACTGTCCATAACTGAGTGGCAAAGCTTCGTTTGTGTGACTATTTAGGATGGAAGAGCGGAACTGTGGGAACGCCAAAGTCGTGTGGCCCGTGACACCAGGATAGCTCATCCCAAGGACAGGTCGGAGAAGGTGGTCCACTCTGTCTTACATGCCTTGGTTTTGGCATAGCAGCTCTTGCTAACAATATGTCCCTAACTCACCAGTCTCTACCCTTAAGAGAGAAAAAAAAAGAATTGGTTTACAACACCGATTAAGCATGTATCAGTGTGTGTCATACGTTATTGCCATCTTGTTTTGCCCTGTTATTCTTGCTGTTCTCTAATTATAAAGATTCCATCTCACTGAACCTCTATGTACACACACATATGTTCTTCTTGATGGAAGAGTGACATCAAGTGGATAATCCATTTATTCATAGTTTTTCTTTTTTTTTAAGTTTATTTAGTTATTTTGAGAGAGACAGATACAGCGCGAGTGGGGGAGGGGCAGAGAGAGAGGGAGAGAGAGAGGATTCCAAGCAGGTTCCATGCTGCCAGTGCAGAGTCCAACATGGGGCTCAAACCCACAAAGCTGTGAAATCATGACCTGAGCTGAAACCAGGAGTTAGACGCTTAACCAACTGAACCACCCAGGTGCCCCATTCATAGTTTTTCTTAAAGCATACAAATATTTTATTGAATGTCTACCATCAGGCAAGCAGGGTATATAGACTCTGATGTTCTAAATTGTAAAATATTCCCAGGCTCCTGCCTTTCCTCGATGGCAAGCTGCTACCTCTTTCATACACTGTTGACCCTGTTCCCCCAACAGGGAAAGTTGTTTCTCTGTGTCTACACAGCCAGGCCTACGGTACCTCTGGGGACACTCAAGTGTGGTCAAGTGGCCATATCACAATGGCACTTTCTGCAAGACAGGGATGTATTTCTCATTTTATTTCAGGCTGACTTGGAAAGATCTCCTTTTCTTCTCCTTTTACTTTCTACCCTGAAAACAAGCCAACCCAAAAATACAAACCAAAAATCTGTCAGTCAGAAACAGCCCATGAGCACATCCTTTGCTTTCTTCCCAAATGAAGCGTTATGCTTTCCAACCCAATGTAATCGATTCAAAAATTAATTTTAGACTCTCTCTAGAATGTTTCTTTTCAGGCTATGAAGATCATATATGCTATGTTGGCGGCTGTAGCAAATTAAATAATATAACCCAAACCAAGAAATACGTGTTAAAGTTTACCCTTCCCCGCTCAACTTCTGAATCTCATGCCAATAGGCACATATACGTAAAATATCACACACACACACACACACACACACACTTCCTTTAAAAATTTTTTTAAGCCACAGACCTTTTCCAAAGAAAGAATGCTGTAATAAACAGTTCTTAATTAATTTAATTGAAATAAGAGCAAGAGAGATATAGAAACAATATGATATGAAACACCTACTATCCAGAAAAGTCTTTACTCCCATGATTTATTCCTAAAATCACCCAGTGAAGTGGAATCTTATTGCTCCCCCCATTGACAGATAAAGAGACAGAAGCTAAGGAAGAAGTAAGAGACTCCCCTGAAATTATCCCGCTAGGAAAAGACAGAGTTAGGGTTTGCCACTTGCTCTTTCCAAATCAAGTTCATTCTCTCGCGCCATGTTCATTTTGTCAAGGACAGAAAAATCTGGTATCCTCAACATTGTCCTCCTGAAGTGGCTGTTAACTAAGGGCAGTTCTTTGTCACGTTGACCACTGTGTGAGGCGGGGAGGTGTGGGGCGGAGAGAGTTACAGGCACTTAGCGGATGGAACTCAGCTAAACTAAGCACAATCCCACACAGTAATTGCCCCATCCGTAATACGAATAGTGCCCCTTTGAGAAACATTACACTACAGGCTTGCAATTGCCAGAAAAAGATGAAAAAGGTACATGATCATACTGTAAAACAAAACGGAATAAGTGCCACATAAAAATGCTGTTTTTGGTACTTTTAAATACTGTGAGCGCCCAGGGGAAGCAGAGACGAAACCTGGCTTTCGTAGGCTGATGGACCTTTGCCTCTTCAACGTGCGTCTTCAAGGTGACTCTGGTTGCTGACATCAGCCAGTGGGAGAGGGGAGAGGATGAGGTCTGTGTGTGTGTGTGGGGGGGGGAGGATGACAAGTCCATCCTGGAAGGGACCCACGTCACTGCTACTCAAACTCCACCGGCCAGAGCGCAGAGAGACAGCCACATCCAGCCGTAGGAGCCAGGCTGGAAAGGGTTCCGGCTGCACACTCAGGGGGAACCAGCTTCGAGGATGATCGGGGCGGTCCCTCACAGGGGTAGCAAAAAGAGAGGCAGTGGTCTCTTCCTTCCGAAGTCCCTTCCAATTCCCATACTCTCCTACTCTGCAAGTGCCTTGAACATCCTCACAATTTCTTGATCCAGAGACTTGAAATTCTGGGCCGCCAAAGGCCACATCCTCTCAGTCACCAAGGCCATTTGATTCGGCATTCACTTACCAGACATTTGTGACTATGAACCTTGTTACCAGACGCTGTGGTAGCAGAGACACAACCTCTGCTCTTAAGAAACTCACACGATCCCAGGGTTATGGGATCAAGCCCCACATCGGGCGCTGCGCAGAGCATGGAGCCTACTTGGGATTCTCTTTCTCTCCTTCTGCCCCTCTCCCCCACTCACACTCTCATAAATAGACAGACAGACAGATAGATAAAACACTTGTGCTTCAAAGGATACCATCAAGAAAGTCAAGGGACGACTCATGCAATGGGATAAATATTTCTGACTCATATCTGATAAGGGACTTTCATCCAGAATATAACTCTTACAAGTCAACAAAAGACAAACAACCCACATAAAGAATGAGCAAAGGAGGGGGTCTTGGGTGGCTCAGTCGGTTGAGTGGCAGATCTTGATTTCGGCTCAGGTCTTGATCTTGCAGATCGTGTGTTCAAGCCCCGTGTCGCACATGCTCTGTGCTCACAGCACAGAGTTTGCTACGGATCCTCTGTCTCTCTCTCCCTGCTCCTCCAGCACACGCGCTCTCATAACAACCGGTCTATGCAGTATGAGGATACATTAGACGAGGTGTTCTTTTCCAACTGTAAATCAGATCCTGTCCCTCTCCTGCTTAAAACTCTCCAGAACATTTGCCGCTGTTCTGTTAGGGAAAAATGTCAAGAGATTACATTTTTAGGGGGCCCTCTGGGATCAGCTCATGCTATGGGATTTGAGCCTACTTTGTAATTTTTACATTGTAGAAAATGGATACTACAAATGATTCTTGTCTTATAGAAATGCAATATTTTTTTTCTCTCGTGGAAGTATAATTGATTTCGATCTGTGGAAAAGGGTAATTTTAAACATTGCAGGGTATTGTTGTATGGTTACTAATAATTTTGTTTCTTTTAGCAAATTTATTCCAGCATTTCTGATTGTGCATGTGTGTGCACACATATGTATATGTGTATATATATATAAAAATTATTATATATATAATATAATAATGTATCTTAGCCAGTGATGTTTGTAAGCGGGTCATAATTTCAACTGTTGAAAATTATATTTTAAAGGCATTTAAGACATTAAGTCCCTGCAAAATTTTCCCTTACCCACTCTTGCGTACATCACCACTCCTGTCTAGCTCACACTGGCCTTGCTTGGATCTTCCTCACACTTTTCTCAGACATTCTCATGACCGGCTCCTTTTTCCCATTCAGGCCTCAGCTCAAATTTTACCTCTTCAGGTAGGCTTTTCCCATCAGGCTCTATCACGACACTCTGGGTCAATTTCTTCAAACGCTTTAGGAGTATGTGAAATTGTCTCATTCGTGCTTTTGTTTACTTCTTTGTTTTCGCGTACTTGGTCGTTTTGCGCACTGTTCTATTTCCAGTGCCCGGAAAATTATCCAGCCCATAAATATTTTCCATAAATCTTTTTGGATGAAAGAACTGACCAATAAAGTAAGCATGAAGGAAGCCATAGGCCCAGGACGTTATGAAAGAGGCTTCTCTGACCCAGCTTGGTCAGCAATCTGGTCTTTCCTCCCTTCCCTGAAGGCTTCATCTTCTCTTTCTGTTTTTATCCTGGACACTTGCTAACTGGTCTCTACTGGCAGATTTTCCTCTTCCAAGCCATCCTCTCCCTAGAGGTCAGTAGATCAACCTGTCTTCACACATGTCTTAACACTTAGTTCTTCAAAATAAGGATTCCTGTGCCTCGTGCTCACCCCCAGGGGAAGCTGATTTAGTAAATCCGGGGTTTTTATTCCTGACAAGCTCAACAGGTAATCTGTGGGTATTGGGAAAGGGAGGCACATTTGGGGAACAAACCCCTGCCAGACTTCTGGCTCTAAAAACCCATAACTGCTCACTTCGGTTTTGTTTATAACTCTCCATGCATATTCGCTGGTAGCCCCAGGACAATCCAGTGTTTTAGCTCAATGTCCAAGGTCGTGAGGGCCTCAGTCCCCCTTCCTGTCCCAACTTCTGTCACTCCTTGGACCTTCCCTACAAACACCACTAGCTTCTCACACAACCCTGTGTTTAGGAGATTCAGCTCTGCACAGGAAGCCTTGTCTTCCAAATGCTGTGACTCTATTGATCTTTCTAGGTACAGCTCCAGTATCCCATTTTTTTCTTTTTAATTTTTTAAAATATTTATTTTTGAGAGAGAGGAAGAGCATAAGCAGAGGAGGTGCAGAGAGAGAGGGAGACACAGAATCCGAAGCAGGCTCCAGGCTCTGAGCTGTCAGCACAGAGACTGACACAGGGCTCGAACTCACAAACCATGAGATCGTGACCTGAGCTGAAGTTGGTCGCTTAACCGACTGAGCCCCCCAGGTGCCCCGCCAGTATCACGTCTTGAACCTTTCACGTTACCCTGTGGCTTCTTTCCTTTATATTTTCAGAGGATTTTTTTTGTTGTTGTTGTTGTTGTTAATATCTTTGTAATAACTCTTACCTGTTATATTAAAATGTGTCTGTTTTGGGTTTGTCTCTGCCAGTAGACTGGGGTTGTGGTAGGGTCCCCTCCCTAAGGAAAGAAAAAAAAAACACCTCAAGGCCACCTGGCTCACACATCCGGGACAACATCCCTCACGACCTTATAACATGAGATCACTTAATCAGACTACGTGTTTGTGTGTTACCATATATGGGAGACAAAGAAGTAAAAAATATATTAAAAACTACACCACGTGATGTTCAGGGCTCAGTTCTCTGGGTATGAACCCAAATGAGCGGGGCCGGCAGGAATAAAGTTGCTTCCTGGAAAGAAAGGCCTCGGTGTCACGACTCTCTGTGTGAGAATCCTGCTACAAGGAGGGTCTCTGAGAACAGGAATTTCATCTTATTTATCATTATCTCTTCAGTACTTGGCAAAATCCTTGCCACGGTTAAGTGTTCTGATAAATGTTTCCATACATTTTACAATGTGATGGGACAGATGCTAATTCCACTGAACTTTGAAAAACAGTTAGAAGGTAAACAGAATAGAATAGGAGAAAGGACAGTCTTCCAACAGCAAGCAGAAAGGCCTGGAAGGGGAACGGGAGATGTTTGCAGGGACGCCACCTGTTTGGTGTGAAAGGAGCCTGGGTTCCTAGGGCTTCCGAGTGGGGCCATAGAGCCTGACAGGGACCAGGCTACAGACTTGAGGATGAAGTCAGGAGAGAGTTCCAATTTTAGCCTCTAAGCAAAGTTATAGCTCAATAGTTTGATTTTTCCAACTGGAGGGTTATTCCCATCCCTCCACCGAGGAATAAATCATCAAAGAATCTCTTGGTAATTTTAGCCTCATCAGCAGCAGGAGATCCGCTGTACCGCAAGCCTGATAAGAGCAGTGGAGGAGTCTTTAGCGACAAATGTCGGCAAGAATAACCATTATTCTCACTCTTCTACCTGCTCTTATCAAGCCTGCAAGGGGCCCTGCCCCACCGCGTAGAGAGCAAGTTGCAAGACGGAGCGGGGTGGAGGGTGGGGGAGGGGAGGGCCAGGACAAGGGGGTTAGATGTCCTGATGCAAAGGACCCCTGAGAGTAAATACGACAAATGCAGGCAGGGGATAAAGATAATCGACCACTTCACAGCAGATCACATTTGCATTTGCTACAAATACGCGCTTGAATTGCTCTGAAGGGAAAACCTTAAAACCGTGAGAAAAAACCTTTACCTGCCGCTGGCCCGTGTTAGAAGACAGCTACCTGTCCCCACCCCCCCCCCCCCACCTTTTTTTTTTTTTTTTTAAAAGAAGGAGAGTGGGAATGAGCAGGGGAGAAAGGCAGAGGGAGAGAGAGAGAATACCAAGCAGATTCCACGCTTGGCACAGAGCCTGACCCAGGGCTCCATTCCACAACCCTGGGGTCCATGACCTCAGCCGAAATCAAGAGTTGAAGCTTCAACCGACCGAGACACCCGGGCGCCCCTCTTTCCTAATTGCATCGCAGGGCATCCCCTAATTGAAGATGTCAGGGGCTCTTCCTCGCTCGGTGCGTCTGCCTAATTAGGACTCTTGGGGAGTCTAGCGGGACCCAGGTACATGTCTATGTGTTTTAGATACATTCACCTATTTCCCTACACAATAATCCTGCAAAGTGAAACCTTTTGTAATTCACTTGGTCAAGTGACTCAGCAAGACCACAGACTTAATTCAGGGTCATGGAAGATGAAAGGAAGAACTGTACACACGGGATCCCAGGTGTCTGAAACACCATACATTTCATCCAATCTAAGACACCGATTGTTTCTAAGGTTCTCCATTATTTTGTAAGTTGCTAAAAATGAGGGGGCGGGAGGGGGGGGAGGCAGGAAAGAGCAGCTAATTATAATTATAACCCAATATTGTTATCACATTCCTATTCAGAGTTTTCAAAATTCTACCCCCAAAGTGTACATTTTAAAATTAACAAAATAAAAATGTTCTGAGAAAGAGGACTTTTGCAACTCTTTTGCCCACACCACCTGTTAGGAGGATACAACCAGCACTAGCATTGAGGAGACGGCCACCTACAGAAAGATATTCCAGAAAACGTGAGCTTGCTGTGTGACTTTTTTTGTGTCCGGGTTTTTTTTTTTTTTAATCCTTTAAAATAAACTAGGGTTTTGGGTGAAGCTTTATGAGTACTGACGTGTCTGTGTTCCTGAGCTGAAAAACGTTTTCTTTCCCCTACAAAATTTAGAATACTTGGAATCTGCAGTGAAGAATAAGGCAAAAGATTTGGCTCTGATTTCCCAAAGACAGCACATCAGCAAAACACAGCTTATGTGATCATCTTCATAAGGCGGAATGTGTCTCTGAATCTTAAATAGGTTTCTCTAAATAATGGCTTGGTGCATGTTTAACAAACTCTGGAGATCTGATATACTAACCCTGTTCTCTGAGTGCAAAGCTACAAAATAACAAAAAATTCCAAGGTGAAATTGATGCCCACATTCTTCAACGATTAAAAAAAGATAATAGTTTATGAGACAAAGAAGAAATGAACATCTGAATTCAAAAATGTTTGATTGTGAAAATAAAAAATCAGTATGTCAACTTATCTAATGTAGTTAAATGGTACTTGGAGAAAAATTTAGAACTTCATATATAAATTTAAAAGTAAAAAAAAAATTAATGAATGAACAAAGTTTCCGAGTCATCAGTTAAAACAACAGGAAAAAAGATAAAATGAAAGAAATGATAATGTTAAGGACAGAAATTAAGTAGAATACAGATAAAAAATAGAGAAGATGTTAAAAGGAAAATGTTTAGCTGTAAAGAAAAATAAAATAAAGAAAACTAAGACAATACCAAACAAATGAACAAAAAGACAGAAAGGGCAATATAAGGAAAATTTAACAGACACTTAACTAGGGGGGCACCTGGTGGCTCAGTCAGTTAAGCGTTTGACTTCGGCTCAGGTCATGATCTCACGGCTCGTGGGTTCGAACCCTGTGTCGGGCTCTACGCTGACAGCTCAGAGTCTGGAGCCTGCTTCGGATTCTGTGTCTCCATCTCTCTGTGCCTCTTCCCTGCTCTCTCTGTCTCTCTCTCTCAGAAATAAATAAACATTAAAAAAAAGATACTTAACTAGTGATAAACTTTTTTTAAAAATAAGACTATGAATGATTTAATGACAAGAAATTTAAAATATTCAAAAAAATGTTCTGGTTTTTATTTCCTTTTCCTTTTCCTTTTTATTTTTTTTGTTCTAAATTTTTATTTAAACTCAGTTAACATACAGTGCAATATTGGGAGTAGAATTCAGTGATTCATAAATTACTTACAACACCCAGTGCTCATTGCAACAAGTGCCCTCCTCAGCGCCCATCAGCCATCTGGCCTACCCCCATCCACTTCCCTCTATCAACCCTTAGTTTGTTCTCTATCTTTGAGTCTCTCATGATTTGTTTCCCTCTCTCCCCACCTACCCATAAGTTCATCTGTTTGGTTTCTTAAGTTCCACATATGAGTGAAATCATGTGGTATTTGTCTTTCTCTGACTGACGTCTTTTGCTTAGTGGAATACACTCTAGCTCCATCCGTGTCATTGCAAATGGCAAGGTTTCATTATTTTTGATCATTGAGTAATATTCCAACACACACACACACACACACACACACACACACACCACACATTTTCTTTATCCATTCATCAGTCAATGGACATTTGGGGTCTCTCCATAGCTTGGTTATTGTTGATAGTGCTGCTGTAAACATCAGCATGCATGTACCCTTTTGAATCTGTATTTTTGTATCCTTTAGATAAATACTTAGCAGTACAATTGCTGGATTATAGGGCAGTTCTATTTCAACTTTCTGAGGAACCTCCATACTCTTCTCCAGAGTAGCTGCACCAGTTTGCATTCCCACCAGCAGTACAAGAGGGTTCCTCTTTCTCCGAATCGTCACCAACACCTGTTACTTCTTGTGTTGTTAATTATAGCCATTCTGACAGGCGTGAGGTGGTATCTCATCGTGGTTTCGATTTGTATTTACCTGATGATGAGTGATGTTGAGCAGCTTTCCATGTGCCTGTTGGCCATCTGGATGTCTTCTTTGGAGAAGTGTCTATTCAAGTCTTCTTCCCATTTCTTAACTGGATTATTTGTTTTTCAGATGTTGAGTTGGCTAAGTTCTTCATAGATTTTGGATACTAACACTTTTCAGATATGTTATTTGCAGATATCTTCTCACATTACATAGGCTGCCTTTTAGTTTTGTTGATTTTTATTTTGAAGAATTTTATTTTGATGAAGTCAATAGTTCATTTTTGCTTTTGATTCGCTTGCCTCTGGTGACGTGTCTAGTAGGAAGTTGCTCTGGCCGAGGTCAAAAAAGTTACTGCCTGTGTTCTCCTCTAGGATTTTGATGAGTTTGTGTCTCACATTTAAGTCTTTCATCCATTTTGAATTTATTTTTGTATATGGTGTAAGAAAGTGGTCCAGGTTCATTCTTTAGCATGTTGCTGTCCAGTTTCCTCAACACCATTTGTTGAAGAGACTGTCTTTTTTCCATTGGATGTTTTTTCCTGCTCTGTCGAAGCTTAGTTGATCATATAGTTGTGGGTCCACTTCTGGGTTTTCTATTCTGTTCCATTGATTTGTCTCTGTTTTTGTGCCAGTACCATAGTGTCCTGATGTTACAGCCTTATAATATACTTGAAATCTGGAATCATGATAACTCCAGTTTTGCTTTTCCTTTTCAAGATTGCTTTGGCTATTTGGGGTCTTTTGTTCCAAAGACAAATTTTAGGATTGTTTGTTCTAGCTCTGTGAAAAATGCTAGTGGCATTCTGATGTGGGATTTTGATGAGGATTGCATTAAAAGTGTAGCTTGCTTTGGGTAGTATAGACATTTTGTTCCTCCAATCCATGAGCATGAAATGCTTTTCCATTTTTTTGTGGCTTCTTCCATTTCCTTTATGAGTGTTCTACAGTTTTCAGAGTACAGTATTCTGTTTTTTTAAAATACACTCAAGAAAAACTGGAAAATGCTATAAATCAGATAATTACTAAATATAGTAATCAGTATAATAAAATCAACTCTAGAAAGAAAGTGAACAAAACATCAGCAACCGCAAAACCATGCTGGTTTTATAGGCAAGTGTATCAAAACTTCAGAGAAATATATCTGCAGCACCTATACATTGTTTCAGAAAATAGAAAAATTAAGAAAGTGTTCTGGTATATTTTATAATAAAATCCGTCAAGACCAGATGGAGAAAACAATGTAAGTCATACTCATTCATGAAAAGATTCAAAAAAGTAAATTTTCAGTACGCTAAATCTGGTAATTAAAAAAAACAAGGAAAGATAATGTGTAATTATTGATTTAGTTTCCTTCAGAAACACTTTTTTTTATTAAATAGTTGGAAACTTAATATCATTTACCTTATGAACTGATTTAAAAATGGTCCTGGCCTTCAGATTCCTATCAAGCGATCCCTACAGAATCTGGAGGTGTGATTTGGTCCAGCACATGTGCTCCTCAACAATAGCTCACGTCTCTCTTACTCCAATAATTCACCACAGGGTCTATTTGAAGGATAAAACCGTAGCTGATTTCATGCCTTGGTTTGTTTCCCTCCAACTTCCTATATACACATAGGTCCAAAGTTCTTTCTCTCTCCCGGAAGCAGAATGGGATGAATGTTCTAGAAGGCAGTCAAATGTGTTGTCTTTGAGAGCCTTTGAGCAAGACTCTTTGCAGGTGAGGCCATCCTGTGCTGGTCCAAAGCTGCTGCAAGAAGCTTTGTCCCATCCCTGGGGAGTGAGGGCACAGGAAGGCCCAAGGACAACTCAAGTTGTGAGCAGTCATGTAATTTTTTTTGTTTAGAAAATATATAAAAAGTCCACTGTTTCAAAAAAAATCTTCTTGGAGTAATTATTTGGCTAATGAAAATTAAAAGTCCCTATATCACATACACATACACAATTTCAAACTGTTAAAGGTATATATTCATAGATACATACATGTACATATACACCTATGAATATATACCTGTGTATATATATTTATATATATATACACATGTATGTATATACATATAGTGAAAATTGTGACACCTTTAGGAGAAAATATAGAAAGATATCCTTATGTCAACATAGGGAAGGATTTGTTAAACAATACAAAAAACCCACAAATCTGAAAGGAAATGTTGATATGCATGAATATCTCAAAATTATAAACTTTATATACATAGAGAAAAAAGATAGGCAACCGAAAAGAAGAGCTTTGCAATACACATGGCTACCTTTACAGAACTCCTGACTTGGTAAGAAGATACACTACCCATCAGAAAAAAATATGTCGTGGATATAAATAGGCAAACCATAAAGGAAAACAAATTATCAATAAATATATGAAAAACTGCCCCATTCCATGAGTAACCAGGAAATGCATATTAAAACAATAGATACTATTTCACTCCCACAAAATTGGACCAAAAAAAAATTTAAGTCTGATAATAGCAAATGTTGGCAAAATCATTGGAAAATAAAAATACTCATTTGGTTCTGGTGGGAATACAAACTGGCACAATCTCTTTGGAGAACAATTTGGCATATCTCGTAAAGTTGAAAACATATTCTTAGGCTTTGTGTTATGGAACATTCTTCCATAAGCACACAAGAGGCAGGGGGAAATGTTCAAAGCAGGATAAAAAGAAAAAAAAAACTTTGGTATTTTCACAGCATTTAAAATGATTCAGAATCTCAGAATATAATTTAGAGTAGAAAAACCAGTTGCAGAAGGATATCTATGGTGATATGTATGGAAACACTATAATTTATTTATGAATATATCTCTATACAGAAAATTGTTTTTAAAAACATTCATGCAAATAATATATGCCAATGTCAGGATAATGGCTCTCTCTAGGGGTGGGGGAGAGAAAAGTAATGGAAAACGAAGTTTTGATTTGTCTCTGATGTTTTATTTCATCTACAAAAACAATAAAACTGAAAAAGACAACATGAAGCCAATATAACAAAAATTTAAAATCTACTAAATCTTCAAGGTGGATATATGAGTGCATGCTATATTACTTCCCGAATGTCTGCAGTAAGTCCTGCCTAAAATAAAGCAAGAAAATCATGTGCAATATTTTTGTTGAAGCAAACTCAGGAAACAGAAAAAAAAAAAAAAAAGAAAGAAAAAGACTTGGTTTGAGTTGCCAATTTGGATTAAGAATATGAAGCTAAAACCTATAATTCTTTCTGAAGACCAACTTTGCCCAGTCTACAATTTTGCTAAAAGCGTGTGTGCCTTCAAAGTACCAGTGGGCATTCTCTGAACTTGGGACAGCCTGCTGAGTTATCACACAACTTAGTTGCTCAGCTGCACCTACCACACGCTTCAAGACTCTCCAGGGTCCCTGAGTAACAGAGGAAGAAGGGATCCCATTTTAGTTTTGCTTCAGAGCTCTGGAGTTTGAAAGTAGGACTATCAGAATGTCACACACAGTTTTGTCTCAGCGTTGTGGCTTTTTTGTGATCTACACAAGAAAAGAACAACAAAGAATTTTCCTATAGATCAGAGAAAACCGTGGCTCTATGTCGTCCTGTGTTCTATAGGCAAAGAGTCCCTTAAATGTTTGCAAGAAACTGTATCCAGATATGGATAATAATTAAAGCAACCATGATGACCCCATGCACGGTGCATGGACTGCTTTACATGTTTATCTCCTGTTTTCACATCAGTCCTTTGAGGTAGGTACTTCTGTCGTCTCTAGGTGATAAATAAGGACGCTAAGAATTGTGAAGTTTAAGGAATTGGTCCAAGGTCAAACAGCCACTGAGTGGTAGATTTCCATGTTGATTCCAGTCCGGGCTCTTGACTGCTAGTCACACCTCGTATTGCTCCAGTATGTATGGGAATCCCCCCTGATTTACCGAAGACTATTCTAGAGGAAGGAATTTTAATAGCTCTTTACTTGGGTTTTGTCTTTCTGTCCTTTCTTCTGGTACCGATTGAAGGGCTACAAAGAAAGAATATATGTAGAGCCCCCCTTCCCTACTCGAACTCAGAAGAATGAGGAAGAACCTTCTGGGTCATCTCATTTGGGGCACTCTCCCTGCTTCCTTGCCTCTGAGCCCCTGCCCAGCACCTCTACTGTCAACGTGTTCAGTTTGCTGCCCTGCACGTGCGGAGAAAACAAGCCAGACCACACACAGACTGCACCCTCAGCACCGAGCAGACAGGACCATGGACTACAGCAAAATGCATCATTGTGCTTCAGTCCCAAAATCCTCCACTCTGGGACTGTGCAGCCTGAAACCTGCAGCAGCTGCAGAACCCAGTCTCCCCAGAGAGTTGTCCATGCCTGGTGTTGCATTTCACCCTCTGGGGGGAGGAGGAAGATCATAGAGCTGCAATATTGGGAGTACAGCGGAAGCACAGCGATCAAATAGGCAGGGTGTGTGGGGTGTAGTGCGTTGGCTACAGGGATGGATGGCAGGTAAGCCTGGCTTTCCTGCAGGGGTGAGGAGGGAAGGCGAGGGCTGCCCTTGGCTCAGATGCTGAAGGAATGAGTTAGATCGTGGGAGAGCAAGTGCAGAGATAAACAGGGAAGGGTGCCTTTGAGAGACGCCAATGGTCAGTGGTCAGTAGTTGATCAAGGGGGAGAGTGGGAAGCCCAGCGCCTCGGCCAGCCCTGGCAGCTGGGCTCTGAGAGAAACTTTGGTCCTCCTTGGGGTGTTCCATCTCTTCCCCGGGGACACAGTCCTCCTGTTCCACAAAGCTGCCTCTGCAACTCATATGATGTCCCTCCTTTGTCAGGGAAGGAGGCCAGGGATCAGTCAACCCACACACATTTATCACACACTCCCCATTTGCCTAAAACTCCACAAAGTTCTGTGGAATAAAGAACAATAGAACGAGGCCTCAGTTTCTCCTTATCATTGGGGTGTTGTTTGTTTTCTGAAACGGGAACCATTCTCTTGGACAATCCCATGGATATCAGGTGTTAGAAAAATATAATTTTTTTATGGAGAACTTTCTAACAGGCACGACACACTTCCCTGTCTGGGCGAAGAGAGCATACTACCATTTTTCACGGTGGTGTAGGCTCATCGTACAGACCACTGGCAATCATCTGTGGGTACAAATATTGATGACGTGGAAAATAATACTGGTTAAGCACTCCTGTCAGAAAAATGCTCTGGAACTTGACTTCTTGAAGAAGAGAAAGAAGACAAGATTCAGGGCTGCTCTGTCTTCAGCATTCGCTTCTGTTGAGCTTGGGGGCCATTTTCTCAACTGTCCACTAGAAATGCCATTTGCAGCAACGTGGATGGAAATGGAGGGCATTGTGCTGAGTGACATGAGTCAGTCAGAGAAAGACAGATTATCATATGTTTTCACTCCTATGTGGAACTTGAGAAACTTAACAGAAGACCGTGGGGGAAGGGGAGGGGAAAAGTAGTTTCAACCAGAGAGGGAGGGAGGCAAACCACAAGAGACTCTTAAAATACAGAGAACAAACTGAGCGTTGATGGGGGGTAGGGGAGAGGGGAAAATGGGTGATGGGCATGGAGGAGGGCGCTTGCTGGGATGAGCACTGGGTGTTGTATGTAAATGATGAATCATGGGAATCCATTCCCAAAACCAAGAGCACCTTGTATGCACTGTATTTAGCCACCTTGACAATAAACTATATTTAAAAAAATAAAATAAATAGAATCAAATCAAAACAAAACAAAATAAAATAAAATAAAATAAAATAAAACAAAATAAAATAAAGTGAAGAAGCTGTAAAAAGAAAGAAAGAATGAAATCTCTGTCTGGATGTCCGGCTGACCCCTCAGAGGCCAGGCATTCAAATTCAATTAGTCTCCCCACCCACACACTCTTTCTTATTTCTGTGAAGCCACCTTCACCCACAGGCTGAATAACCTTGTATGGGTCCCATTCCTACCCCAGGCTTGTCCCCCACACTAGTTCAGGTATGAATCTGGAAGGGAAATATTTCTCCCTCTCACCCCCCTGCTATTTCCATTGTCCCCAGGCCTACGTAGGTCATTAGCTCTGATCTAGACCTTGCTGACTGCCTCCTATTTGATCTTTTTGCAGCTCATTTCTCCTGCTTCCAGCTTATCTCATCCACTGTTGCCAGATAAATCTGTTTTTAAAAAATTATTATTGTTGTTATTATTATTATTATTATTATTTAAAGTTTACATCCAGGTTAGTTAATTAGTATCGTGTAATAATGATATCAGGAATAGAATTTGGTGATTCATCACTTACCTATAACACCCAGTGCTCATCCCAACAAGTGTCCTCCTTGATGCCCTTTGCCCCTTTAGCCCTTGCCCTCACCCCAAACCCCTCCAGCAACCCTCCGTTTGGTCTCTGTATGTAAGAGTCTCTTATGGTTTGTCTCCCTCTCTGTTTTCATATTATTTTTGCTTCCCTTCCCTCATGTTCATCTGTTTTGCATCTTAAATTATTCATATGAGTGAAGTCATATATTTATCTTTCTCTGACTGACTTATTTTGCTTATCATAACACACTCTAGTTCCATTCACGTTGTTGCAATGACAAGATTTCATTCTTTTTGATCACCAAGTAATATTCCATTGCATATATATATATATATATATATATATATATATATATCACATCTTTTTTATCCATTCATCATCAATTTGGGCTCTTTCAATACTTTGGCTATTGTCAATAATGCTGCTATAAACATTGGGGTGCATGTACCCCTCCAAAATAGCACTTTGACTTTAAATACACCTCACAGCCTACAGTGTAAGGAACAAACTCTTCACGTGGGTCTCTGAGGCCCTGATGATCTGGTCTCACTGCTCCAAGACCTCTTCCCATAGGGCACCCTTCCTTACTGCTCTGCTTCAGTGCAGTGGATCTTTGTTTATACTTTGTTTTACCTAAAACTCCAAACTTTTATACCTTGCCATCTTTCCAGGCCATCCAATGTGATCTTCCTACATGAATCCTACCCAGAACTCCTCAAACTGGAAGTGAACACTGCCCCCTTTGGGACTCCTATAGTACTGTATCCTGTCTACCGTTTTAATGTATTCATTCATTAAATGTAATTCGTTCATTTAATATAACATAGCCGTCTACTTTTTAACGTATTCATTCATTTGTTCATTCATTCAACAAAGTAGCAAATGCCTCAATGGTAAACAATGCTCAACGAATAGCTCTCAAATGAAAATAACCTTGCTCTTCTGGCCGTTTTACCTCTTTCTCATAATGAAGGAGAGGATGTCATAAGCTGTTTGTGATACAATGTGGCTGTTTTCCTGCAAAACCAATTAGTGAATTAAAGCCTGAAGTTGAGAGCTCAAAACTACTCTTTTATTTTTTTAACCTTGAAGGAAAGGTTTTTATTCCATCATTGTTATTGCTCGTTGTGCTATCCTAATCATGGATAGGGACAGATACCTGCATGCTACTGACAAGTCATGTTTCATGACAGCCTTCTCATCACCTTGTACCTGCTCTTTTCTTGTGGGTTCTACCTGTTGATGGAGTGTGAGTGAGGAAAAGTGCCAGGGAGATTTGGACAGACATTACTTCAAAGCCCACACATGCTTCATCATCACCAAACACTTCTGAAAACATAACACCGGGTCACGTTTTCCCTAAGCCTTTTTCTTTGTTTTTAGGTTGGCTTTGATCCTTACAAAGTAGGCATCAGGTGACACATTATCTTATTGCAATAGGAAAGATGCGATAGTATTTGTGATCTTCTCCAGTGATGGAGCAAGTATATATTCAGTCATTAAAGATGGGATCTCTCTGCAGTTTTCTATGCTAGCTCCTGCAGACAAATTTACCTAAATTTGAATGCAAGTCTAGATTCCCTGGCATCAGATAGATAAGCATTTCACAAATGTTCTACAGGTCACACCAGCCTTGAAAAAATATTCGGTGAAGAGGCTAAATTTAGACGTGCTTTCTATGAAATAGTCACTTTCTTTTTACAGTGTCATGATTTTTAAAATGCTTTCATTTGCATTTCATATTTAAACCTTTTATTCGCTTAATAATAAAACCTGCCTCTGAATAGTGACACAATGTCTTCATATGTAAATATTTACCTTTTTATGTAGCTAAAGCTGAGAGTATATGCCCAGCTTTTCATGGAGGGCCAGGGATAAATCAGCTCTATGCAATATAAAGCAATATAATATTGGCACATTTTTATGTGATTTCAAATTTGACCAGCTGTCTCTGCAAGTCCAATCTACACAGCACAAATGATCCTGTATTGTACTTACTCGATAACATTTTCCAACACTTGCCATTTTTCCAGCAGTACAGAGAATCTCACCTTTTGATGTATTTTAGTGTTAGCATAAACTTCTTATATTTACCCCTTCTCTTTGATCAAAAAATTCCCAAAAACAAAACATACAAAATAAATCCAAATAGTATATTTAGAAAAAAAGTTAAACCTAGGTTTATTTAGCTGCATATAGGCAACACGTAAAATCATTTTGAGGTCGGCCTACTGTTAATTTCACTCAAGGATAGCATGGCATGAGTGGCATGAATACCTCACACACAATTCTCATGTACTGTTTGTGTGCTTTCTGCATAACACCATCTGAATATAACGGTCCTATTAAGAATACGGAATATGTGAAGCTTGTATTTTCCCTTCACAGAATGTTTTCAACACACTCTGCTTTTTAAGTTTGAGCATATCCAGCCAACAAGATAATTCCTTTAAAAGGAACTGAGATATTAAGGGCTTCAACAGACACATTCATCCCCATCAATCAACTTTCTTTTTTTTTTTAAATTTTTTAATGTTTTATTTATTTTTGAGAGAGAGAGAGAGACAGACAGACAGACAGCATGAGCAGGGGACAGTCAGAGAGAGAGGGAGATACAGAATTTGAAGACAGGCTCCAGACTCTGAGCTAGCTGTCAGCACAGAGCCCAACATGGGGCTCAAACCCACGAACCATGAGATCATGACCTGAGCTGAAGTCGGTTGCTTAACTGACTGAGCGACCCAGGTGCCCCCAATCAACTTTCATTGAGAGCCTAACATATACACATTATAAGCAGTAAATAACTGATGAAATATGATATGTCAATAAAGAGATTTCAATTAAGTTGACCACATGGTTATGGAGTACAAAAATGCCACATAGGCTAGAAAGTCACTGTGGCCTGACGTGGTCAGAAAACAATTTATGAAAGGAGATAAATTTGAGGAGGGGGACAGTTTTGGGAACATGAAATATGTTCTTAGCATGGGGCACCACTTTCAGAGAAGGGTTAAGGATGAGCATAAGCAATGTCAACCCAAAAAAATGGTTGATTTCGTAGCCCACTGGGTGTCCCTGTTTGATTTTGTACCAGAAATGTTAGTTATTTTTGCAACCATGCATTAACTTCTCAAAGGATCTTCTCCATTCATCACCTAGAAAGGGCACCTAAATGCAATTGGACAACCCACCCCCTACTGAGCCACTGCTCAAGGGCCAAGAATCCTACAGCACCCAAGCTGAGCCTATTTGATTTCTGTCCCGGAAATTGAGAACAGATACTCAGAAATGGAGTCAACAGGGTTGGACACTTGAGGTGGAAGTCCATGGATTTAGGGACTGGACGTTGAGAAAAAGAAGAGTCAAGCAAATGTTTGGGAAGGAACTAACCCAATATCCTCATGGAAAGAGAGAGCTACAGAGCAAGGGGTTGTCAAAGGACTCTAGTTCCTATGAAGTGCCAGTATATTCCGTGAACTTGATTTCCACAATCTAAGCCAGCTTGAGTGTGTGTGTGTGTGTGTGTGTGTGTGTGTGTGAATGAGTTTCTTTGTACTAAATAATCTTTGAGACAATGCTTCTTTCTGGGTACACTTTAAAAGCCATCTTTTATTTTTCATTGACCTCATTCATTATTTCTAATCTCCGTCATTTTTTCTGCTATCACCTCTGTTGTTTATAGATATCTTTTCTTTTTTATTGCCCTTCTCTGTTTTTTTCTTCTTATCTCTTCCCTGGTAGTTTATCAGTACTTTTCAGCATCATCACTAACAAGGTTTAGTCATTCATCAAAGACAAGACTTCTTGTGCTTGGTCAATGAGTTCACCAATCATCTTATACTGTCCATAATGCTCTCCTTTGGCTGCTGGCTATTTTCATCACTGCTTAGTATTTGAGTATTTTTAAAATTTACTTTGGATTGAGAATTATTCCAAAGTGCTAAAATCACTAGGAATCCATTTATAATTCTTATGTAAGGTATGGCTTTCATTACTTTTCTTGAGTAATCACAAAAATAATGGTTTTCCAAATCCAAATAATGTGGGTAGAAAGTGGATGCTTTATTTCTGACTTAAAATAAGTAACACAGAATGAGCTTACTACCTCTAAAGCTATGTTTAAATCACTAGGCCATTCATTTCTACCACTGGCCATCATGCTCTTAATGGGAGAAGATGGGAAACAGAAGTTCGAAGTCACAGGAACACGTTCTGGGTAAAAATAAATGTTTTTAAAAATAAATGATTGTCTCCTAACATATTCATTAAGTGCTTCTTTCCCTTGCTTAATAAATACATACTGAGTGCCTCCTATATAATAGGTAATGAGCAAGGCTTTGAGAGCTCTAAAATGTACAAAACAGACAAAATCCTTGCTCCCCTGGAACTTATGTGCTAATGAGGGAAGATATCAAATTAAGAAATAATATAAAAGCTAATAGATGGTAAGGGATGCTGCAAAAAATTAAGTAGGGAAAGGGGCAAAAAATTCTGGGGGTATGTGTGTTGTTTCTAATGGAGTAGTCGGGAAAAAACTCCCTGATTTTCTGACTTTTTTTAAAGTGTTTTTTAAAATTGAAGTGTAATATCATAGAGCATTACATTAGTTTCAGCTCTGCAATATAATAATTCAACATTTCTATACATTTCTCTGTGTGTATCAAAATACGTGTACTCTTCATCCCCTTTATGTGTTTCATCTTCCCACCCACCTCCCCTCTGGCAACTACCAATTCTGTATATTTAAGTGGCTGGGGTTTTGTTTGTTTGTTTGTTTGTTTGTTTTTGTTTATCTCTCTTTTTCTTTATTTGTTCACTTGTTTTATTTCTTAAATTCTCCATATGAATGAAATATAGTATTTGTCTTTCTCTGACATATTTCACTTAGGATTATACCTTCTAGGCCCATCCATGTTGTGCAAATGGCAAAATTCATTTTTTAATGACTGAGTAATATTCTACTATACCTGTATCTATATATCTATATCTACATCTATATCTACCACATCTTCTTTAGCCACTCATCTGTGGGTAGACAATTTGGTTGCTTCCATATCTTGGCTATGGTAAATAATGCTGCAATAAACATAGAGATGAATATATCTTTTCAGATGTTTTCATTTCCTTTGCGTATTCACAGTGGTGGAACAACTGAATCATACGGTAATTCTATTGTTAATGTTTTGAAGAACTTTCACACTGTTTTCCAAGTGGCTGCACCCATTTGCCTTCCCACCAACAGTGCACAAGTGTTCCTTTTTCCCTACATCCTCACCAACACTTATTATTTCTTGTGTTTTTTATTATGGCCCTTTTGACAAGTGAAAGGTGATTTTCTGACTTCTGAAAGAAGAGCTGAATAAGTAAGGGAAGGAGCCATGATATTTTCTGGGGCATTTTCTGCATTATCCATAAAATATTTATTGATATTGAAGAATCTGTTGATATTGATATTAAAGAATCATGGCATTGTACATTTCCTGTTGATCTCATTGAAGGAATTCCATCACCGACTGTATATCAGGGTTAAATTGTGTCTCCCAAAAAGATACTCTCAAGTCCTAACCCTTGGTACTTGGAAATGTGATCTTATTTGGAAATAAAAGTTTTTGCAGATGTAATCAAGATGATGTCAAACTGGATTAGAGTGGGCCTTAAGTCCACAGACATTTATCTTTATAAAAAAAAAAAAGGAGAGTGTGATTTGGATAGAGAAGACATACGGGGAATAAAGCCATGTGACTATATATGCAGAGAATGGAGTAGTGCAGCCATAAATCAAGGAATGCCAATCAGCAGCCAGGAACTGTGAGTTGCTACGAAAAGGCAAGAAAAGATTCTTCCCTAAAGTCCTCAGAGGGAACATGGCCCTGCGAATGCCTTGATTTTAGACTTGTACCCCCCAGAACTGTGAAAGAATAAATTTCTATTGTTTTAAGCCACCATTTTTTTAAGCAATTTATCATGGCAGCCTTAGGAAACCATTACAGGGCTATGAAACAGGGGAAAGCATTGAATGGGTTGTGCTAGATGATTTTGAAATACACACATCCATGCCAACCATGACTACCACAACAGCACCAACTGATTTCTCCTCCTCCTCCTCCTCCTTCCTCTTCTTCAATACAGGAAATTCAGAATGTGTGAAAACACAACTATTTAGATGATGACCAGTGGGAAGCTTAAGGTCATTCTTTCCATGTGCTCATGTAGCTGTCGCTGTGGACCACATAAAACTTTCCCTACCTCGCCCCAAGAAATATCATGCAGGATAACCCAGTGATGATGAAACATTACATTCAGTCTCCCTGCTGCAGTTTGCCTCTTCCACTTGCCCAAGAATCCAGGTGTTATCCTTGAAGCTTTGCCGCCCAGCAGAACTGGGCCTCAGTGAGTGCTGCTTCCGATGATGATTTATTTCAAGATATGAGTGCTGCTACTCCTGCCCAGATGATGGCCTTAACTCCACTCTAGAGCCAAAAAGGAAACAACCTTTACACCCCTGCAGTGCCCAGAGGGGCAGAGTGGAGACAATGAGCCGAGTGGAGAGCTGATTGACTCAGGCAAATATTAATTCACCATGGTCAGTTCCTCTATGCAAAACCTGATACTCAGGGAGTTACTTTTTTCTGGTGAATGTATCCTTTTCCAGGGCAACGGATTTCATATACTGGTGTTGCAAACACTCCATTATGCAATTCAAGTCAGCACAATTGCCTGAAGCTTAATGAGCTTGTATTTCTTCCACCCTGAGCAAGGACGGTCCTCTCCATGAATCTTCATTCTCCGGGGCAACGTGGTAGCTTGCACTACTGCTTGAAATCCATGCCCTTTGCCAGATTATCTTGTAATTCCTCTACCAGAAGCAGAGAGAGCTCCATCAATGCTGTTTTTCGCCACTGGTTCTACTTGGGGCAGTAGAATATGAGCAGACATGGCAGAGTTCCTATTTTGAGCTTAAGCTTTAGGACGCCTCTCATGTTTCTGCTTGTTCCTCTTGTGCTTATGCCAGTGTCATGAAAAACGCATCACAGCTAGTGACTGGCCATGGACCATGAGAGACATGGAGAAGATTTGGATTCCAACTGCAAATCAGAGTCAAGATCAAAGAGTCCAGCCCAGAATACTGAACCCCCAAAAAATGTATGAGTGCAAATAACAGCTTGTTTGTTTTAAGTTGCTGGGTTTTGGGATTGCTTGTTATGCAGCATTATTTTGACAACAATGGACTGAGGCTAACAAGGAGAAGTGTTTATAAGAAAGCAAACAGATTTCATCATAGAGTGGCTATTGAAAACTTGTTCATGGTCATGGAGAGGGAGCCTGATGTTTTAGAAGAAAATAAAGACCAGTGTGTAAGATTACTACTCTGTTAGTGATGATCTTCATTATATAAATCACCCACCACCTCTAAGCTTCATTTAATTCTATTATCAAATATTGCCCACACACCTCATTCCAGGGTGGTTGGGAGAACAACATCTGAAAAAAATATTTGAAAAGACTTAGGTGCTATATATATACATATTAGTTACTACTATTAACCACTGTTATCATTTGATCATCAACTTATTATATCTATTATCTATTATATTGATATGGTGAAGGGAAAGACCAGGACTGTAATAGTCAACTTTAGGATGGGATATCAGTTTAGGTAACACTCACTCATGGTAACATGATAAATTAATTGTAATATTCGGAGTTATATTCTCCTCCTAAGTTTCTCATTTGTTGTGCTTACATATTGGTTTAATATTTTCAAGTTCAGCTTATGCTACATGTGAAAAGATGTAGATGATCTGATAAAAGAATGAGTTCACTAAAAAGAGATAAGCATACTTTAGTCCTTATCTGCAAAGCACTGTCACCATTTCTATACACAACAATGGGATTATATTTCAAGGACCAAGGTTTACTTCCGAGGCAGATGTTTATATTTCAGACCATCTGCTTGAAAACATTCTTGAGTTTGGAATGGAGTCTCTCAGCTTCCCTTATGGCTTTGAAGTCCATACTTTTTGTATCTGATCTTCCAGAAAGCTCTTGAGTTCTGGCTATAGGACTACTTGATTGGGCTACTGCTGAGGCACCTGGCTGGAGCTGAGGGATTTTAGGGCCTGGTGCTGGAGAGAAGAATTTGCTAAGTTTATCCTATGGTGTCAGAGATGAGTTTTATTCATTTATTTGTCTAAGAAAATCTTATCAGGTTCTACTTTGTAGAAGTTTCTGAGCTAGGCTCTGAGATAACTTTCGGTCTGAACCATTGTGTGTCTGTGTGTCTTGTCAGTGCGAAGTTTGGTCATCTCTCTCCCCAAAGAGGAGCACTGTAGTCAGAAAAGTTCTGATTCGCGTTTTCCTCTGTGAGTACCCCGACCCTTGCACTTTCCAGTCTCCTTGTGACATGAAAGAGTTAACACATATTTCCCAGCACCTGTCACAATTTGGGAGCAACTCAGGCAATGAATAGAGTGGGGCTCAATTGATGTAGCCAGAAAGTGTGCAGGCATTTGGAACACTATTCATAGGTTGCTCTTTTATTCTGTCTTCCCTTCCCCCAACCCTGGCCTGTGGACGTGAGTGGCAACTTAAACGAACCATAAAACATCCCTGGAAAAATCTACAGCGTGCTGAAGGAGGCAGCAAAGCATTGAGATGAATGGATTTGGGAGGTTTATGAGCAAGGGAGAGACAGTACCTGATATTTATGGGACCGTTAAACTCCCATGTGCCTTGGACCTATGAATCTGGAGAGGTGTCATTCAATCATCAACCCTGGACTTTTTCCTAGCATTCATCAAAGCCATGGTTCCTCCCAAACATGGGTGATGGGACAGAGCCAGAGAGTCCATCCTGAACTACATCAACATAACTCTCTTTATTTCCTAAGTGAAAGGATGTATTTCTTCTATATGAATGGATAATTGCTTTAAAAAACAAAGAAAAAACAAACAAACAAACAAACAAACAAACAAACCCAGAACACCTCACATTTGCTCATTGTCAGACAGCTCTTACCAATCTTAAGATCTCCGTGGCCACAGGATCCCAATGTAGACTTACCAAAGTGGCTTTCACCTCTGGGGACACTGCTCAATTCAACAGGAGCATCTGCGGAAAAGTAGAACAAGACTTACTCTTTCTCAGAAGACCACAGTCTGAACCCAGGTTTGTCACACAGCAACTTTTTGGCTTGGGGCTGGTTTTTCATCTTTCTAAGCCATGCTCTCCTCATCTTCCTCATCTATAAAGTGGGAACATGAGTGCCTGTGTCCATTACTCATTCCACACAGGCTGAGTTCTTCCACATCAAGTGCTGTGCTACACACTGAGAGTACGACAGTGGACACACAGCCCTGATTCCTGCCCCCCGGGGAATCTGGTGCTCTGGTGGTCAGGGGAAGTACTGCACGTGTATTACAGAAGCAGTGAGTGTTAACGAAGTAAAAGCATATGGCAGAAACAAGAAACAGGAAGTGCTAACCTACTCGGGAGAGTGGGAGGAGCCTTTCAGAGGAAATGCTGTTTGGGCTGAGATTTGAAGGACAAGTAGGTGAATACAAAATATTGGGATGTCGGTAAGAATGCACGCCTAGGGAAGAGCAAGTGTGAGAGTCGTGGAGGAGAAGAGAATGCCGCCATTTTATTTACAACATGGCTTTGGGGGAGAAATGAAAAGAAAAAGTGCATTTGGCAGAGTTTGATCAAGTGTCTCTGGGCTTTTACCATGGAACTTGGGATCTCTGCACCGCCATAAAAGAAACCCTACAAGAGACCTCATTTGTTTATATACACATGCTTCTTTCAGCTCACACTGCTAAATCTTTGTGAGGTTCATTTCTGATGTGAAGATACGGTTGAAGTGTGGATCATAATCACGATGGGAATAAAACTTGTCCTTGCCTTTCTCTGATATTCCGGCCTCCTGGGAGCACTGTGGACCGCATGAGTCAAGATATCACTTGTCTAAATATGTTAGTGATGCTCTCTCTTCTGTCCACTGACCGGAGTTCTAGGCTAGGGTCCTGTTTCTGGCCCCTTTCACTCAGAGGGAAAGCCCTGTCTGCTCTGGAACACCCATGAACTTGGGGGAGGGCCTTTGTCCCCTAGACCCTGAGTGCTGACTTACAGCTCCCTTCCCTGTGACGTCTCTGGTCTTATGGACTGTTCCACACTGGCTCCTGAGCATGGGTCTTGACAAGGGTGGAAATGAGGTCATGTTTACTCAGAGCCATACTACAGTTACAAGATGTAGTTTCTGGAATTCACAGAAGACATATATATTTCTTCCTAATTCTGCGATCTCCAAAGAAAGGCTGCAGGTATCTAGAGAAGGGATTGACAAATATTTTTCTCTTTTGTGAAGGTCCAGAGGGCAAATACTTTAATTTTTACAAGCCATGTATTCACTATTGTATGTTATTTGTTTGTGTTTGACCAGCCTTTAAACGTGTAAAACCTCTTTTAGCCCAGAGCCACAGAAACCTCCCACTGTCTGGATTTGGCCATAGGCTGTAGTTTGCCAGTCCCCAATCCAGACTAAACTGTATCAGAGCCAGGTAGTCCAACCTGATGAGCTATCTCGTTCTTCACTCTGTTTAGCATTAACGAGCCTCACATGGATGCTGGATACCTAATAGAGTCAATTTAATGTTAGTGTATGCAGGAAAATAGGGTCCTTTTGGAGACTTTTCCTTTTACACTATTTGCAAGCTAATAAGTTAGCCTGCCCCAGTTTCGTGAATGGTGGTAGAATTCATGAGACTCCTGGATCAGAGACAAAGGACAGTTTATGCAACAGCAGTAGCCAGACGCTGAGTATTTTTGTGCTGGTTCTTCAAGCCCCAATTTCCACAGGGTGACACAGAGGACCACATGATGTCTGCCTGTGTTGTGTGCTGCATTCCAACAGACGAGCCCTGAGTTTATGGGACTGAAATTTTTATAATGGATGGTAAACATACTTGCTCTTTGTTCCAGAAGGAGACACTATCTCTATCGTGCCAAGCTGTAGCCAAATCTGCTCTTTGTTCTAGAAGGAGATATTATCTTCTAAGACAGTTTATACACATCCTTGAAAACATAGTCTAGAAAAATGTGCTAAGAGGGCTTTACTCCGAAGACACGAGGAAACACAAGGGATCCATGGAAAATTGTCTTTCAACAGACAACTAGTATCTATTGAAACTAATGTGACAATCCATGCATTTTGGAGAAATAAAACATCAAATAAGCTATTTCTGGTATGAAAGCAATCTTTTGCTATGTCCTCTGTTTATTTATATGCCACTTAAGGAGAGATCGAAGATCCCATCCTAAGATTATCTAGTTCTGTAATAACTGAAAAACTTTGATATAGGGATTTTGGCTCGAAGAGCAAAGAAGAGAATTTGAAAGGAATGATTTGTTTTTGGGATTTCCAAGACGGTCGATATTTGAAGTACTCTCTATGGAAGAGAAATTAAATTATCACTTTCTTCAATAGGCAGCCGATTTTTCCTTCTATTGTGCCCCAGTATAACTTGGCAGGATTCAAGTAGGAAATCAGTGGGAAAGCTTCAGATGCGATCCATGATTCACAGGGAGAGAGCACAGGGGGTCATCAGGCATGAATACAGGCTTAATGGGAGCCAGTAGAAACCGATCAGTGCCTGGGTCAAGAATAGAAGTGACATACAGGTAACAGGCAGAGCAAATGAAGTTAATGAATAAGAATGGCCCAGAAAGCATCACTAGGGCAGTCCATGTTAATGATGCTCTGGTCCAGAGGAGTTTTGCTTTAAAGATGTTGCTAAGTGCATTTGAAAGATGTTGCCTACTATGTGACAGATCTATTAATAAGGTAATCCCTGAAAATTAATGTGTCACTTGAAACTGTGGTGGTCAAATATAGATTTTCTTTGGCTCCATTTCCATCTCAGTGATGCTTACTTTTCGTTTTTTGAATCATCTTCTCCATTGAGTCAGCCCGTCAAAGCCCTAGGTCTCCAAACATTTATTCATGAATTCAGTTTATAAACAAACAGTAGAGTGATTCTCCAACTCCAAGACAAATCCAAAATGATTATTGATGAATCAGACTAAGTTAGATTCTTTAATTTTTTAAAATGTTTTATTGGGGCGCCTGAGTGGCTCAGTCTGACTTCGGCTCAGGGCATGATCTCACAGTTCGTGGGTTCGAGCCCCGCATCGGGCTCTGTGCTGACAGCTCAGAGCCTGGAGCCTGCTTCAGATTCTGTGGATTTCTCTCTCTCTGCCCCTTCCCTACTCATGCTCTGTTTCTCTCTGTCTCAATAATAAATAAAAACATTAAAAACATTTTTTAAAATGTTTTATTATTTATTTTTGAGAGAGACAGAGCATGAGTGGGGGAGGGACAGAGAGAGAGGGAGCCACAGAATCTGAAGCAGCTCCAGGCTCCGAGTTGTCAGCACAGAGCCTGAAGCGGGGCTCAAACTCATGAACTTCAAAATCATGACCTGAGCCGAAGTCGGATGCTGAACTGACTAAGCCACCCAGACACCCCAAGATTCTTTAAATATAATTATTGTGTTCTTAAACTTATAATAAAGAATGTATATTAAAAAATAAGGAAAAATATTTCTATTCAAACATATGGCTTGTCGTTCTCTCCCCTTACATAATGGAGGAGTGTGATTGGAATAATCCGAGGTAGAGAGGCTGTACTTTTTGGTGTTTGGAGTACAGATCCTTGAACCAGGTAACTAGCTTTGCATCCTAGTCCCAGAACACACAGCTTGGAGAAGTTAATTTATCTGTACTTGACATTGGAAGGATGGTTTAAGGTAATACTTGTAAAGTGTTGGGGATATTCTACGTGTAGTAACCACTGAAAGTTTTAGATTACTTAATTGCATGCATCGTGAATCCTAGTGTTAAATTGAAAAGCAGGCGATATGATAGTTACAAATCAGACGGCCCCTAAACTTCAATTTGTGGGGATCTTAGATGGTGGCCTCTTCCAGAGCTGAGTTCCAATATCTTCTGACAGGCAGCTAGATTAGGGCAGAATATCTCATCGCAGCCAGGTATTGGACTGCTTTGAGTTTGGTTTATAGACTGTAAGGCCCATTGACTGCTGGTTTACCCTACACTTGGGATGTAGCCTTCCAGAGTCCCAACTGGGAGCCAGAAGTATTTTTAGGGCCAGTTCTCCATGGCATATCTTGAAGTCCTTTTTTTTTTTTTTCTGTTACTCACTGCTTCACAAAAGGCTTTGCTCTTTAGCTTCTTACCCTGAACAGCTTTAAATGTCTTGGTCTTTCTAGCTGACTAAATAAATAAATAACCCCTAGCACCCCTGGAGAATGTCCCATTCTCTATTGATTTTTTTTTTGAGGGCTCGGTGCAGTGTTGTCTGGAAAACAGAACTGAGTCAGGTCTCAGCCAAGGGGTAGCTGAGCCTGTTTACTTGGTTTATTTCTTGTTTCAGTGCCGGCCAACAAAACTATCTGCAGTGACAAAAATGTTCTAGATTCATATTGTCCAACTGGGCAGCCACTAGCTTGAGCACTTAAACTGTGACTAGGACAGCTGAGAAAATGAACTTCTATTTTTATTGCATTCTAATTAATTTAAATGTAAATAGCTGTAGGTGGCAAGCGGCTGTCCCAATGGACACTACAGCTCTCTATTGTAGTTTTAGGTACTGCAGTTGACAGCTTCCATCGAATCAGAAAGAATATTATATAAAATGATAAGATAACTGGGAGGCTGATTCCAGCTTGTTAAGGCCACCTCTATGTGGCCTTTAATGGCGCACCCTTAAAGTCAAGAGACTCATTGCCCATGATCGTAAAAGAAGTTAGAAATAGAAATGTTGAAGAAGATGTGCTTTCTCGTCTTCGGGGCATTACAAACTGACACGCAATGTTTTCAAGCCTTGTTGCTATTATTGTTCCGGCAACTGAGCCTTCTGTCCCACTGGGTCCTTCATGAAACTCTAATACATTGGACAGATAAAATCGAGGAAGCAAGACTCACAGTCAGACCTGATCTTGCATCTTATCCCTCCGGATCTCCCAGAACTGTTTGAAAACCATGATTCTAGGACACCACGCTGGCCTTATACAAGAGTAAGCAGAAGCCCAGAGAAATGAAGTATCCAGTCTAGGGCACTTGGCTGCTAAAGCAAATGGGACCGCATCCAGGCTTCTTGTCTCCGGGTTCTGTTGCCATGATGTTGCTTCTACTTGAAGCTTTTCTGATTTCCTTAGTCTTTTTAATGTCTCTAAAAATAGGTGTAGCCTATGCCCTATGACACGGCACGTCCTCTAATCCTATCTGGAGTTGTTCACTGTCATCTGCTCTGTCTTTCTCTTGTGTCCTGCCCCTTGGTGCAAGTTCCTTACAAGCAGGAACTGCGCCATTCTCTCCTGTTACAGGCCCTGTACACTTGGCAGGATGTAAATAAGCCTGCAGTCAATATCCATTTGAATGATGATCCTCCTTGCGAGTCACTTTATTGAAAGTTCACTGAATGCCCAGCAGTGCCCTCGTGCCTTGAGTAAATACACAATATAAAAACTAGTCTCTACCTTTAGGAAGCATGTGGCTTAGGTGGAGAAACAAGGCGGAGGGAAGGAAGAACTACAATAGTGTCTTTCTGCTCCATAGATTACCTGCATCAGAACTACTTGAAGAACTTACTAAGGATTCAGATTCCTGACTCAGATTAGGGAAGACCCAAGAATCGTCATCTACCATGCATTTTTCTCAGTTGACTCTATGCCCTTACAATTTTGAAAATTGGAGATTATAAATTAGCAGCCATTTATGCTTGAATGAATGTCTTCAATACCTAAGCTGATGAAATATTGGAAAACGTGGATGATTTAGGGAGGGCACTCTGGCTGGCATGAGCAGAGGGACAGAAGTGGAGAAGAGCAAGAGGCCCACCTTTGTGGTAGCTGATGCTCTAACCACAGAACACTGGGGCCACTGATCCCCAGGAAGGAGTGCCCCCCACTCTGGTGGATGAGTGAGAGGTGCTTACGTGCCCCTGATCGGTTTGCACTCCGGATAAACTGATGACCAGCTCAGGGAAATGGAGTGGCAGGGTGAGGCTGCACTTTTGGGCGATCCACATGGAGGAAATCAGGGAAGGATCAGTGTGGAGAAGTCGTCAGTAGGTATTTTAGGTGTCTATTGTTTGTATCACAAAGTACTCCAAAACTTAGTAGCTTAAAATGATAAATATTTATTATTTCTCACAGTTTCCAAGGGACCAGAATCTGAGAACAGCTTAGCTAGTATTCCGGCTTAGGGCCTCTTATGAGTTTGCCGTCAAGATATTGGCTTTGGCTACAGGCATCTGAAGGCTTGACAGGGGTTAAAGGGTCTGCTCATTTATGAGGCTCTTGGCAGGAGCCTTCAGTGTCTTGACCATTGGCTGGAGGCCTCAGTTTCTTACCATGTGGGCCGTTCCAGAGGACTGCTCGTGACATGGTACATTTCTTTCCTAGGACAAGCGATCCGAGAGCAAGAAAGGGACCAGGTGGAAGCCACAATGTGTTTTATGATCTAATTTCAGAAGTGATATATATTTTGTTGGTCACAGACACCACCCCTGGCGGGAGAAGATTACGCAAAGCTGTGAATACCAGAAGGTGGAGATCATTTCAGAGACGCTACTATGAGAGGCTTCTGGGGAAAAGTGACTCCTAACACAGCTTCAAAGTGCAGCCTATGTCCTCAATTTAGACCAAGTGTAAATCTTACTTTTTATGTCTTCTTATACGTTCATAGGTAGAAATTCCTGACATCTATTCTTGCCCAAAACATTCTTTCTTGCTGCCTGTGTTTTGCCACACTTCCTTCTAGAAACATGTTCTACATCTACTACTGCTCTATCCCACCAATGGGAAGTTATTTGGAGGGAGGCCACTTCTGGGGACAGTTATTCCCCACTCCGCTGAGGTGGAAATCAATAAAAATTACTTTCTAGTGCATTTCTACAAGGAGCTGTGAATAACAGACCTGGATGTGTTTCTTGGATTATTTGATGGTGAAAATTGTTTTCAGGAAACTACTTTTGAGCTGCCCGTGTAACAATAATGGATCCGTTTCTTCTTTGTTAAATAAGCTCTGTTGTTTTGTGTATGCTGGAGTGTTGTTTCCAAATTCTTCAAAAACATTTTTTAAATACAATTTTCACTTTCATTAAAATTTGGCATCTTTTGTGTGTGTGTGTGTATGTGTGTACATATACATACATATACTCAGATTTTTATTTTTTTAATTTTTCCTAAATGTTTACTTATTTATTTTGAGAGAGAGAGAGAGAGAGAGAGAGAGAGAGAGAGAGAGAGACAGGGAGAGAGAGAGTGAGCAGGGCAGGGGCACAGAGAGAAGGAGAGACAATCCCAAGCAGGCTCTATGCTGTCAGCACAGAGCCCGGACATGGGGCTTGATCTCACAAACCGTGAGATCATGACCCGAGCCAAAATCAACAGCTGGACGCTTAACCCACTGAACCACCCAGGCGCCCCCACATACACTCAGATTTTTTAAAGCATAAACTACTGACAGGAAGTTGTATTCGCTGTGTACATGTAATATTGAATCCTGTCTATTTTCATTGTTTTTCTTTTACCTAGTTTCCACCGTTTTATATTTTCTTTCTAACCACTTTTCATGCATTCCTTCAAACAAATTTTTGTTAAATGCTTACTCGAATCTACAACCATTCCAGGCACTGTGGGGATACGGCCTCCAACAAGAGAGCTCAATTCCTGCTCTCAGGTTGCTGCCTTTCTCTTTGAAGAGAGAGGTCATTAGTAATCAAGTAAACAAGATGATTTCAGTTAGTGATAAGTATCTCACAAAATAAAACAGGTAACTATGACAGAGTACACCCGGGAAGAGGTGTTTATTTACATTAGGTTCTTAGGATCAGGCATCTCTGAGGCTGTGAAATTTGAGCTGAGTCCTGAATCCTGGAAGAGTCAGCCATGAGAAGAGGGAGGGGAAAAAACGATGGGCCAGCAGAACAGAAAGTGACTCTGCTCTGAGACCAGAGTTTGTGTGGCTGACAGCAAAATGGAAAGCCTGTAGTGGCTACAGTGTTGTGGGTACTGGGGAGGGAGACACAAGAGAAAGTTTAAAAAGTAAGAGGGGGGAAGATTATGGGAGGTTCCACAGGTCAGGGTAAGAAAGTTTAGTTTCTAATAGCAGTAAAATCCACTGGAGGGGGTACGGTTCAGCTAACATTTAGTCCAAGAAAGAACATCGTTTGCAATCAATAAATATTTCTTGAATAAATCAACAAACTTTGGAAGATTTAACTATTTTATGGAACACACATTACTTAACTATATATAGAATTATAAATAAACATGCTTCTATTATAGATCATAAGTTTCCTATATTTAGCTTGTTTGTAAATCATTGTATTATTGTTGGAGGGTCTAGTCCCCAAGTTTTTTGGGACAATAGAAAATTCATAAAAATATCTCTGTCCAACGATGCCAGAATATATACGACATTGATTAGAAAGAAATAAAATAAAATGCGGGTCCTTCCCAGGCTTTTAAGATGAGATCAAAGCTCAAGTTTGTTTCTGGGAGTTCTCATTTTAATATCGTATTGTCCCATGTCGTTTTCTTGTCTACTTTCATGTACTTTGTGTCAGTTGGACATTTTGCAAAAGAATTGCAAACTACTTTAAATGACTTACCGATGGCAACACCTTCCCGAGTCAAAAAGGAAGATACATTTGTTTCTTGTGTTGTGAAAGGTATCTGGGTAGGGCAACCTTGAGTATTTCACCCAGAAATACTGACCTTTGCTAAAATGTTAGAGTTGATGATCTTAAAAACATCCTGCAGGCTGTTGCTGCCATAATGCTCAGACTAGAAAGTACACATTCTTTTTTTCCAGAATGGGTCCATATGAACCCTTCTACTTCCTCTGGAGCGGAACCGTCAAGAGAAGACTAGTCGTCTGCTGGATGGAGGCTTTCCTCTTCTGGCTGGATTGTGAAGGCCCTCAAAGTCTTGAGCCGTCTGTCACAGATTACAATTTATGCCACCCTCACTCTTAGGCTGGACAAGACCTCAAGACATTAGAGCCTTGGGTGGGTTGGGATGACAACCCTTCATCCACATTCTCAGCAGATGACTCTTACTTCATCATGATGGCTCTTCCCCACTTGTCCCCTTTTCCTACCTCCACATTCTTTGCTCTCCTCTGGCTTTTCCTCTTGACTCATTCCTTCAGTGTTGGTATTTGGGGGAGTTTTTCCAAGTCCCCTTTTGCTTCTCATTCTACACACGTGCCTATGAGATCTCATCCACTTTCATGGCTTTCATTCATCTATAGGCAGATGGCTCTGCAGGACCAGTCAGGACTCTTAAATCAGCGTGGCCAGAGCTGAAACGATTATCTTTCCCTTCCCACCCACCTGAAATCTCACCTTCTCTATTCTTTATCTGAATGCATAGTCTCATTCGCCACCAAGCTGCTTGATTCAAAGTCCTTGGAGTCATTCTTGACTTTCTCCCTCCAATTAATCATCAACTGCTATATACTCAAGTACCCAGCCTTAGATGATCTGGCCTGTGCTAACCTCTTCAGCTGTCTTTGTGGAGTTTTCTCTCAGGCTGCTCCAATTTTACAGAACCAGCTCCTGCTCCTCATGGCTTTGTCTCTCTCTCCCTTGCACCCAGGCCTTTCTATACCCTCTTCCTTCTGCCAGGAGCACTCTTCGCATTGCTCAGACTCTTAACCTGAAAAAAAAAAAAAAACCTATTTATTTTGTAACTCTTATTGTAAAACTCAATTCTATCCAGGAGTCTCCTCTGGGTGGTTTAGATTAGCTCAGGGCCTCTTTTCCCCTTTGTCTCTTCCCAAGATGCCTTGTCCTTTTCCTATTGTAATTTAATATTTACAATTACTTAACAATCCATTTCTCCTCTAGACTTCTATTCACCCCCAGTTCCCCAATGTCTGGCAAATGGAGATTATTCAAGTTGAACGCTGAATGAAAATTAAGAGAAGCAGGGGCTCCTGGGTGGCTCAGTTGGTTGAGCACCTAGCTTCAGTTCGGGCCATGATCTCATGGTCCGTGAGTTTGAGCCTTTCATCGGACTCGCGGCTGTCAGCACAGAGCCTGCTTTGGATCCTCTGCCACCCCTCCCCACCCATGCTCATGCTCTCTTTCTCTCAAAATTAAATAAACATTAAAAAAGTGAGAGAGAGAACCAGAGCTTAGAGTAGTGACCTTATCTCTAAGTCAAATTTGGAGGCATATAGCATGTATAAATTTGACTTGTGGTCTGAAAGACCCAATATTTGAAGTCACACTCTCCAAACTGCTAAAGGAAAAAAAAAAGAATTCAGAAGGTATTATTAAGGACATGATACGTGAGGGGGGAAGGGGGTCATAGAAGGAGTGCATGGGTCATCGCTGCCTCCCCCAATCTCTTTCCAACTCTCACTAGGCAAGGTTATCTAGCCATGGTTATTTTCTACCAAGCCACTCAAATATGAGGGCCAGAGATGATTAAGAGAAAAGTAAATGTGAAGAGGCCAAGGCAACAAGTGACCCGGGTCCCCTGTCACACGTACACACATCCTTCACTAGTTCTTGCCAACTCTTTGCCTCGTTAGCCATGCCTCCCCCTTCGTGCGTTCCTGTAATTCTGTGCATCTCGTGAATATATGTTGTGCTAAACCATCTACACTTTCCGGGAGTGGCTTCATTCATGCCCATGACTTCAACCTCCACTCACAAGTTAAACTCCAAATCTTCATCTCTAGTCAACAATACTCACCAGAGAGCCAGATCCTTTGCTGCCCAATGAAAACTCCCAGCTGGGCATCCGCAAAGCACCCGATGTGTCCCAGAACAGAAGTATCGTTTACCTTGCATATCTGCTTCTTTGTTCTACCATTTCCCAATATAAACTTTAGAGTCATCATAGTAATAAAAAGCACACATTTATTTAATGTTAACAATAAGCTAGGCACTATTTCAAGAATTTATATAGAGAGATCCATTTAATCCTCAAAATAACAGATACCATTACAACACCATTTCACAGATGGGCAACAAATGCACAAAGAAATAGAGGAACTTGGGGTGCCTGGGTGGCTCAGTCTTTTAAGCATCTGACTTTGGCTCAGTCATGATCTCTCAGTTCATGGGTTCGATCCCCCCATTGGGCTCTGTGCTGACAGCTCAGAGCCTGGAGCCTGCTTCAGATTCTGTGTCTCCCTCTCTGTCTGCCCCTCCCCCATTCGTGCTCCCTCTCTCTCTCTCTCTCTCTCAACAATAAATAAACATAAAAAATGGAAAAAAAAGAAGTAAAGGAAATTGACCTAAGTTTAAGTCACAAAGAGCCAGGATTCAAACCAAGAGAGTTTGGCTCCAGAGTCTAGACACATAACCACTCTGCTTTGTGCCTCTAGAATCATTAGGTTTTTCAATATTGTTTCCTTCACTAAGGAAAAGATTCTTGCGGATTGGCTTCCTAACTTAGTAAATTTGGAAATTCTAGCACCTACCTCCATGCCTGGTACAAAGCGATGTTTACCGAATATATATATATAAAAAAAAAGGAATGAAAATGTGCAGGAAGGACTGGAAAAATAACCGTGAGGTTAACCACAATCCCACTTAATCCATTGTAGAAAGCTGTTCTTCTTGTCCCCACCTCTGCATTATATTACCTCTCCTACTCAGGTATTTGCAGGATCTTCAACATCCCAGAAAAACAAGAGTGGGGGGAAAGAGCGGGAGGAAGAGGAAACAGAAAGGGAAAAAAAATTCTTCCCTTTTCTTATAGCAGAAACTTATAGGTCTTCAGGCTTTCATCTGTCACATTAAAGCAGAGTCTGGTACTTCCATTGTAGGTTTAGAAGAATAGTTGTTTGTTAATTCCCATTGGAATGCAATATGGTCATATAATTTGATTTTTCCAGTAGAAACCCAAATAACACTAATTCTTACTGAGCTATTATCAAGTTCCAGGCCCTATGCTGGCCAGTTTCTATGATCAGTTCCATTTATATAAGTGGGGAAACTGAGGCAAAGAGAATTGTTGGGGAACGAGCCTGGGATGAAGGAGCAAATACATGGAAGATAGGAATTTGAACACGGGCTGTGTGTCTAGGGAGTTTCTGCTCTGAACCCTTAAGGATGGACCATTAAAATGGGCTTTTAAAAAGCCAGAAGAGTGATGAGTTGGGGATGGGAGGCCATCTATCATTGGCAGCATTTTCCCATTTTGTGAGGGACGGTGAGCAGAGTCGTTTCTCGATTCTGCGGCCAGGTTTCCCTCCATTCATTTAATCATGGCTTCATCAGCATGCAACATGGAAAGCAAGATGAGGGAAAACGGCTTTCAAGTAAAGCCTGTTCAATCAGCTGCGGCTGCCATTAATTTCAATAAATATCCAATTAAATTTGTTGACAGGCAGCTCATGCATCTTGGAGAGCAATGGATCACTTCAAAGAATCTGGAACCCTTTGGAGGCTTGCTGAGTAATATAATCTTTCAATGTGCTCATGCTTAATATTAATTTTAATTTGCTGAATATACCCTGGACAATTTGGAAAATCTACAGGACTTGGTTTACCGGCTGCCCTTCCTTTTAAGAGGACGAACGGTATAAAAGCAGAGTTGATTAAAATGCACATTTGTTATGAATATACTGGCAGAAAAATTGTTCATTTCTCATGACTTCAAGCATCTGAATACTTATATCTTGATCAGGGGTGCTTCTGGCTTAGGTTGGTGTTTTGTGATGGTTTGCATTAGCAGAGATTAGTCAATCTGCACAGTGTCTGGAAAGAAATTCTACCCTTTTCTGTCCAACTTTGATACGAAAGGCACTGCTCAGGATCAAGTAGACCGTTAGCCATTTTAATAAATGTTTGCTTTTGTGTTTTGCTCAGTTGAGACCAGAAAAACAGTGCCCCTTCATTATAATTTTAATTTAAAATTTTTAATAGCAATTTTTGTAAGTTGATATAGTTCTGTAAGAGGAGAATGTTTCTAGAGCAACCGAGGAATATTTAATATTTAAATTATAATTCTCACTGCCCCAGGACGACTCTGTTTCCCCCACAGTTTTCTCAAGCTGCATCAGAAGTTGAAGAAGAGTTGAGGAGATTTTATTTCTCCAAATATAAGAAATGGACACACAGACTTGGTCTTCTTTGGGTTATCTGTACATAAACCTGCCATTTCCTCCGGATAAGCTAGTCCGTGTTTGGGACCCAGTCCACTTGAGATCCATTTTACCAAGCAATGTGTTTGAAATCATTTAGTTATAAGAGTTTTCCTGTTGTCACTTTGACTGTTTCAAGTCCTATTTTTTAAAGAGCCAGAAAACAAAAACATCATTGCCTCTGCTCTTCCTCTTGTTTTTTGATTTCTCGGGATCTAGAGAGGAATTGAGATGAAATATTTAAGTAAACATTTATGAGAAAGGTTTACCACGGTGGATGTTTTTTGTTAATACTTAGTACTACCCTCCTTCCTTTTCAACTATCCCGTGTGCTGTAGGGGCTTAAAGTCTGGAAACTACATTTCCCAGAATCCCTTTGGATCAGCTTCACCAATGAGAGGTGCTCGCATGAGATGCGGGGAGTGGAAGAGAAGGCATTACTTCACCATGGCTGCTGCGGGCAGATGTGGGAAGGGTTTGCAGATGAATTTCAGGCGGGACTCTGAGAATCACCCATTTTGGCAAGACAGGTAGCTGCAATCATTGGCTTTCAGTGCCTCTGGGTGTCCTCCTAAGAATCACCTACCTTGGTGGTGGAGAAAGCAGGGACACAAGTGGAAGTCCCCTGCTCTCCCAGCACATCTGTTTATCTAGAGATTGGCTCTCCATCTTTTCCTTCTCCAACTTTCCCAGAGGTGTGCCAGCCTCTCACACAATCGGTTAAACTCTTTCCACCTCTAAATTCCTAGAGTCATTTCTGGTTTTCTGACCAAACCCTAACCAATAACAAGCTACCTGATTTCTTAATATTTTGAAGCAAACACTCCCTGTAAGACAACATTCTAGAACGACAAAGAACTATGCAGTACTTATAAAAAGGGGTACCAAGAGATTTTGTTATGCCTGAGTAAAATGATTCAAAATTAACAGTGAATTGCTAACACACATTTTTTTGGGGGATTAAAAATTCAAAATAGACATTGTATTTCGTACACAGGGAGAATAAATGAGCTGATTTGAATTGAACCTTTGCTCTGTGCCAAAGTCTTTTTTTTCTTTCTGAACGTCTCTGCTTTCTCTGCTTTTTGTTGTTACTGTGTGTTGTTACTGTTCAATGATTTCTACAACCTAGCTTATTATATGGCACAGAGCAGTTGTATAATAAACGTTGAGTAAAGAAATCAATGAATGTGTGAATAAAAACTGATGTTTCAAGTACCAAAAACTTTTTAAAGTTTCTTCTGGTTTTTCCAATCTTCCGAATTTCACTTGAAATTCTCTGTCTTGGGAAGTCTAGAAATGCCTAACCAACCTGGGGATGGGCTATAACTCCTCAGTCTTCAGTCTGTCATTCCTTCCTTCCTTCCTTCCTTCCTTCCTTCCTTCTTTCTTTCCTTCCTTCCTTCCTTCCTTCCTTCCTTCCTTCCTTCTTCTATTTACTTGTTCATTCACTTATTAAGCACACACAAAGGAGATAAAATGAGGTACAGTCCCTAGCCTCAAGGACATTAGAGTCCAGGGAACTGTAAAAAGAACAATATAACACAACTCAGCACACAATGGGACGCAGTGCAGGTCAGATCCATAATCCCTTAGCGAACACTCTTGTGGCCAAATAGATTTCAGAACAAAGCATTTTTTTTCAGCTTTAGACAGATAATCTGGTACCTATATTGTATGTTTTTTAAACACTCCCAAAAGGGTCTGAGATAGCAATCCAAGGCACACACATCAATTTTTCTACAGTACAATGTATGATTATTCTCACCAAATGGGATACGTTTGCTCCATACTTAACATTTAAAAAAATTGGTTTTCAGAGCTTTGTGTATTTTATGATTATGAATAAGGGGCTTGGGATCTGTACAATTCACCACAATATAATGCAAAGAATACAAGGTGCTTTGAGTTATTGTGTGCGAGGGAGTCTATTCCAATTTGGGGTGTGGATGAAATGCTTCCCAGAGCCCAAAAGCTAAGTAGGAGATGGTGAGGGTGGAGAAAATGGGTGTTAATAGAACAGAGAAGGACACTCCTGAAGCAAGAGCATTCTCGAAATTTCCAAGTGATGTGGTGAATGAGAAGATGAGGAGCCTGCAGCCGTGAGGCAGCACCCACCCCAGTTGCAGAAATGAGGGTAAAAAGTGCTGGCTCCCCTGTTCCTGACTCAGCTCCCTCTGAGCTGACAAAGGCCCGTCACCTCAGTAACTGACATGCTACTGCTCTTCTCCAGGTTTCAAACAAGCTGCCTCCCAAGGGCAGGTCTACATAGCCATGAACTAGAAGTGTAGCCTTCCCTGACTATCAACTTTCTCTCAGGCCCAAGAGAGCATTGCAACTCTCTCTGGAAACCTGAAACCATTTTCCCAACCGATGGTCTGCTTTGCAACCAAGCTCTGAGACAGTCTTGTCCTTGTAACATCCTCATTGTCAAGGGTTCTAAGTCACCCGCTGCAGTTTAGAATCATTGATGTATACGATTCAGCTTCTTAACAACCTGTGCTGTTTTAACCATAGGGTTAGACGGTTCTGTTTTTTCCATCCACCCCATTCACCTTTAATTATGCCAGGAACTACCTATGTAAGTTCGAGCCTTGCACCCATCTGCAAATATAATTTTCACTTCCAATTTCATATTTTAAAATATTTATTTATTTTTTAGAGAGAGAAAAACAGAATGCAAGTGGGGAGGGGCAGAGAGAGAGGGAGACACAGACTCTGAAGCAGGTTCCAGGCTCTAAGCTGTCAGCACAGAGCCTGACATGGGGCTCGAGCTCACAAACTGTGAGATCATGACCTGAGCCGAAGTCAGACGCTCAACTGACTGAGCCACCCGGGTGCCCCCAAATGATCTGAATTTAAACGTGCCTGTTGATTTGTATCAGTAGTTGAATTTGCTTGTATAAGCGTGACGGCATTTAAGAAAATGGAAAATCTCCAAATGAAGCTCAGTCATACAGATTCCACATCCCTGCTCATTACACAATCGTCTTTCTTCTGCTCCTCAGCAGTTATTTAGTGTCCCTTTCCTTCCGGGCGGTGTTTCTGAGTGTCTGCCCCTTCTCTGCGCTTTCTCCTCTGTCCATGCCTTCTTCATCCTTCTACCTCTGGACGTCCCGCAAGTGTATAAGGGGTCTCCTGGCTTGAGCCAAGGCTACTCTGGGATTCAGCCATGTCTGGTTTGAGGTGGCTTGTGAAGGCTTGAGGTGGCTCTTTAAGGGTATATTTGCATGGGGCACAGAGAAATCTCCTTGGGAAAAAACTCATGCCAAGGGAGTAGAGGGTCAGACCTACAAACCTGTCCCTACCACACCGCCTCAGCCATTGAAACAGGATGCTGGCATGGGTGTGTGCAAATAATGGCGGGGAAGAAGTTGGTTTCTGAGGCTGCAAGAGGTTCCGTGGCTTTTCTCCCTCTCACTCAACTTCACACACCCAGACAGAGTTAGGGGAACTCAGGGTAGGTATCGTCTCTGCACATACCACAATCCAAATACATTGTTTTCACGCATAATCTGTGAGACATGAGGTCCAAAGAAATGTAACTTTCAGTGCCCAGGGGACACAATGTAGGGAAACAGACACATTCTCACCACTCAGCTTGGCTACATGGAGGATTCTAGAGACTACAGTGCTGTTTGAATCCATTAAGTCTCTGAAAGATGCAGGATCCCGGATCCCAGGGCCTGGCCATGGCATCTGTGACACTAGGTGACAGTTACATAGGTAGCCATGGTCCCAGCAGAGACCAGTGGTGGTAGCAATGGTTCTGAGTGCCCCCAGGCAGGACCTGAGGTGAAGAAGCGTCAGTAGTAGCGGGTCCCACCTCCCTGGGCACTCTCGTATGACTTTGCTGGCAGGAAGGGTAAGGGGACTTGTACATGAGCATTTCAGAGACATGCCTGTGGTCATCTAGGGAGAAATGGTTGACTCAGAGGGTGATTGGCCATTCCTCAGGACCCAGGAGATGGCAAAGGATGGAAGTGCTGGAGAAATGTCTGCATTGGTCATGGAATTACAACTTGTATGGTTATTTCTCATTGATATTTATAGGGACCCTCTGAAATTTGGGTTATGATTTCTGTTTGATTTGAGATGAGGTTGATGCTGAGGAAATTTCCCAGGATCCAATAGCTGGTAAATGATATAGAGGGGATCACACTCAAGACATGACTTGCCATCCTCTTCTATACCCTTCCTACTTTTCACAGTTTCATGAAAATTGTTGTCTTGAATAAATTATATTTCTTTTCCTGGCCAATTAAGCTTATGTAATTATCCTTTTTAAATTGGCTGGTGGAAATCTGAATCAGATTTTTTTTTGTTCTACTAACAATATGGTGTTAGTTAGTAGTTTTGTTCTACTAATATATCTACTAGATATAGTTAGTAGTTTTGTTCTACTATTAAAAAGGATAATGTAATTATCCTTTTTAAATTGGCTGGTGGAAATCTGAATCAGATTTTTTTTTGTCTACTAACAATATGGTGTTAGTTAGTAGTTTTGTTCTACTAACTATATCTACTAGATATAGTTAGTAGTTTTGTTCTACTAACAATATCTAGTTAGTTCTACTAACTAGATGGTTAGTATATTTACCAGATTTTTCTTTTAAAGATTTTAGATGTCCTATTTCTCTTTTAATTGCTTTTCAGAATACATTTCTTTTCTATGAGCTATTTCAATACTTCCTGTAAGCAAATGAGATAGTCCCTTTAAATAAAGAAAGAAAGCTAGGAACTAAAATCGCTACCCACAGAATGTGAATCAGGTAGGTTAGTGATTCCCAGGGAATAAACAGAGCAATTTCAGGTGATTTTCTGAGAGATATCACATCAACTTTTATTTTTCTTTCTTCTAATAGTTAATGAGTTTTGCTGACTCCCCAATATTTCCATCAGTGTTGAATGTTTGAGAGAAGCTTGGTGGGGGATGGACAACCAGATTTCAGCCATGGTACACAGGAATGAATGTCTAATGGTTTCTAGGAAATACATAGAAATTAAAGAAGTGCGTGTAAACCACTCTAGATTCAAAGTACTAAAAGGTGCTTAAAAGTCACAGTTAAACTGGTTGACTCGGTGCTGCTTTGGCTTCATGAAAATTAGCAGAGTGCCGTGTGAGTTTGGGAAGGTAAACTTTGAGTGTATTGGAAAGATATGACCTTGTAGGTGAGGCAAGTAGCACTTGCTAAGAGAAAGAGACAGGAATAGACTGGTCACATATATGTGAATAGTAGTAGTTGCTGCTAACTAGAGCTGAGAGTATGTTCTGGAAAAGGGGAGAATCCTATGGTTAGAAGTTCCTGGGAATGAGATGAAGAGTCTGAGAACAATAAGGACTTCAGAATGCATGTGAGGACACAGAATTTGAAAGCAGAAGCAGTCTGAGAATGGAAATGCTAATTTGAATAGACAGTATATTACCTTATGGGGGAAGGATGGAGGGGAGCAGAGACACCACTGAGGCAGCAGCCATCATCTGCCAGACAAATGCATCATGTAAGCCTCAGAAAGAGGCTTGGTGAAAATGCATGTCACAACGAGGCATGAATTACGCTGAGGATATTTGCAGAGAGGCAGAAAACTAATAGTTTTTAAATGATGTGAGATTCTGTGAGGATGATAACAGTGGTGGCAGCAGATTCTAGATCTTCTCTAATCCCCACACTGAAAGCAAAAAAAAAAAAAAAAAAAAGAAAAAAAAGAAAAACAAAAAAACAAAGAAATGGCAAACAAGCAAACAAAAGGTATGAAAAAAGAATTTACGACATCACTGGATGACAGAGTATCCTCATGAATCCCTAAATGTCACCAGTTGAGGACAAATGTGCAAGGACTAGGAGACTGGGTGATATTTGAGTAATATTTGGCAGTTGAGTAAGAAGAAGTAAAAAGAAGGGGGCACCTGGGTGGCTCAATCAGTTGAGCATCTGACTCTTGGTTTCAGTTCAGGTCATGATCTTGCGGTTGTGAGATCCAGCCCATGCTCAAAGTGAAGCATGCTTGGGATTCTCTCTCTTCCTCTGCCCCTCTTCGTTGCTCATGCTCTCTTTCTGTGTCTTTCTAAAATAAAAAAGAAGAGGAAGGAGGAGGAGGAGGAGGAAGTAGCAAAATATTTGAAAAACCTGAGAGAAGAACTCAAAGCAGACAAATGGTATTCACTAGAAAGTAATTTGGACAACGTAAAACGAACAAGGGTCTTACTGCTCCCAAAGCAGGAGAATGCAAGGGCATCTCTTGTAAGTTCTCCAGGGGAAGAGGCATCTTAGCCCCAAAAGTCTTGAAACTAGACATCCAGAGCACTGTTGCATGATAGTGGGTCAGACTTAGAATAAACTACAGAGAGTAGAATCAAAATTGACCCCCATAAGGAGAACAACAACAAAGGGAAGGTTTTGATAACAGCAACACGGAACCAAGCACTCTGTTTCCAACATTTCACAGCAACAGAAAGAGCTCCACAAAACTAAAAACAAAAAAACCTACCTGAATCCAGCTTTTGCCTAAAAGTACAAATAAACTAACTTCATGGGAAATTAACAGAAAATTATCCATCAAATGGCATACAAGGTTAATATAAGAAAAAATAGGGTGGCCTGGGTGGCTCGGTTGGTTAAGCATCCGATTTTGGCTCAGGTCATGATCTCGCGGTTCATGGGTTCAACCCTGCATCAGAATCTGTGCTGACAGCTCAGAGCCTGGAGCCTGCTTTGGATTCTGTGTCTCTCTCTCTCTGTGCCTTTCCCCTTCTTGCGCTCTGTCTTTCTCTCTCTCTCTCTCAAAAATAAACATTAAAATTTTTTTAAAATATAATAAAAAGCAGAATAACATGCTACTGATAATGAAATAAGGCAATAAGAAACAAAATAGGACCCCTACAGACAATGAAAGCACTGCAGAAAGAGATCTTCCAAAAACAGATTAACACCATAATGTACTATTTCAAAGCAACTCAGGGAATTGAGAAAAGTATGTAAAACATGAGGGACACATAAGTCATAAATAGAAAAACTCATAAGAAGGTGACAGAACTTAAGAATGACTTCAAAATAAAAGAAACAAAATGATTTCAGAAAATAATTACACTGGGACGTGTACAACAGCCAGGAAACACAACAAACAATGCCATAAAAGAAATAGAAAGTGAAAAGGGGGGGGGAAAGCTTAAAGAATTGAAATGAATTGAAAGAAGTTATAAGCAGCTTTTGACAAACATTGAAAAAAAAAGAAAGGAAAGACCCAATACACAGAACAGGTACCCCAATGTTCGTAGCGGCACTTTCAACAATGGCCAAATCATGGAAAGAGCCTAAATGTCCATCAACTGATGAATGGATCAGGAAGGAGTCTCCAAAGAAGAAAATCGAAGCAAGGAAACAGGACAATTAATAAATGCTATCATTTGAGGCAATTTTCTTAAAATTAAATACATACATACATAAATACATAAAGTATATTTTTAAAAAGCACACCACGTTTCTGAGAATTCTGGCTCAGAAGATCTGTTCTAGTAAAGACCAGACAGATTCCTGTCACCCAGTGGTGAACTGGGCCGGGAGGGCATTGCTCTAACTGGATCGACGTATCTAAAAATTTAGAACTACAGAACAGGTGATAGATACTAAGATAACCATATTGGACGACTAGTTCTGAACACCACTGATGTAGTACAAAGGTGTAGTGAGCAGCTGACAGTGAATAGCACAGAACTGAAAGGGGGGTGTGTGAAGAATAAGAGTAAAGACAAAACTTGTATCGATATGTAAAAACTCAGAAAATATTCTTCCCATGAGCCCTTCCTAAAGAAATCTCTTAGAGAATAAGCTTCAAGCAAATAACATGTCCAGAGATTAACATAAGGACTGTTGATGTGTATTAAATAATACAGAGTTACTAGCAGAACCAAGGTTAGTTGTAGGGGTGTTAAAATAGTGTGTATTACAAACTGTGATGCTTGGACAACTTAGGGACAGAACAACTCTTTAGAACTGAAGTGGACAGAAGGCTAGCATATAAAATCTAAAAAATATTTTTACTACTAATGATTGATGTTATTAGTATCTGAGATTATTATATTGAATATGATATTAAAAAAGTAGAAATCTTGGGTTATTCTAATTCTATAATTACTCCTGTGTCATTCGCAACCAGGATTTTGGGTGAGGTGGAAAAAAGAAACAGACGTCATATCAAAAAGTTAAATAAAGGATCTTGTAGTTCTGATTTAACCTGGAAATACAATTATGAACTCAGATTTTAACAGATATACAAATATTGATAGATGATAGATAATAGACTGATAGATAGACATATGATAAATGCCTAGAAACAATGTCCAGCCAGTAACAATGAGCATCCCCAATACCCGGAGTATGCTTTTGAAGTACAATTTTCCATTAAAAGATATGAGTGTTTCTTGGAGAAAAATCTGATTCCACATCTGAGGCAATAAAAGTCAGAAAGCACCTTGGAACATCTTCATATACCAAGAAGCTAGAAAGCTATCAAAGACTATTAGGATCATGTGAAAAGGATGCAGGGGAGGATTTAGAAATTTTTCCATTGGCCAAAGATAAGCTAATTTCAGCTTCAGTAAGTAAGAGGCATATGTGTTGATGCTCTAAAGTATTTTTCAATTTTTGTGTGGATAAGGATATTTAAAATGTTATAAAACCAGTTGTTTTGAAAACGGGGTAAACAAAAGAAAGGAACAAAGTAGTTATCGTGTTTTTATTGGATAACTAAATAGTAGATGAAGGGAAACATCTTTTATGAAAGTATTCTAGCTAATCAATGAAAACAAAATAAATTGGAATATCACCATTTCACAACCTCTGGCATATTTATGTTATCAATGGCTAATAACATTGAAACCAAAACAAAAACCAGACACCATGTGCCCCCTGATGAAAGACCACAACACCGCCATTTATGTTGCCAATGGCATTGAACTTGAGACTAATAAATTCTCTGGCTCCAGCTGCCCATTTTCAAGAAATACAGAGGACAGAGAAACATGCTGGACTGCACCACGCATACGCAGTCTGCAAAATCCAGGCTCGGGAATCTCTAGAGTTCAAATAACCAATTGTTCAACAACAATTTAAGGAAATGGAAGAATTGGAAAGGGGAACTTTAGATGATAAGAAACTTAATATGCTTAGGTTTACAGCAGTATTATTCACAATAGCCAAAAGGTAGAAGTGGCCCAAGTGTCTCTCAGTGGAGAAATGGATAAAGAAAATGTGTTCTAGCTACATAATGGAATATCATTTAGCCTTAAAAAGGAAGAAATTCTGACCTCTGATGCGTGTACGAACCTGGTTAGCATGATGTAAGTGGAGTGAGGGTAACTGCTATGTGATTGCACTTCTGTGGCGGACCTGCGACAGTCAAACTCAGAGACAGAAAGCAGGAGGTTGGTTACCAGGGGGTGGGGGAAGGAGGAATGGGATGCTGTTTAATGAGCTCTGAATTTGCCTTTTGCAAGATGAAGAGATGGGCGCCAGTGATGGCTGCACACCGATGCGGATGTACTCAATGGCACTGAATTTCAGTGTACTTAAAATCGGTTAAAATTTTACATTGTCCTGGGTGCGTGGGTGGTTCAGTCGGTTAAGCATCTGACTTTGGCTCAGGTCATGATCTTGTGGTTCATGAGTTCAAGCCCTGCATCGAGCTCTGTGTTGCAAGCTTGGAGCCTGGAGCCTGCTATGGATTCTGTGTCTCCCTTCCTCCTCTGACCCTCTCCGCACCCCCCCCCCGTCTCAAAAAATAAATAGGCATTTAAAATTTTTTTTAATTTTACATTGTCTATATTTAATCACAATTAAAAATGTTTAAAAAAAGAGGAGGAAGAAAAAGAAATGTTTGACAAGCAAGTCTAAACTCTAGTGTCTAGGTGATAAGACCCTAAAGAACTGCAAGAAAACTACTGCTTAAGGAAAACTGGGGCGGGGGTAGGGGAGGGAGCACCGGGGTGTCTTAGTCAAGTCTGACTTGGACTCAGGTCATGATCTCAGGATTCATGAGTTTGAACCCTGTATCAGGCTCCCTGCTGTCAGCACAGAGCCTGCTTCAGATCCTCCTTCTCCCTTTCTCTCTGCCCACCCCCAAATAAATTAACATTAAAAAAAAAGAAAGAAAAAAGGGATACTCCTTACATTAGGAGGGTGGAGTAGGCTATAACTGAGGTTTCTCAAACTTGTGGCTCCTCAGACGAAGGGGAAGAGAGGCAGAGGAGGTCTCCAACGGTCCGCATCGCCTGCAGGCTCAACCTTGAGATGTGGGGACTTGGACTGCGTGGGCAGAGAAGGGTCAGGCCAAGTCTGCTGGACGATGTGTGAGCAGGACAGACTGAGTGACTGCCGCTGTGCAAGCCTGACTAAAATAGAGCCAGCTGTGGGAAGGAGCAGGTGGTATCAGGCCTCCAAGGTTAGGCTCAGACACTTGGCCTTGCTAGACCTGGAGACCTGCAAGGCCAGGGAGTGTGTCTCGCTGAATCTCCTGCCCAGAATAGGGCCTGACACCCGGTCAGAATTGCTAAGGCCGTGTGTTAGGGTAAATAAAATGTGAATGTAAGGTAACATATGGGTGCTTGTATTTCATACAATCATATTTGCAAAGAAGTATAAGCTGTGGTTATTTTGAAGGATTAAGTTTTTAAAAAGTACTCTAAAACTAAAGGTCACCTGCCATGAATTCCCTTTGTCTTACATCTTGCAAAGTACCATTGAGTAAATTTTGCAATGCAATTTTTTTCTTACTTCTTTGAAAGTAATTTGTATCCCTATTTTTTTTAAGCTTCTAGGGGTAACTTTCCTTTCTCCACAAAAATTCAATTGATACCTTTACCAATTTTTTTTTAATGTTGAGAGAGAGACAGAGAGAGAGAGAATGAGCAGGGGAGGGGCAGAGAGAGAGGGAGAGAGATGATCCCAAGAGGTTCTGCGCTGTCAGCGCAGAGCCCATGAGGCTCAAACCCATGAACTGTGAGATCATGACCTGAGTCGAAACCAAGAGCCAGATGGGGCACCTGGGTGGCTCAGTCGGTTAAGCGTCCAACTTCGGCTCAGGTCATGATCTCATGGTTCATGGGTTCGAGCCCCACGTCAGGCTCTGTGCTGACAGCTCAGAGCCTGGAGCCTGCTTCAGATTCTATGCCTCCCTCTCTCTCTGCCCCTCCCTGAGTCATGCTCTGTTTCTCTCTCAATAATAAATAAACATTAAAAAATTAAAAAAAAAAAAAGAAACCAAGAGCCAGATGCTTAACCAACTGAGCCATCCAGGCGCCACTAAGTTGTACCAATTTATGCTTGCTTTCTTCCTGTTTGGTAAGTTTAAAATGGGCATAGGCAAGGATACAAAATAACTCCATAACAGGCTGGGACCCTGACTCATTGACAGTTGATCTTTAAATAAAATATGTCCTCCAGAGGCATCTGGGTGGCTCAGTCGGTTAAGCAGCTGACTTTGGCTCAGGTCATGATCTCATGGTTCATGGTTTTGAGCCCCACATCGGGCTCCTGCTGACAGTGCTGAGCTTGCTAGGGATTCTCTCTCTCTGCTCCTCCCCCACTCACACTTTCTCTCTCTCAAAAATAAATAAACTTAAAAAAGATATGTCCTTGGAATGTCCGGTGGCTCAGGTAGTTGAGCATCCGACTTCGGCACAGGTCATGATCTCTCAGTTCATGGGTTAAAGCCCCGCATCAGGCTCTCTGTGCTGACAGCTCAGGGCCTGGAACCTGCTTCAGATTCTGTGTCTCCCTCTGTCTCTGCCCCTCCCCAACTTGTGCTCTGTTTCTCTCTCTCTCTCTTTCAAAAATAAATAAACATTTAAAAAAATTTTTAAATAGATGTCCTCTAAATGAAGTAAGTCAAACCTTGAAGAGCCTGAACACATCATAGGTGAGCATTGAAGTGCACCAGTGGTCCAGTGAATTGATAAGATCCCAGGACGGCTGTTACTCCAGATAGCAGCGCCATGGGCAAAGTAGAAACTGAGTGGAGACCATTTTTCTCCTCTACACTGACTCGAGAAACAGCATAGCCGCTAACACTGACGCAAGCACTGGTGCCTGGTAGGACTGCGGCTGCATGACAATTACGTGCCACTTGTGCTGTGTGCCCCCTACCCACATTAGGTTAAAGGACATACCTGAAACACCCAGAGTACAAACAGTATTCCTAGGATATTAAACTTCCCATCGTAAAAAGAATTTAGGATCACACATAAAGTTACAGGAAGCAGTGTTGACCTGTATCCTGGTGGAGAAGTTCTTCTCTGGATGGCTATGATTGCGACACGCCACCGTGGCCATGACCTTGACCAGCTGATAGGTGCTTGTGGTGTTGGTCTGTAGAGAGAGGCTGGGGAAGACCACAAAACTGCAGAAGCTGAATGCCCAGAGGGAGGGCGTGCAGGCTGGCAGACTTTCAGAGGCAAAGGTGTCCTACTTCTGGCAGATATATAGACCTGGCCAGGGGACCACAACATGCACCAGGGTCAGGCTCACATGAGGATCCTTTAGTTGAGGAACATGATGCAGATGGACACTGGCATGTTGAGGAGGCGCCTGGGGGCACCCGCTACCCAGTCGGGGAAAAGTGTTTGCCTGACCCCTTCCAGGTGAGCAGCTGCCTCCGATGTGTGGCTCTGCTCCACCACCACCCATTCTAACAATGGACTCTTGAAGATCTAGACATTTCACGTCTTAAGGTAGAGCACAGGTAGATGTTAGTTTACAAAGGATTTTAAATTCCTCAGATCACTTTATTTGGGCATCTCTTTGCTTGCCCAGGGGGTAACCTTTCAGGAGCAGCACAGGTGCCCTGGATCGGTGCATGAGGTGGCTGTCATGAGGCAGCATGTGGCAGGTTCTACCCAGTAGAGTATCACTCTGCTCCCTTTCAAGGGCACCTTTTTCAAGCCCTCTCTTTGATACAGTTGTTGGTATAAAAAATGTGCTGAAAGTCCTGAGGAGAATCCTAAACTCTGAAATGACACATGATCTCAGAGAATGTAGAGGTGGGGCTTCCTTCCTGAGAGACATGCAGACAGTTCCATTCCTGGCTTGAATCTTACTAGCTTGTGTGGCATCAGGTGCATTACTTATACTTTCTGTGTCTCGGTGTTCTCCTATGTAAAGTCATAGTAGAAGCCAGTTCCTGTGATTGTGAGGATTAATAAATATGTCAGGCTCATAGGACATGCCTTGGTGGACACTGTCCTGTTAGTGACCATGAATTGTAATCACTTATTTCAGGAGGCCCTCAGAAGGACCATCCTTTTCTAAAACTGTTTAATGAGTACATATACATTTCAGTTTAAAAAGTTATATTGAAAAATACTTTCATTAGGTTTCTATTTTAAGGTTAAACTGTTCTTCAGCAAAGTTTCTAGTATAAATTAAGCCATATTCCAGCTTTGTATCTGAATTAACTGTTGGTTACTGTGAAAGAGTGATTCTCAGTCAGGGGTGACTTTGATGATTTGATTTGCCTGTTTCTGGAGACATTTTTGGTTGTCACAGTGGGGGATACTGCTGGATCTGGGCTTGTACATCTACTGGATCTATAGGCCAGAGATGCTGTCAAACACCCCATAGTGCACAGGCAGCCCCTTTACAACAAAGAATTACCTGGCCTAGCGTGTCATGAGTGCCATTGAGGAGCTTCTTTAGAAGTACTTAGTAAACAGAAATCATTGTAAACAACAGATTTCCCATTAAGAAAAAGAACATTTTCTCTTCAAAAGGAAGGTAGGTGAAGACAAACATGCAGCCTGGAGAGAGAGGAGTCAGGCTTGTTATGCTGATGTATAATCATTGCTAGTATGTAATTCGGAGCATCCTTTCTGTGCTGATGTGTTGTGGGGATGGTGTCCAGAGATCCAAGGGGAAGAGAACAACAATGACAACAACAACAACAACAACAACAACAACAAACAGAGAAAATGAATCTATCTGTTGAAGTCTAAAAGGGTAAAATGCTTGCTTCTGTGATAAAACCAAACCAACCAAACAAAGAAACAAACGACAACAATAACAACAATAACAAAAAAAAAACCATAAGGCACTGATACATAAGAAAAACTGTTTCTAGGGGTTTTGGCACTAAGTTGGTTAGAAGTCTCAAGGCTGTGTTGGGATAGCTTTAACTCTAAGCCAAAGATGGAGTTGAAATAAACCTTTCACTTACCTCTTTCTTATTAAGATATTAACCACATGCACTAGAAAATTAAGGAGAAAACTTTAAGAAAGTTTTAAATAAAAACAACCTATTGGAAAAGTAGCTGCCTAACTATCTTCATGTACAACTGACTTTTAATTAATACAGGTTTAAAAATCTGGAAAACTTGTATTTCTGTAATCAGAGACATCCAAGCTGATATGTTTGCGTTTTTAAATGTTTGTGCTAAAAGATGTTTGGGATAGTTTAGGTTATGTTTAGTAACAATTCTCTTCCCTATCATTGAGGGTGGAGCATGCTTTCCCACCTCATTGATTTTGGACTGTCCATGTGACTTACTTTGACCAAAAGAACATTAGAAGACAAGACCCAAGTGGAGGCCTGAAATGCACTCCTGCAATTTGTTTGGCCTTGGGTTCTCTAGAGATTCATCATGAGAAGAATATGCTTGATGGGTGCTGCCCTGTCAGCTTGGCCCCAGTAAAACACATGTGGAACACACCAAATGCAGTCTCCAGCTGGAGTTGAACCTGAGCCTGAAGCAGGGCTACTTGGCCTAACTCAAGCTAGATCACTGGAAGTACCATATGCCCGCAGACCTATGAATTCGATAATAAATACCTGTTACTGAAAGCCACTAAGGTTGGGGGCGATTTGTTATACAGCATTATGGTGGCAATAGCAGTAATAGATCTGCCAGTCTTAATGATTTTGCTTTTTTTAAAAAGTTTATTTTTTCAAGTACTTTATTTTACCCTTGAAATACCATAACACTCATCATTCATCCAACCCTTTCTGAATCCCTGGGCTGTTGTTTTGTTTTGTTTTGCTTTGTTTCGTTTTTCCCCATGGAAGATTTTCTACCCGAGATTCCTCTCACCTGATTTCAGTGTTTTCTTTTCTTTCTTTTTAATTTAATTTTCCTTTTTTTATTCTCGAGTTCGTTAACATACAGTGTAGCCTAAGCTTCAAGAGTAGAACCCAGTGATTCATCTCTTACATGTAACACCCAGTGCTTATCCCAAAGAATGACCTCCTTAATGCCCATCATCCATTAACACACTCCCTACCCACCCCCCCCCCATCAACCCTCAGTTTGTTCTCTGCATTGAAGAGTCTCTTGTGGTTTGTCTCCCTCTCTGTATCTTATTTTTCCTTCTCTTCTTTGTGTTTATCTGTTAAGTTTCTCAAATTCCACGTATGAGTGAAATCATATGATACCTGTCTTTCTCTGACTTATTTTGCTTAGCACAATACACTCTAGTTCTATTCACATTATTGCAAATGGCAAGATTTCATTCTTTTTCATCACTGAGAGAGAGATACAGAGACAGAGAGAGAAAGAGAGAGAAGATCCTAAGCAGGCTCCATACTGTCAATGCCCAGCCCGATGCCAAGCTTGATCTCACCAACTTGAATCATGACCCGAGCCGAAATCAAGAGTTGGACCCTTAACTGACTGAGCCACCCATGCACCCTGATGAGTTTGCTTTTAAATGCTTCCCTACAAATGGGATTCTAGCTAGATATTTGCAAAATCATTTTTTTATTTTCTCCCTACAAGGATAATGACTATCACTTCTGTGGTTTGAATTGCTGGCCAATGTATTTGTCAGAGCGGGGAACGGCCTATGGGAGGCCAGACTTCTACACATGCTGATGTCTACAAGGTATAAAAATGTCTCTCAGATCACTTTTGAATTCTTTCAGGCTTTTGGATAAGCGTGGCCTTCCTTTGGCCGCATGTGAGCTTTGAAATAGAATAGGCAGCGAGGTGGAAACCAGTGGGTGCACTGGTGCTATCCATTGCTATCCATTTTCTGGGGGAAAGCTGAGTGGCTTCATGATTCCTGTCTCTGAATTTCCAGGAACATTTCTTCCATTTGGTTTGTGAGATTAGGGATTTAGCAAAAGAGGGACAAAGTAGCACTTGAATAGGCAACTGATGAACTGCTTAAACAAAGTTTATTGATTCTCTGCAATCAGAAATCTCATTTACATAAAATGAAGATAATGAAATTGCATTTTAATTGTGATCTCTCCTAATTTAATTGGATCTCAACACTTAGGTCAATGGTGGGAGTGCAAAGGCAATTTCTTCTGAAAAGGTTTTAAAATTAATTTTCCTCCTTATTCACAGGACCGGGTGCGACAGAGCCCAATGTGAATGGACTATTAAGTGAACCTGTGCTAGCTTTTGGACAAGCATATTACATGAATCCAACAAGCTTGAGAACATTTGTAGCTGAATTTATCGTATGTAGTTGTCACTGGTGAATTTAAATGTGTACGCAGATATAGAGAAGGGTTGTGTTACAAACTATGGACAAACACCTTTAGTCATATCTTTATTCTCCTGAGTGTAAGGTGGACAGAGAGAGCTTGGGAAGCAGTAGCCTAAAGTTGCGGTCACTAGAATCAGAGAATGCTAGAATTTGAAGCCACCTGAGAGGCCAGCAAAGCTAGTCTAACCTGCCACATAAGGAAATGGAAACCCTCAGGGGGCCAGTGATCTACCCAAGGTTGTACAGATAGTGAATTCCAGGGTTGAGTGATCCATGCAGATTCCCTGATACCTGATTCTAGAGACTTTCTAGACAGATTGAAAGAAAAATTGTGTGATTGAAAGCTTATGGACATAGAAATCATTAATTATGGTCATATGTGTAGGTGTGACTTACTGACCTTCAAAAGCAGAAGTAGCTCGTGCCTTTGCTTTGCTATGGACTCAGTGCATCCTCGGCGGCCCTGCCTGGTGGGAGAGCCCACCTGACTACTGTCATTCCCACTGGTGAATTCTCCCAGAACATTGTCTCTCCTGGCTCTTGGCCTGTTCTGGACTCCATGTTTCTGCAGAATCTGTTCTGCCAAAGCTGCCACGGGTGCCCTGTGGCCTCAAGGATCACGCCTGTGGAGGTGGTGTGGTTGTCCAGGACAAGAGTAGGTCAATGGCACCTGGCAGGTGGTGGTTACATAAGCACCCAGCCATCCACCCGAGTGGAAACTCTGGCCCCAGCACTTCCGAGAGAAGAGAACACGCCAGGGGCAGCCTGCGGCTGGGGGCAAATGTGCACATGCTCGCTGGCCTGGCAGGAATCTTTTCCAGTGAAGTGATTTTTCACATCAATACAGGCAGCCTGAGAAAAGACTCCTTCCTCTGTCAGACTCGGGGCGCCATAGAACACAAAGTGCTTCAGCTTCGTCTGGGCTTGGAGGGGGTTAGGGTCTGTTTATTTTTGTAGTTACTTATCCTTTACTCTCATTTCAAGTGGCAAGCACTTCATTCAGTTCTCTCAGTGAAGCAGGAACAGACTGATTGGCCCTCTGGGTGTTCGGGAAGGAAAGGTCATCCATCCACTAAGCAAGCACAGCCACTAGCGCAGAGAGAGCTCAGACAGTCTGCGACCTGAAAAAGCTCCTCATATGGTACCCCTCGGCCAGGCCAGTCCAAATGCTTTCCTGGGAGGGCTGAGAAGCCAGAGGACCCACGCAAGGTTAGGACACGGGCTGGGGTCACAAGCCAAAAGGAGAGAGAAGGTGGGAGAAGGGAGTTAATACAAACAGCTGGAGGGAGAGAATGGAGATGGGGGGTGTGTGTAGACGGGGGAGGTGGTAGAGGGGAAGTGTTGCTTCTTTTCTCTGGAGAAATACATCTGTCGGGGAAGCATCTAGGCAAGAAGGAAGCAGACCTCTGTTCCACTGTATCAGGTTAGCACCAAATATATTTGTTTACTTCCAGAGGCACAGTTTTGTTTATTCATCGATCAAGCCATGAGCCACATAACATAGTGACTAAAAGCTCAGGCTCCTGAGTCTAACAGACAGGAGTTTGAGACTCATTAGCCATTGCTTGCATTCTCTAAGGCTTTGGATTTCTCGTTATAGAATGGAAGAAAATAATGCGGGCTACCTCACAGAGCTACTGTGAGTATTCAGTGAGAAAATGTGCAAGTGTGCTCAGCAAAATGCCTAACACAGTCACTTCTCAAGTATTCGCTGTTATTATCGAAGACGTACCACCATAGGCATAGCACTCACAAGATTTAAAGAGACACAGAGGATAGGAACTTCCCTCAAGGAACGTACAGTCGGCTTGAGGATATAAGATTAACATACAGGAAGCAATATGAACAGCAAAGGCAACATGCCTATGACACACTGAAGCTCTACACGGCTTTACAAAGCCCACGGGCATCAAAAGCCAAGGTAGTATGGCTAATCATCAGTTAAGTGGCAAAAATAAGTAGATGCTAGAGATGGACAGCTGTAAGGTGCATGCAAATCATCCAGGGATCTCCTAATAATAGAGATCATAGTTTGGTCCTGGAGAGGGGCCTTGGATTCTGCATTTCTAAGAAGCTCCTGGGTAGTGTCCGTGTTGCTGGTCAAACCACTTATCAAGTAGTAGGGACTTAGAGAGGTGTTGGAGCATTTTCCAGGCAGCTTATGCTGCACCGCTCAAGTATGAAACACAGAAGAGGACACAAGTGAGAAGGAAAGAAAAGCCAAGAGAAATAGGCCATGAGATCTCAGCGCATCGGAGGTTTTTTCTTTTTTTTCTCTTCCCCAATTGTCATTGACCATGAAACCATCACCATCACCACCTCCAGAAACAACAACTGTTATCTGCATGAAACCTAGGCAGGGACATGGACAAGAGGGCAATCACCATGTGGCAGGAGCAGTCAATTTCCTGGGCTTACTTAGTTTCCTAGATATATTTAAGTCAAAAGCTGAGAGAAATGACATGAGGGAGCAGAGGAGGTGGATGGTGACAAAACTCAGGAACAGGATCTCCCAGCTCTACGTCCTTTACTTCTTACTCTTTCTTGTCATACAATTACTCGTGTGTTGCTCTGGTTGGTTTTTGGATAACTCATTCAAGCAGTTCTGTAGCCCCTCCCTGCCCAACACACAAGTAGGTTACTCTCTCCTGGTATTAGGGATCAAAATTCTATTCTTCTTGAGTCTTCTGTTTATCACTGGACTAAATTTAAACCATGTTTATCTTGCCAGAAAGAAAATAAAGCCTAGAGAAGAGCCAGGGTCCCAGATTACAAACCATGAAAATGTTCTGGATGTGAGAAGCACTGCAGAAATGCAGAAATGACTGACGTGTTGTCTGTGTGGGCTGTGTAATTCTAGGTAACAATGTGTGTTCATTTTGATTTATAATAATCGTAGGGGCATGCGGTGAGCTCTCTCAGTGAAGAAATGAGATCTGCCTTGGTATCTCACCTGGCTAAGCAGATCTTAAAACATACATGTCAGCTTGTCCCTTCTTCCTTGGTGTTTTTCCAAAGTCCTACCCACTTTTCTCCAGGAAGAAAATTGAGAGAGAAATTACAGGGAGGGAAAATAGTTGGCTTATTGCATACACGGATCTATTCTATAAACCCACAGGTAGAGACCGGAAGGGCATTTTGTCCCTAGGCCCAGAACAAACAGGACTTGGAGAGTGGCCTGACTGAACCCAGAGAACTTGGCCACTGGCAGAATAGAAGACTCCCTAGAGGGAGTGATTTCAGGAAACTTGAAAAGTTCCTTTAGACCAAATCCTCCCCCATCATGCTTACTTAGTATAGAAATGTATGGAATATGGAACAAAGACTTTGGTTTTGCAATTAGAGAGATTAATAATAATCGCCTGCATTTTACAGCCTTTTCACCTCCAATGGCTTGATGACAGCCACACACAGCAACAAGTACTACAGTAGTTTGTCTTTCTGGAAACCACATTTCCCTCAACATTGGCTTTTATGTTTCATAATGGCTTTTATGTTTTATGGCCTCTTTGCATCTTGTACTCTGATTATTTCAGCTTTAACAATCAGTGCTTCAAAGGTCATAGGGAGAAATCAAAGCGCCTTTTTCAAATGCTAGTGGCTTGGGTTTTGTTTCCTTTTGTCTTTTTCTTTTTTCATCCTACTCACCACATAGATTGGAGACCGACCGACTTTCCTAGAAACGAGGATCCTTTGTTTACCTACCAGCACCGGGGCTCCACACACATGACGGAAGCTGGCTTCTCATCCAAGGAAATTTCAAAATAGCTATCTCTATGCAAACACAAGAATCTTTAATTGCTGATTGTTTTTCCAAATATGTGTTGAAGTTTGACCATTTTTCCCCAAGCTGACAGAGGGTGGGGATAGAAAAAGACATCCTGAAGTGGGAAGATGGTAGATTTTAACATCTCCAGTGTCATTTTTCATAGTTTTGTGGAAAAGAGTGTGACACCTGGGGCAAAAGAAGGGATGCCCCCACCCCCATTCTGCAGAGGATGAAACACCTCAGATAATGGAAGTGTCACTGGACTCAGCTCCCTGTATCCTACCCACAGAGGACTTTGAAAGCGGAAGACCAGAAAGGCAAGGAACCAATTGACAGGCAGGTCTGGAGCCTCTGACTTCCTTTCTTCTACTCCATTACAGCTCATTATGTCTGAGAAACAAGCAAGGGGAAATTAACCTCAAGGGGTGGAGTGACCCAGCTAGACTATACTGAGATGTTTGTGTAGCACAGATTTGATAAAATCTCGACCAAGTCAATAAACAGAAATTAATTGCCTCTGAGGGAAGGTCAGTGTTGGGCCTGAATGGCCCGGTTCTGGTACTCCCATCATTTCCTGAGCTATTTCAAGATTGGTTGGGAGCAGCCCAAGGAAGCATGACCTCTGTGTGAACACCAGGGTGGACCTGAAGACACACAGGCTGGGAAGTTGTCAACAATTATGCTCTTTGCCACTGGACCTTGGAAAGGGATATTTGAGTAGTGCACTGTCCGGGACCACCAGGGGGCTCTTAACGGTGCATAAAGTTCATACCACGAAGACAGGGACGAATTATTTCAATTAGAGAAACCAATGTGAATAAAGATAAGAAGACCATAAAAGCAACAGAATTTACAACATGCATGCAGTCATACTGTCCAAAAAACTAAAGCTTAAGAAAAGCTCTGAGGGGAAAAGGACTCTTGGTTTTAAACACTGTTGGAGCATGAATAAAAATGAGAAAAACGTAGCTCCTTTTCTTGGAAAAGATGGAACACGGAAGTGTTCATATACTCACTCAACCAAAATCCACTGAATATCCCACTACACACAGAATTCAACTAAGCACCAGGGGAAAAGATAAAAGATATTTTCTCCTTCCCATAAACATAGAGAAGATCATAGACCCTTTAGAGAACCTAATCAAGTTATAAGCCAAAGATAGGAAAAGGGTTTCAGAGGGAGCGAAGGGGGAGAAAATGATGTTCAGGTGGTGAAGAGGTGAAAGAAGAAGAGAGAAACAGCATGTGGTAAATATCATAAGATCTTTGCTGGCAAATCCACAGGCTCCCCAGAAAGGGGGAAAGCTAGGTTTTTGAGTTCACCAGATTATCAACACCTACCAATTCACACCTGTCTTCTCTGATAGGAGAATGATTTTTCAGATGGGAACAAATAGAACAAATATTCAGTAGAGTAAGTGAAAAAACACTGTAGGAAAGTACAAGCTGCTCTTGGTGTGTTTATGTCTACTGGTTGTAACAACTTGCATCTCGGGATACTCAGGGGGTGTATAGAAATAACACAACTAACTCACAGTCTGTTTTCTGGAAAAAAAAATGGAGGACAGAACAGGCGTTGGATAAATGATGGCACTATTATCTCCAAAGGGGAATGACATAAACTGACAAACCAGTTAGCAGTCCTAAGTAGTATTCTAGAACAGATTATGTGCACTTGGAAATGGAGAAGTGGTCTCTAGTAACCAGTGTGCATCAGTAAGAGTGAGGATAACAAACTAACCATCTATTCTTCTGTGACCAGTTAGCACAAGACTGGCAGGTCAGGGGAACAGAATAAACATCATGTTCTGTAATTTGGCAAAGAATTCATAGATTTTCCCTTATGACCATATATATTAGACAGAGAGCAGTGCAAGCTACATGATAGCACAATGAAGGGAACATGTAAATGATCTGTGACTGAACTTAAGGGATCTTTCCTATCAGACTGATGTCTTCCTTGGTGTTTCTCAAGACTCCATCCGACCAACGTCCAGTTCAATGTTATTTCAGCGATTATGACAATTTCTTAGAAATTGTGTAGTTAACAATAGGAGAATATCATCAAGCTAAGGGTTTAGCTAACACAGGGATGAAAGAATCAGGATCTAAAATTGATGTATTTAAGTTGGGGCCTTTTGTGTTTGTTAAATTTAGGTTTAACAGAGCCTGGGCACTCAGAACATAATGGTATCATTTCATTTCATGTAAGTTAGGCCACACTTTCAATAGTATCATGTTTCTCCTGGGGGCCATATTTTTAATAGTATATTTACAGACTGTAACTGTCCTGATGAGAAAGACAGAATGATAAAAGACCTCAAAATAATTCAATATAAGGAATGATTGAGGAACTGAGGAGTGTTCGACATGGAGAAGTAATTTGGAGTGTTCATGCTGTTCAAATTATTTAAAAGGATGACATAAAAAGAGAATGACACATGTTCCTTGTGGCTCAGGAGGAAAGAACAGGGCAGTTGAATATACATTACAGGAAAATGCTGACAGTGTAAAGAACATTTTTACCACCGATTGCTGAAAAAAATGGAAAGGAAATGTTTTGGGAGTATGACAAATCCCTCACTGCTAGAGGTATCTAAGTAGATATTCAAGGGGGTAACTCAAAGACCACCTGGTAATGTCTTAAAGAGAGCCATGTCTTAGGATTAATTTAGTTGGACTAAATGAATTTCAGAGTACACTAAAGTGTGGGGCGCCTGGGTGGCTCAGTTGGTTAAGTGTCTACTTTGGCTCAGGTCATGATCTCACAGTTTGTGAGTTCCAGCCCTGTGTCCGTTTCTGCACTGACAGTGAGGAGCCTGCTTGGGATTCTCTCTCTCTCTCTCTCTCTCTTTCTCTCAAAATAAAGAAATACACTTAAAAAATAATAAAATACACTAAAGTGGAAAAAAATTCTGAATAGAAGCAGGTCAGTGACCCTAGCCCTCAACTTTATTTTCATGGGCCCTTCTTGGATTCTCTCTAATCAAAAATTCTGAGGCTGCAACTTTTAACTTCATTTCCATGATCCTGTCTTGGTCCAGATAAATGAGGTTATGCTGTAGCATCTGACAACTCCAAAATCTCAGTGGCTTGAAATAAGAGAGATCTGTTTCTTGCTCATACTATGTGCCCGTCTCATGTTGATGGAGGGCCTTAAGAATCTGAAGTGTTTTGGTTTGTGCAGCTGGCAGAGAGACAATTCAGTCATTTATGCATTGGCTGTCTCTTGCAGGCTCTTGCCTATCTAAAACTACTCACAGGATTCCCTCAACCACAAGGAGAGCAGGCAAGGTACGCCCTTCTCTACCCTGGGAGGAGAGAAGCCCGTCATCCTGAGCAGTAACTAACTAGTGACTATCTGAAATTACAAGAGTAGATTCATGCCTTCAAAAAACAAAAGAACGTTAGGAACTAGCACCGATTTCTCTTCTGGCATCAGGTCCTGTTGCTGTCTTGAACTTTCTCTGAAACTCTGAGTAGGCCCTTCACTTTTAGTACCTCAGTTTCTGTAAAATAAGGCAAGACTATTTCTCTTTCTCTCTCAGTATTGCTGTTGAGTATAAATGCAATGCAGAACAACTCATCAACCATACACATGGAGTAAATAATGAACGTTTCACCCAACACCTAAAGAAAGCAAGTATATAGCTGATAAAGCCCTGTATATTGAATGAGTTTTAGTAATTTTTTTAAATGAAGGGAGCACTCCTACCTGTGCATTTTAATATTCTTTTAACTGTTTCCCCCACTTTCCAGGGAGGTAGGTAAAAGTAGTTGCCACTCTCCATGTCACAGACACAGACTGATCACATGACCCAGCAAGGGGGCTTGTGAAGACACCCAGAGACCATATCAGGATGAGGAATATAGAGTCTGCTCCTAACTCCTGCCACGCCCGTTTGCAGACTCTCCCTCCACTCTTTGGCCTTGCTCCCTCTCTTACTCCTATTTCAATGGCTCTACAAAGTCTTGGCATGGAGAATGGAGAATGCGGGGTACTTGGGCAGTGGATGAGAAGACCTTCTGCCAATGGCCTTCTCAAAAATAGTTCCAGTTCCCCCGTGACCTGGCCTGCCCCCTCAGGGAGGTCACATGAGGGAGACTGGGAACAAGAAGGACACGTGTTGGCCCAAAGGCAGCCCAGATGTTCCAGGCGCCCACGCTCCCCCTGCAGATGGCCAAGTAGTAATGGCGTCATTCAGGAATGTGGGCCCAGGTCCATGTGCCTCCAGCCCTAGAAATGTCAGACTCAGGGCACTGGCTATGACTTGGAAGGTGAATTGGAAAGTTTGGAGGAGCGGGTCGCAGACTGGGCAGGGTGCATGCAAATCTCCGCAGTTCATTCTCCCATCAGGGAATGTTGTCCTACATCCACTGATGTAGCAGTGGCAATAGAGACAGTCGCCTGAGGGTCCTGGGGAGGGCGGGGATGTATGCGCATGCTCACACGTCACACTCATCTACTACCACTGCTTGCCAAGCCAACCAAAGAAGATTTGCTGAAGACTCAGTAAGAAAGAGCTCCTCAGAATGCAGACGGGTCCAGTGCCTGCCCTCAAGGAGCTCAGGAGTTGACTGGGGAGACAACACATAAACATGCATAACATCTAGAAAATCTTACAAGGTAGGATAGAATACAATTAAATGGTGGAATTCAGATGAGACAGTTCAGAGGTGATTCTGAATTATCCAGGAAGTTCTGATGGGTAATTTATAGTGTGGTTCATGCCTAAAGTCTGCCTCTTCCTCACTAGTCCAGACTATTTCAGCTTCTTCCAATCTAATATAAAGTTTCTTCTCAGCCAGTTAGGTAGCTATCTCCCCCAAACAAATCAGTAGAAAGAAGCTCCCTTTCACAGGGAAGCAACTAACTACACTTCTATAAGATTAACACACACACACACACACACACACACACACACACACACACACACACATACCCAATGGATCTGAAATACTTACAGCGAACTTTTCTGTTAAAATTGGTATTTTATCCTTGTCATTTTCAATTACTGACCAAATATCAAACTGTCATTCTGTCCAACTGCTTTTCTGTGCTTTTATTTATCAGTAAACATAACTGTTTGTCCCAATAGCATGGTAACTCTGACTTGGATTATCAAAGCAGGGAGAAGATCCAGAGAATGACCAAGGGAAGGGGCCATCTGATAATCCCATTAAGAAGCATCTGCATATCACTTGAAGTCAAGGACCGTGGTGGACCCTTCCCATGCTGCCTAAAATGGCAAAGCTAATGCAGCACACACTCAGGTACATGCTTGCTGGGTGAATAACATATTCATCTGTGGCGTGCTCTGCACTCACATTTTCCTTGGAAATACCAGAGTGAGAAACCTACCTCAACCAAGATGCAAATAGGACTTCCGCATTTAGTTGTTCTGGTTTTAGAATTTATCCCCCCAAACCAACTTCTATAAAAATGTTTCCTTCTTCTCTCTTTTTATGAAAATGTGATGCAGGAGGCAAGAGTCCAGTATTTTCTTTCATCAGAACTTTGAAAATGATAGGGAGTAATTCTTTATATTTGCAGAAGTTCAGCAAATGATGGAAGAGTCACAGCTAGCAAAGGCTGATAGGAAAAGAGAGAATCTCTTGCAAAACTTGCCTCAGAAAATTGGAAGAACCAGATACTATTTTGCAAGACATATTTAGTCCTCTCACCTTTCTTCCTTGGATATGTTGTGATGGAGGCAAAGAGACCCCCATTTTAATCAACTAAGTAGCTCATTTCTCATAAAGCTCAATTCATTTGTCTGAATAAGCACAGGTGATATGATGTTGAAATAGTGTTGCTTCCATTAAGTATTAACGGGGTGAACATTTTATCATAGGCCACCCAGAGGGCTGGACATGAGACCCTTTCTTTCTCGATCCTATTTTTAGAGAGCACATGTTTAACATGGCACTCGCACCTGTCATCAGGAGGCTCAACAGCCAACGGTTCATTTGTGCTGCTACCATACACGTAGCCACACGGTGAGGCCTGGGCTGGGGCTGAGTTGTGTGAAGGTCACCCTGGCCCATGGCCTTCAGATAGGGACACTCGTAGAAATGGCCCTTCAAGCTGGTCTCTCTTACCTGTAGGCCCTTAACTCAGAGTCAAACACTATCATCCCAAGGCAATAATCACAGCTGTTTTACAGGAAGGAAAATGATATTTGAGTATATTTAAAAAAAAAACAGTATGTATACATATAAATACAGACTCATAGATAAATATATATCTCTATATTATATATATATATATAATGTGTATTTACACATGAAAGATTTAAAATTATGTACCAAATGGAACAGTTGCAACCTAGAGAAGAGAAGAATGGGATTTGGGGAGAGAGGAAGAAGTTATGAAAAATTATTTTAACTTTTACCCCATGAACCTTGGTATTGTTTCAATGGTTAGCCACTAGAATGTTTTCATTAGCACTTGCGTATTTTTTAAATCTCTTGGCACATAATATGAACTTAAAGGGAAAAAAAAGAGAAATAAGGAGGGAAAGAAAATGGGAGAGAGGCATCTCTTGGTGGCATCACCAGGGAGAGAAAAAAAAAGAAAAGTGCAGTCCGGGGCAGGTTTCGTTGCTGGAGGGCACTCCTGGCCTGGGCCCCCACACAGATCCGTCTCCTGCACCGCATAGCAGCTGCAGCAACATGGGAACTCAGTAATGAGAGCAGCTGTCCTGTACTGAGGGATAGATATTTGCTCCTAATGGCGCTAGATGCATTATTGAATTCAAGTCTCACATCAACCCTATCGCGGAGCTACAATTATTCCCCCCATTTTATAAAGGAGGAAACAAAGCACAAAGAGGTTAAGTAGCTTCCTCAAGGTCACAGGAATTAGTCTGAGGCAGGCTAGCATTTAAGCCATGATGAAATGACTCTGTAGCCCAAGCTCTTAATAACTGCTGATATAGAAGCAGAGGGGGAATCTCTGGTTACCACGTGCGACCTACCATCGCTAGGAAGTTACCCTAGGCTGTTTTGGAGATCATCCGTCCATTTTGTGAGCTCTTCTAAAGAGTAGAAAGATGGTAGCAGGAATCTGACCCTTCTCCAAGGGAGATTTAACAAGCAATTTCCATCCCCTTCCTGTCCCCCACCCAAGAGTTGCTGCCCTGGGTCACCTGGCATTGGGGAAATTGTCCATCTTGCTGCTGGCAATAATGCCATCAATGGTGAAGTTCATTTAAGGTTTTATGAACAAATACTCTGACTTTAGGATTGGGGGTGGGGTAGGGGATGTTTAATCATCCCATTCTCTCCTGCAATATCCACTCCTCTGCGGGGTCCATATTTCTGAATCATCTCTCAATTAGAATCAACCGCCCATAGCATGCTCTGTTTCAGAAATGTGTCTCTTGATTTTAGCCTCTACACATTTTTTTTTTCTGTTTTGCTGTATCGCTTATAATGTTTATGCAGCTGTTTGGAGAGCTAAATATGCAATCAGTGTGATGCACTCATGTTCCTTCCTTATCAGGGAAGGAAGAAAATGCCAACTTGAATTTTATACAATTTTCAAGAGCTCCATGATGCAAAATGATAAGTTCACTTAATTGATGTGATCTTAATTGGAACCACAAGGGAAATTGGAATGCATATAGAGTTCGGTTGTTTGTGTTTTTAATAGCACTGTTTGGCTGAGATTGGACCATTATCTCCCTCTGGCTCCCCAAATGATGGAAAGTTTGTATTTCTGAAGTTTGCTGAAAACGGAATGCTATATTTCAGTACTTTTGTAGTCTTTTCTGTTACACTGTTTCATATGAGATTTGGAATTTTGGGGTTATGCTTTGAGAATGAACTATCATAGTATATATATGTATATATACACACATATATATATTCATTATCAACTGAATACTTATTTATTCACTTGTTAATTCAAACTTCTATTCATTCAACGAATATTTATTGAGCCCCAGCCATCTCCTGGTCTCTGTTGATAAACAAAGGAGATGGACAGATGAACAAGATTAAATCCTGCTCTCAAGATCTCACCATGAGGCCATGTGGCAGGTCTTGGATAGAGATACGTAAACGGTATTGAGGGAGCAGGCAAGAAGGTATATCTAGAATGCAGATGTTCAATAGATTTAAAATATAAGGATGAATATTTTACCTGAGCATGGAAAAAAGATGGCCCAGGAGTCAAAGAAATTGGAAAGATTTTACTTGGTGTTCAATTTCTCTTGCCTGTGTTAATCAAACTGAACAAACTTCAAATAGCGTAATCATTTTCTTTTATCAATGATGTTCTTCCCTTCATTTTGTATAGGAAGAGCTTCTTTTTTTTTTAAAAAAAAAGGGAGAGTCCAACAATGTATTGAAAGTTTATTGATAAGTATGCATAGTTCTAGGGTGCCGGATAACAATACTACGTATTTCCGTTGGAAGCACATTTCATAAAGGATCAGATTACATGAACTGCAAACGGGATGTTACTTTATCTATAATAGTACCTTCATATCAATGTATAATCAGTTACCCAGATTTATTTGTTTAACATTCAAAGAGATATTTTCAATGCATTTTCAGGGCTATTCATATGCAAATAATTTAATGGAACAGTCCGAAGATGTGTAAGGACAAAGCCCCTACTGTACTTTCCCAAATGGAAGTAAGAAAAAAGTGACCCCACTGACATCCTGGTGTTTGCTACTTTCCTTTGGGATGACCAAAGACCCTAACCACACCCTAAAAAGAAGAAACATTTCAAACATTGACAAGACTGGAATACTCAGGAGAAGAAACTCCCTTGCAGTGGGAAGAATATTGAACAGAAATGATCAAAAAGATAGAGAAATGCATTCTATTCCTTGCTCATCACTTAATGTGACTTTGAAGAATTCCTCAATGTTTCTAATCCTCAATTTCTTCATCGAAAATATTGGCGAGTGGGATGTATGATCCATCAACTTGAAAAGCTGAATTCTAATGGAAATACAACATGTGAAATGACTCTTTGTTACATACATTGAATTAATCAGTAGAAGGATTAGGGAAAGAGAATTTAGTTAAAAGAGCTTTTACGGAGAATCAGAAGACCATATTTCTACTTTCAAGTTTCCTACTAACTTAGTGATGTAATCTTGGACCAGTCATTTCCTCTGTCCATAGTTGCCTCATCTACGAACCAGTGTGGGATATGTGGGGAGTGGATTAGGGACACAGACTATGTTCTTGCTATTCTGCCTTCCATTTCTAGCATTCAATGGGTCCACACCTGGGTCAAGATTCCCTGGATGTTTGTCTCTAGTTTCCCTAAAATATAATTCTGAGTGACTTTTCCAAGACAACTCAGATTTTGAAGTTCTGATGCTATTGAAATTAAACAAAACTGGTTTTCGTTCTCTTACTTTAGACCTTGTGATAAACACCTTCATGCGTAAGATCATATAGAAGCCTCTTTCTTCCATTTTCTTTGACTTTTTCCAAACTAAAGGGCTTCCTATCCCTTTGAAGACTGGTCACCCATAAAAAATGGGTCAGTACATCTCACAGCTTGTTCTTTTTTCGAGGTCTTCGTGTTTGTGATTTAATGTGTGGAGACATAAGATGGAGCACGTGTCCTTGCAAGTTCTCTCCAAATTTCAGGAGACTTTGGTATATGTCATAAGTCTGCTTGATTTGCTTACTTGAAGTTCCAGTAAATAAAGAATTGTAAAAAATTATTAGGAAACGTCTGAATTTTTATTACTGCCTTTGTTAAATGTTAGTCTTCCTCGCATTCCTGGGTCCCGTGAAGAAATATAGTAATAATTTAATAAAATTTGGAGCTGTTCACACTTGCTGAAATTTTTATAATTTATTCTTCATAGACAGTTTTCATAGGTATTAGCCTTGCAAAACATACAAACTAGGTAACAGTCGTCCATTTAACAGATTGGAAACCCAAAATGTGGGTGACCTGTAAATGACCTGTCCACAAATGCATATCTAAGAAACGCTGAAGCAGGAATTGCAAGTCTGTTTTCTGTTGCCTGGTTCTGTCTACTTTCCACCAATTCCCCCCCTTCCCATCTTTAGTAACAGTTCATTTACTGCGCCCTGTGCAGTGGCGCTTCTCCAAAGTGGGTCACTTGTGAACCCCAGGGAGCATTCAGTGGACGCAGTAGTGATTTCAGCCTCTATGGCATGAGTATGGTGATCAATAAAAGATTTTCTTCCAGCTATTTACCTCTCATACTCACTTTTTCCTCATTTTAACTTGTCAGTGACCTTGAAATGGTATTGAAACTAAACATCTTTAAGCAACTTATTTATTAATGAATTGCTTTATAACATTTCTTGGGAATTCTTGGGTGGAAATGATTCCTTTCTATTTTAGAAAGCAAAACATTAAGTAGTATGTTTCTTTTTTTTAAATTTTTTAACATTTATTTATTTTTGGGAGACAGAAGGAGACAGATCATGAGCAGGGGAGGGGCAGAGAGAGAGAGAGAGAGACAGAATCAGAAACAGGCTCCAGGCTCTGAGCTGTCAGCACAGAGCCCGATGCGGGGCTCGAACACACGAACTGTGAGATCATGACCTGAGCCGAAGTCGGACGCTCAAGTGACTGAGCCACCCAAGCGCCCCATTAGTAGTATGTTTCTTCTGTCCTGAGTTGGGAGGCTTGAGGCTCCACAGGCTGGATTTCTGATAGCAATAGCTGAGGGATAGCTGGTTGTATTTCTCCCACCTGGAGGTCATGGTCAGAAGTAGATTTATGTGGAAACAACTTTAAGGTCCATCAAACAATGAATGGATAAATAAAGTGTGGTGTACATGCATGTATAGCATGTTACATTTGGCCATATAAAGAGATGAACTAATGTTACATGCTAGGACATGGATGAACCTTGAAAACATTATGTTAGGTAGAAGAAGGTAGTCATAAAAGACGATATATTGTATGATTCAACTGATATGAAATATCCAGAGCAGGGAAATCTGTAGAGACAGAAAGCAGATTCACAGTTGTTTTGGGCAGGGAGGGGGAGGAGATGGGGGAATAAGTGGGTGATAGCCAAAGATTATGGAGGTTGGTTTATTTGTTTATTGAGGTGATGAGAACGTTCTTTTTTTTTTCATTGTTTTTATTTATTTTTGAGAGAGAGCGTGAGTGGGGGAGGAGCAGACAGGGGAGGAGGGAGGATCTGGAGAGGGAGCACTGTCTCTGTGCTGACAGCAGAGAGCCAGTTGCGGGGCTCGAACCCACAGCCATGATCATGACCTGAGCCAAAGTCGGACACTCAACCAACTGAGCCACCCACGTACCCACAGGTAAAGAAAATGTTCTAAAATTGTTGGTGGTAATGCTTGTACACATGCATGAATAATTAAAAACCATTGAATTGTACACTTTGAGTGAATTATATGGTATTGAGATATTGAATTAAATCTCAATAATGGTATTTTTAAAAATAAGTAGATGTATAATCATACAGTATTCTCTCTTTTGCTCTCCGTTACAAGATGAGCCACCCTGACCCTCTTGGTCATTATAACAACATTTACCTACCATCCCCTTAGCCCAGGACTGACTAATGAACATTCTAGCTATAGAACCCTTTTCCTGAAAGTCATAAAACCCCTCTGTCTTTTCCTAAAATAAATAGCTTTTCCCCTTGAACTCCTGAAACATTCAATTCAAATGTCTACCCTACTCACTTTTTATTATCTCAGTTGTCTATACTCAACCATGAACTTATCCACAGCAGGGGACATTTCTTGTTTGTCTTTGAATCTCTAACACCAAACATTGTGCCTCATAGCAAGTAGGTTTTGCATAAAAATGGGGGGAAAAAAGAAGGAAAGAAGAAAGAAAGGAAAGAACATGCAAGGAAAAACTATCATTTCATTTCATCAGGACTCATTGAATTCCTGAACACCTAGAGTATAATAGATGCTTTCTGTGCAAAGGTCTGCATCAGATTCACGCTGATGATGCCTTCAAGCAGCATGCAACTGAGTTATGGGCTAGACTCAGGTTGAATTTATGCACACCTGTGGAATAACAACAGTGAATGCTGTCAGAATATCTGCCTTTAAGACAAACTAACGTTGGTTTATAATAAATATAATATTACTCTTCAAATTGTTGCCTGGAGTAGCTTCATATATGAATGTCAGCATATGAGTTTCTTTGGTCTGTGTTGGTTATAAACTCAAGTCCCAGGACCTTACTGTCCACATCTTTTATGTCTCCCAAAGCATGACTACAGAGCAATTTATTAATAAAGACTTATTCTCTGAATAAATGGCTAAAGGGCAACAGGTAGTGAATTTTTAAGGACACCTGTCACTGTGTGCAAGCTTTAATGGTAAGGTCAAGTTGGTACTTTTTGTATCCACCATTAACAAAACAACCTGATTCTTCACACATGAGGTTTCCAGTTACTCCATGTGTGAGTCTCTATCACGGGCCATTTTGTGGCATTGATGTAAAAGAAAGTATTTACCTAAAAGAACTTTTGTGTCTCCAACACAAAGAGATCAAATTATTGCATCTGTAATCCTGTGGACACTAGTGGCCAAGTGCAAAGAGGAACGTTTTCTGTTTGACCTCATGACTCCAGGCACACCACCCTGTCCTGTCTTGGCTGCCAAATCATTGTGTGTGTGAACGAGTCAGGTGCTGTTCAGCTCTTTCTACAGTAACATTCTGTTTGGTCCATGCCAAAATGTAAATCATTATCACCATGAAGCACTTATTAAATATCTATGTATGATGCTGAAGAACAGGTGTTATAGCTAGAGTCCTGGCCTGCCATGACTTTATATACCCTCTTAGGCAGATTTGAAAACTGAATTAAAATTTGGTTGTTACCTATAAAGAGACATTTTTAGCAAAGACAACAAGAATATGGTTTCTCACATTGTCTACACAGAGCATTTTTTAGGAAATATGAGGCCAATTATTCATTCAAGAATGTGTATTTGAAAGTAAGGTGTGGGAGTACTGGAGTGCTCGGTTACTACTTTTCTACTGGGAAACCTGATCCACTGGAGAGAGACGGTGATGGGCTCAGATCCAGGAATTACGGGCACTATTTCCAGTGCTTCCAACAACTCAGCAAGTCTGGCTTCACAGTGCCTGGGGTAAGGCCAACCTCAGGGCGATGTGAGGCCACACTGAGAGTCCCTAAGTGGCCTCATGCGTGAGCAAAATCATGTCCCTGTAAGTTCATGGACTTTTATATGTGCAACTCTTCAAGAGACCAGGCTTCTGGATGGGCGGAACATGATGCAGGCACCAGAAGTTGCATGTGTGGGGTTGGTTTGAATCCTCCTTCTCACTAACTTCTCCACATTCATTCACTTGATTCAGCAAGTATTTACTATGCAGCTACTATCTACCAGACACTGTTCTACATACCAGGGGAGTAAGTGAAGCATAAAACAGTCTCTCCCCATGGGAGAGTCTCTGGTGGAAAAAGTGTACTTATGTGGGTCAAGAGGTACAAGTTTTGTTCTCCCGCAAGGCATTCTTTGAGCCGGCTTAGTTATATGTATATCCGCCTATGGATTCCCCTTCTAGCCGAATACTTTCTTGACCAGAGGGACTCATGTGAGAAAGATGGCTAAGATCTTACCAAGAATGCTTCCTCTAACTTAGCGCAAAGTCCTCATCTTGAAGAATAATGTCTTATTCCTAACAATCCTTTGTGATAGGCAGTGAAAATAGTAAGAAGTAAGGCTCCAGAGTCTGACTCTGTTTAGATTTGAACACTGGCTCTGCCACTCACTAGCTATTATGCTACAAGGTAAGTGCTGTGGACTGAACGTGTCCTTCCCACCCCTGGATTCATATGTCAAAGCTGCCTCCTCCTTCTCCTTTCCTTTCTTCTTCTTCTTCTTCCTCTTCTTCTTCTTCTTCTTCTTCTTCTTCTTCTTCTTCTTCTAATATTTATTTGGGGGGAAAGTGCAAGTGGGGGGGAAAGGCAGAGAGAGGGGCACAGAGGATCTGAAGTGGGCTCTGCACTGACAGGCTGACAGCAATGAGCCTGATGTGGGGCTCAAACGAATGAACTGTGAGATCATGACCTGAGCTGGTCAGATGTTCAACCAACGGAACCACTCAGGTGCCCCCAAAGGCTACTTTTCTTAATGACATGGTATTTAGAGGTGGGGCTTTGGGGGAGGGATTAGGTCATGAGGGTGAAGCCCTCATGAATGAGATTAGTGGCCTCATAAAAGACACTCCAGGGAGCCCCCCTTCCCCTTCTGCCGTCTATGAACTAGAAAGCGTGTCTTTGGACACTGAATCTGCTGGATCTTGGATTTCCCAGCTTCCAAAACAGAGATATAAATATGTGTTGTTTATAAGTCACCCGGTCCGTGGCGTTTGTTACAGCGACCTGAGCAGACTACAACAGCAAGTTACTTTAAACTGTCTGCATCTTGCCTTCCTTCTTTGTAAAATGGGAAGAATGTTAATAGCTGCCTCTGAGAGTACCTGTGAAGAATAAATGAGGTAACTCACGTAAAGCATCTGACCTGTCATACATGGTCCTTTCTAGCTTTTGGATTAACTGATAATAGATACGCTGGTTTCGGATGGGCCAAAACTGCCTCACTGCGCTCATTCTCTCAGCTCTATTCCAGCTTCCTTGGGGCAGAGGCCCTCTTTTGTACATCATTCTGTTTCCCATGGTAATCTTTCCAATGGTTCTACACACAGTAGGGGATAGGAAGTGCTGCTGAGAAAATGAATTAGATATCATTTTACTGCCTTGGTATTGCTGAGGAAAACATCCAGTGTACAAAGTCACCTACCTCATCTTCCATCTGCCTTCCTTCTGTCCACAGCCCCGGAATCTCCCCGCCAGCCAGAGCCCAGACCTCAGGCATTTCTATTTCATCCACTTTCATTTGTTCAAAATACCCAATCAAACTCCAGTGACCAAGTCTTCTGTTGTCATACTGCTCAATTCATTCTGTGGCTTTCATTCCCCCAACACCACCCCTTATCATTTTATGCCCTTTGTTGGTGAAGTACGTATCTCTGCTTCAGGTTACGGATATTGAATATTTGGTTTTTATCCATTGACTACAACCAAACAGGTGTCATTTTATCATCACATAACAAATATACGTTAATAGTGAGTTCTCACTGCTTATAAATCCCAAGGATGGGAAAGACAGCAAGTAGGGATAGCATATCTCAGAATCATCTTGAAACCTCTTCCTCTATTTTCTTCATAAACTAAAAAAGCAGGCTCAAGCTCTGGTTTATTATCTAAAGATAGTAAGTGTCTGTTATTTTCAGGAATCACCACCCCACTTGTGAATGATATTACTGTATAAAAAATATTGTAAGTAAGAACTTCTGTAATGATACTGAATTGATCAGAGCTCAAGAAAACTCTCTTTGACTCCTCCATCTCAAACAGTTCTGAAAGACTGGACTTCTTATGTTGAAAATAAGTAACCAGACAAAGTTCTTGTTTCTCATAGCTTAATCTATATCAACATTTATTAATCACTTCATTCCATTTGCTTTTATAGTCACGTTGTACCCATGCTGGACTGCAAATAGGTGCAAAAAACACCTAGGAAACTTTTAAAACAAATTTTATCCTGGACTTCTGGAAAGGATAAATTAGTGAAGGGTGGATTTATCCTTTTGCCTGAAACAATAAAACGTGGAAAATAATATATGAAACAATGGAATTAAAAATACTGGATGTCAGACAATGAAGGACAGTGAAAATTGAAATGGAAAAACCAATGAGATGAGCTCTAGGCTACCCTCAGGTACTGCCTTGAGAAAGTTTCAGGAAGTGACACAGGCAAGGGGAACCCAGACAGAGCCCTGAAGTCTTCCTGATTGAAGGGTCAGAGCTAGAATTTCAGGTGTGCTGAGAGAACTACAGCTCATGGTGCAGAATACAGGGCAAGAGAGAGCTCTGGGGAGAGAGAACACCAGAGACCTGCAGATTCTGTCTCCAGAGTATTCATCTAAACACTGATTATCACAAGAATGTCAATTAACTACTTATGGCTGGGGAAAGAACCATTCTGAAAGATTAGAACAAAGATTAGCCAAGAATTCACAAAAGGCTGAAAATATTACCCATCCATAAGAACCACAATGGAAAACCTCATACTTTAGAGAGAATTGGTTAGAGTTCAAAGAATAATCTCACCTCAGTAGTGGGAAAAAATAACTTTAGGCTGAAATTCAGCTTCTATCCAACCTAACAAAGCTTAAAAGCAAAACTCCAAAGGACCAAACTGTTTTAAGGTGACTCAAGCATGTCCCAGAACAAAATTCTAGAATATTTATAAGAATATAAAAATATACTGAACACCAAAATGAAAACCAAAATCCTTCACATCCAATAAAAAAAATTACCAGGCATGCAAAGAAGAAACTACCACCAATGATGAACAGAAAATTCAATAAATATGATTTTTTCTTGTCATTTAAATCTCTTCAAAAGATAATCAAATGCTTAAAGGAAAGTTACAACATATGTAAAAGTGGATTTTATGAAAAGGACTCAGGTGATCCAATTAGAAGACAGGAACATTGAAATAGTTGTTGTAATTGATTCCATATATTCAAGAAGCTAGAAAAAGATTGAACATGCTAAGTAAAGATATGGAAGACACACAAAAGACCCAAGTAGAACTTATAGAGAAAAACCATAATGTCTGAGAAGAAAGACACACTGGATGGAATAGCATCAGATTAGTCATTGAAGAAAAAAGATTAGTGAGCCTGAAGACATAGGAATAATAACTTTGCAAAATTAAATACACAGAGAAGAAACTACTGAAAAAAGTAAACATAGCATCAAGAATCTGATGCAAAACTATAAATTTAATTACTTGATTATTAGTTTTAAGCGGCTAAACATACATCTCCTATAAAGGAGATGGTGAGGAGAGACCTTTAAAGAATAACAGACAAAACTCTTCCAAATTTGATGAAAACTACAAACCACAAATCCAAAATGCTCAACAAATCCTAAGCATAGGAAATATGAAGAAAGGTACACTAGGAAAATCAAAATTAAATTACGACAGGGATAAAGTGAACAACTCAAAAGCAACCAGAGAAAGATACATTATGAACAGAAGTGCAAATATAAGAATGACGGCAGATTTTTGTCAGAAATTACACAAGCCAAAAGTGAGCAGAGTACCCAGGTGGCTCAGTCAGTTAAACTTCCGACTCTTGATTTCAAGCCCCATGTCAGGCTCCACACTGACAGCACAGAACCTGCTTGGGATTCTCTCTATCCCTCTCTCTCTCTGTCCCTTCCCCATTCTCTCTCTCATGTATGTAAACTCTCTCTCTCTCTCTCTCTCTCTCGCTCGCTCGCTCTCTCTCTGAAAATAAATAAACTTTAAAAAAAGAGATAGAGAGCAAAGCAACATTTCTAGTGTTAAAAGAAAAAAAAACTATTATACTAGAATACATTACCCAACAAAAATATATTTGAAAAATGAAGGTGAAGTATAGACTTTTTTAAGGATAGAAAAGCTGAAAAAATCAACCATCAACTGACCAGCACTATAAGAAATATTAAAGGCAGTCCATCATGTAGAAGGAAAATGATACCGGGGAAAACTTGGACCAATACAAAGAAATTAAGAACACGGAAAATGGGAACTACTTGGATAAATATAAATGCCTTTCTCCTGTTATTTAAACCTCTTCAAAATATAATCAAATGCTTAAAGGAAAGTTATAACATATGTAAAAGTGGATTATATAAAAATGACCCAAAGGCTGGCAGTAAAGGGATGAAACTATATTGGTTGGTAGTATACACCAGGCTTCTGTAGAAATTAAAAAGCTATTTTTCAAATGCATATGAAAACGTAAAAGACCTGGAATAGATGAAACAACTTGGAAAAAGAAAAACAAAGTTAGAGGACTAATATTACCTAATTTCATCGTCTGTTACAGAACTACAAAAATCAAGACAGTATGGTAATGGCAACAAAATAGATCAATATGATGAATAGAGAGTCCAGAAATAGCCCCACATATTGATTGCCTATCAATTTTTGACAAAGTTGCCCAAGGCAGTCCTGTGGAGAAAGGGTAGTCTTTTCAACAAACAGTGCTGAAAAACTTGGATATCCATATGTATACATGGGAAATTCAGTCCATACCATGCACCATATACAAAAAGTGAAGCTCAGAAGATAGTAAACTTAAATGTAAAAAACCTAAAGGTATAAAACATCTGGAAGACAATATAGAAATAAATCTTTGTGGCTTTGGATTAAGGAAAAATTTTGTAAATATATCACTGAAGGCAGAATCCAAAAGAGAAAAAAAATGATAAAACTAAGGACATTTGCTCTTTAAAAGATACTGTTAAGAGATAAGCCACACCTTTCAATAGATGCAAAAGAAGCATCTGATAAAGTACAACAGCCATTCACGATAAAAAGCCTTCAATAAAGTAGGTTTAGAAAGAACATACCTCAACATAATCAAGGCCATACATGGAAAACTCACAGATAATATCATTCTCAATGGGGAAAAACTGAGATTTTCCTCTATGGTCAGGAACAAGCCAGGGATGTCCATTCTCACCACTGGGATTCAACATAGTACTGGAAATACTAGCCTCCACAATCAGACAACAAAAAGAAGTGAAAGGCATTCAAATCAGCAAGGAAGAAATAAAATTTGACTAAAATATGTATGGAACAAACACAAAAGATACCAAAAAGCCAAAGTAATCTTGAAAAAGCAAAAGTAAAGCTGGAGGCATCACAATTCCAGACTTCAAGTTATATTACAAAACTGTAGGCATCAAGACAGTATGGTACTGGCACAAAAACTGACACATAGATTAATAGAACTGAAAAGAAAACCCAGAAATGAACCCCCACTAAATGGTAAATTAATCTTCAACAAAGCAGGAAAGAGTATCCAGGAGAAAATAACCAGTCTCTTCAACAATGTTGTTGAGAAAACTGGACGGCAACTTGCAAAAGAATGAAACTGGGTCACTTTCTTACACCATACGCAAAAGTAAATTCAAAATGGATGAAAGACCTAAATGAGACAGGAAACCATCCAAATCCTAGAGGAGAACACAGGCATGACCTCTCTGACATCGGCCATAGCATCGTCTTACTAGATATGTCTCCTGAGGCAAGAGGGAAGGGAAATAAAAGCAAAAATAAACTATTGGGACTTCATCAAAATTAAAAACTTCTACGCAGTGAAGGAAACAGTCAACAAAACGAAAAGGCAACCTATGGAATGGAAGAATATATTTGCAAATGACATATCAGACAAAGGGTTAGTATTCAAAATAAAGAACTTATCAAACTGAATACCCAAAAAACAAATAATCCAGTTAAAAATGGGCAAAAGACATGAATATTCCAAAGGAGACAACCAGATGGCTAACAGACTCATGAAAATGTGCTCAACATCACTCATCCTTGGGGAAATACAAATCAAAACTACGATGAGATACCACTTCACACCTGTCAGAATGGCTAAATTAACAATATAAGAAACAATAGGTGTTGGCAAGGATGCGGAGAAAGGGGAATCCACTTACACGATTGGTGGGAATGCAACCTGGTGCAGCCACTCTGGAAAACAGTATGGAGGTTCCTCAAAAAGTTAGAAATAGAACTACCTTATGGTCCAGCAATTATGCTCCTAAGTATTTACCCAAAAGATATAAAAGTACTGATTCGAAGGAACACATACATCCTGATGTTTATAGCAGCATTATCAACAATAGACAAATTATGGAAAGAGCCCAAATGTCCACCGACTGATGAATAGATAAAGAAGAAATGGTATATATACAATGAAATATTACTCAGCCATAAAAAAGAATGAAATCTTGCCATTTGAAACAATGTGGATGGAGCCAGAAAGTATTATGCTAAGCAAAATAAGTCAGAGAAAGACAAATACCATATGATTTCACACATATGTGGAATTTAAGGAACAAGACAAATGAACAGAGGGGGAAAAAGAGAGAGGCAAACCAAGAAACAGACTCCTACCCACAAAGAACAAAGTGAGGGTTGCTGGAGGGGAGGTGAATGGGGAGATGGGTTAGATGGTGACGGGGACAAAGGAAGGCACTTGCTGTAATGAGCACTTGTTGCATGTAAGTGATGAATCACTAAGTTCTCCACCTGAAACTAATATTGCACTGTAGGCTAACTAGCTGGGATTTAAATAAAAACCTGGGGGGAAAAAGAGAGACAAACCACAGACTCAGAGAAAATACTTCCAAATTATATACACGATAAAGAACTTGTTCCCTAAAATGTAAAGAACTCTCAAGAACCTATAGTAAGAAAGCAAACCACCAAATAAGAGCAAACAATTTGAACCAACGCTTCGCCAGAGAATAAAACACAGCTGGAAAATAAACACGTGAAAAGATGTTCAACATTAGTAGCCATTGGATAAATGAACACTGAGAGGTTGCTTCACACCCATTAGACTGTCTAAAACTGGCTTCTTGGAAGGTAAATTGATACAACTACTTTGTAAAACAGTTTGCCTCTTAAAAATTTAAATATACATTGTCCATAGGATACAAATATTCCACTCCTAGGATATTCACCTAAGTTAAATGAAAGCATGTACTACGATAAGACTTATACACAAATGTGCATAACAGCTCTATTTGAAATAAAACCAAACTGGAAAACTCAATGAGGATGATTGATTTGTTCATTACCTAGGTTCTGGGTGGTTTCAAGACTGCAGCCATGTGAAAGCTTATTAAACTATGTACTTCAAACATGTGCAGTTTGTTATATATCAATTATGATTCCACAAAACTGTTAAGCATGATTATTCCTATGACTTACATCAGATAATTAACTGGGCTTGGGAATTGCCTGAGGTAGGCCATTCTGGACACACATCACCTTATTGGCTATCATTTGAGCTACTTTTCAACTCAAGTTATATCAAAAACTGTGCATGATATTCAAAATATAGCTACTATTCTCAGGGTATATGAAGCATAGCCGGGAGACCGTCAATGTATTAGTATGCTCACGCTAAGCCCTTTACCGGGTGCTGGGAATGGAAAGATGAATAAGGAATGGTCTTTGGAGTCCATAACTGATTATTACGATAGATATATATATATATCTTTATATTATGTGCATATATAATAAATATATACAAAGGGTGATAACGGAATACATCAAAAAATGGTTTGGCCAGCTATGGCTGGTCAGAGAAGTCTTGATATGGTAAAATCTAAGCTGAGGATTGATGAAGTCACAACTCTGGAGAAATTTAAGGGGCATTACATGCAAAGGAAATAATATGTATAATCAGAGACAAGAGTGAGAATTAAATGTAGGGGAAGAAGAAGAGTGTCAGCATGACAGGGAGTTAGAGAATTGGGACTGGGGGTATGTATAAGGATCTCAGAGCAGAAAAGGCTCCAAGCCATCCTTAGGACTTTGTGTCTACGACTAAAGTGATGGATTGCCCCTGAAGTGTTTCTACTTAGGGAGTAACATGTCTGAGATATTGTAGGGGGAAAAAACACTCTGTATTGGGTAGCATTGAAGGCTAGACGAGGTGTAGGAAGCTCAGGTAGATGAGTGAAATAATAATAAAATTGAAAGAAGCCGGAAGCCTGAACCAAGATAGTGAAGGTGGGATTTGAGGTATGAATAATTGCAGAAAATGTCCTTGGGTTCCACTGTCAGGAACTGAGTCAAGGAACACAAGAGAAGAGTAGTTTATGGAAAGGTGTTGAGTCCAATTCTGAACACCTTCATGTGCCCATGGAAATCCAAAATGGTATGTGACATAGGAAATGAGGTTTAACTGTATCTATACATTATTTCCCTCAAAATTGAAAGCCTGTTGCAAATACAACTAAATGTCATTGCTTGTTAATCTAGACCAGTAATACAAACAGCATGCTTTACTTATGTTCCTTAGTTTTCTGTAAATTTGAAACATTTCAAATTTAAATTAAAAAAATGATATGCAATAGACAGTATGGCAAACTCAAAGTCTCTCTGCCATAATTTAACTGAAAGCTAAATAAATTAATAAGCTAACCTTTTAAGACACTGCCTGAACTCACAAAAAAAATGCCAGGGAAATTTTTAAACCTCAGTCTAAAAATTGTTTTTAAGCAAATTCATGCTGGGTTCCCGGAATCTCAAATCTAATACTGGGATCCAGCAGGAAATGAATGTATGACATCCTCTTCATTTATTCGGACCCTCAAAAGGGACTAAGTGGTTGGCAGGAAGGAATTAACCTCAATTTAGGCCCCCAGTATTCATACAGATAAAATTTGATAAAACAAGAACACACACACACACACACACACACGCACACATACACACAAAACTGGCGAGTGATGTACTATGAATGGTGGCAAAAACACAACAGATTTAGATCCCTAAGTTCCTCATATATTGGAATTGCCAGGTAAAGAATAATTATGTATAAAATGTTAAATGACATGAAATATAAAATTTTGAAAATGAGTGAGGAACAAAACTATCAAAAACAACCGTATAGATTCTAATAAGACCACTCATAAAAGAACCCTTCCATAAAAAGAAAAATATTTTCATGAAAATTTAAAACTGACAAATGAGATAAAGAGAATACTAGATACCACTGAAAAGAGGGTTGATAAGCCATGAAACAAAACTGAGGAAATTACTCCAAATGAAGCAAAGAGATAGAGAAAATATGAAAGAGAAATAAGCATGGAGGAGAGAGTGAGAAGGTCTCACATATGCCTAGTCCAAAGCAGAGGCTACAAAGGCTCAAGAAGACAAGGACAGAATTTTCCAAAGCTGGTCAAACACATGAATGAGAAGGATGAATGAACACAGTATGACAAGCTGGAAAAAATAAAGAGAGATGGACCAATCACGCTCTACGGAGACTACAGGATGCTGAAGACAAAAAGAAACACATATCTACCTCCCCTCCCCCTAAATGGCAGGTTGCCCAACAGTGATATATTAAGAGCAATAATAGAAGCCAAATAATCCATTTTGTTGAGAGAAAATTACCGTCTATTACAATTATATACTGAGCAAAATGATCTTTTAAGAATGAGGTAGTTTTATGTAATACAATCTTAGAAAATATCAATTAAATGAATGTGTACAGACTATAACTAATAAAAAAAAATGGTTCCAGAAGAAATAGTGAGAAAAAGACTAGCAAATGTATGGAAATATAAAGAGATAACACCCGTATGAAATGATGAAAAAATATGATTTAATCTAGCGGTTGATTTATTTTTTTTAATGCCTGAACTAAAAGACTTGGACTTGAATTGCTTGAATGTCAAGAAGGAGTGTCTGGAGTTAAAGTGTCCTAAGGCATTTATATTTTCAGAAGGAAGAAATATTTTATTAGCTTTAGATTTAAAAAAATAAAGAGTGCATAATAAAATTTCAAGTAATAGAAGCAAAAGCATAGTAAAACTTAGCAACTGAATTGGAAAATGGAACAGGGAAAAAGAACAAATTGTTTTGAAATGCTGAATAGAATAGATGGGCACCCACATATTATAATATATTACAAGTCATTATAAATTAAATATGATGCAAATAAAACATAATTTAATATGAAAAAGGGAAGAAAAGAGTTACTTTGTAAATAACTCTAGAGGTATTCCTGCAAAGTAAGGAACAGGCAAGTGTGTCCATTATATCTACTACAATTTCACATTACTCTGGAGTTACTACCCAATGCAATTAAACAAGCTAAAACAATTAGGAACATAAGAATAAGAAAAGGAGAAATAAAACTTCTTTTATTATAGCTAACAAGATAATATACATGGAAAACCTTAGAGAATCAATGATTGGATTAACTCAACAATAAAATCATTCAACAAAGCAGCAGGATATAAAATTAACATGCAAAGATCAATGATATTCACACATACAAATAACCCACAGATAAGGATAACTCCATTTACGATAGCAATAAAAAAATTAAAACATTAGAATAAACTTAATAGGAAATATTTGAAATATGTATATGAAAAAAGTCTAATTCTCTCCTGAAGGACATAAAGTGGCTAAGAATAAAGACATCCTTGTTTGTTAGTAAAGCTTGGCATTGTTAGGGTATTAGTTATTACTAAATTAGTTTATAAATGGAATGTGATCCAATAAAACACCTATGAGATTTTGTCATGGAAGTAGTTAAGTTGGTATCATATGAAAAATCAATACCCAAGAATATTTAGGAAAACATGCAAAGGAAAAGAGGAGTCTCTTCCCACCAGATATTAGTAGACAGACAATAGAATAGGATCGAAGTTCAGAAATGGACCCAACCACATATTGAAATCTGATATATTATAAAGGTGGTTTTTCATTCACTGGAGAAAACAGTCTTTTCAATAAGTAATGACAAAGATAAAATTACACACATATTAAACACCAACATGAAGTCCAAATGGATCAGAGATGTGAATGTAAACAGTAAAATACGTAAAGACTAGGAAAAAAAAAACCACTGTGAATTCCTCCTTGTTCTGTATTCAACAAAAGAAAACATGAACAAGTTGATACATTTGTCGACATATAATTTTTTAAAAAGAACTTTGGGTAGCAAAAAATTAACAAGGTGAAAAAAGAAATGACAAACTGGGAGAAAATATTTGCAACATATGACTTGAAGAAAAGGCTGGTATCGTTAAGGAACGAATGATTTTTTAATTAAGGAAGAAAGGTTAGAAATTTTAGAGAAAAATGGGGGTACCTGGGTGGCTCAGTTGGTTAAGCGTCCGACTTAAGCTCAGGTCATGCTCTCGCAGTTTGTGGGTTCGGGCCCTCGTCAGGCCCTGTGCTGACAGCTCAGAGCCTGGAGCCTGCTTCAAATTGTGTACCTCCTCTTCTCTCTGCCCCTCCCCTGCTCATGCTGTGTCTCTCTATTTGTCAATAATAAATGTTTTAAAAAAAGGAATCAAGAGCAAAAGTGAACTATTGGGACCTCATCAAGATAAAAAGCTTCTGCACTGCAAAAGAAACAATCAAGAAAACTAATAGGCAACAGACGGAATGGGAAAAGATACTTCCAAATGACATATCGGATAAAGGGCTAGTATCCAAAATCTACAAGGAACTCACCAAACTCCACACCCGAAAAATGAATAATCCAGTGAAGAAATGGGCAGAAGACATGAATAGACACTTCTCCAAAGAGGACATCCAGATGGCCAACAAACACATGAAACGATGCTCAGCATTGCTCATCATCAAGGAAATACAAATCAAAACCACACTGAGATACCACTTCACACCGGTCAGAGTGGCTAAAATGAACAACTCAGGAGACTATAGATGCTGGCGAGGATGTGGAGAAACAGGCACCCTCCTACATTGTTGGTGGGAATGCAAACTGGTGCAGCTGCTCTGGAAAACAGGGTGGAGGTTCCTCAAAAAATTATCAGTAGAACTCCCCTATGACCCAGCAATAGCACTGCTAGGGATCTACCCAAGGGATACAGAAGTGCTGATGCATAGGGGCACATGTACCCCAATGTTCGTAGCAGCACTTTCAACAATAGCCAAATCATGGAAAGAGCCTAAATGTCCATCAACTGACGAATGGATCAGGAAGATGTGGTTCATCTATACCATGGAATACTACATGGCAATGAGAAAGAATGAAATCTGGCCATTCGTGGCAACGTGGATGG
>CM053562.1:55301642-55405508 GCA_028646485.1 Cryptoprocta ferox
GCGAAGCGAAATAAGTCAGGCGCAGAAGGACAGATACCATATGTTTGCACTCATAAGTCTAACAGGAGAAACTTAACAGAGGACCAGGGGGAGGAGAAGGGGGGAAAAAGAGTTAGGGAGAGGGAGGGAGGCAAACCATGAGAGACTCTTGAATACTGAAAACAAACTGAGGGCTGAAGGGGGAGGGAGAAAGGGGAAGGGGAGTGATGGACATGGAGGAGGGCATTTGTGGCAAAGAGCACTGGGTGTTATATGGAAACCAACTTGACAATAAACTATATATTTAAAAAAATTAAGAAAAAAGAAAGAGAAAAATGGGCAAAGTCCAAAGTGACACTTCACAAAACGAGATACGAAAACAGCCCTTTATCATATGAAACGAGCCGTCTCACACACTGCTGATGGGCATACACAATGATAGAATCCTCGCGGAGGCGAACTTGGCAGGATCTAACGAAACTGTATGTGCATTTACTCCGTGGTCCAGCAATCTCTCAACAGAAATCTCACCCAAAGATAACTTACAATAATATGAAAATGCATTTGCACAATGTTATTCACTGCAGCTTAATTTGTAATGGCAAAATTTTGGAAAGAATGCAAATATCCAGGATAAGAAATAGGCTGAATAAACTCTGATGTGGGCACGCAATGGAGCTCCATGTGGCTGTAAAACAGAGTGAGGAACATCTCTTGACGCTGCTACAGAGTGATTCGAGGAGAGATTTTTAAGCAAAGAAAGCAAAATAGTGAGAAAAAAAGTAAAAACCAGAGGACAATAACGCTGGTCACTTACAAGAGGTGGGCATGGCATGTGATGAAAAGGATAGAAGACAGAATGACACTTCCCTGTCTCTATCTCTTTGATTAGCATTGACTTTCGGAAACCAGCTAATGATCCACATATATTCAAAAATTAAATTTATCAACAAAGAAGGGAGGAAAGGAACTAACACTAAAAGCAAGTTGAAAAAAGATGAACCCATTGCATTTCAAAGGAGTACCGTGCCTCACTGAAGGATAAGTCTACGGAAGATGAGCTAATCCAAGTAACTTATTGACACAGCATTTGACTGTGGGGTGGGTGTGCAAAGAATTGAAAAATCCTGGACTATTTTTAGTAGATATGTTCTTTTATAATGGTAGGGACAAGGGGATTCAGAAATCATTTCAAGTGTATCAATAGGATTGAGCAAGAATACATGCATCAAAGTTATTGGGATTCAGGATGGTTTAGCCTTACAGATTTTCTGGAATTGGTAAAGCTGCTTCAGGCCCTGAACACCCTACTCACAACATCTTTCTTATTTCTCAGTAAGCTTCTCTTAGGGGGAAGTTATGGGAAGGAAAACAAAAGAAAAGAGGTCTTCTGATGGATCCTAAGGTGTTGTGGAGGCTGTTAATACATGCTTCAGATGTCCTCATCCCGGGCCCCCAGAACCCCTCTCCAAGAGTGGGGACCCTTCTTTGCTGCATCAGGAATGCTTCCTCACATGATCAATGGCAATAATGATAATGGTGAGGAGGACAGGCTAGTGTGAGTTCTCACCAGGCTCCATCACTTACTGGCTGGAAGACTGTAGCAAAGTTACTTAACTGTGCCTCAGTTTCCTTACCTGTAAGAGCATAAACACTGCAATGTGAGGGCTGTGTGAGTTAATACTATAAAGCACAAATCCCAGGAAGACAGTAAAAGTTTAATACGTTTACTTATTGTTTTAAATCTCCATAACAAAGCCCTTTAAGTGGTGCAATTTTAGTCTCCTCTCCCACAGCTGTATTCTTCAACGCACCTGTTTATTATTCCCTTTTTACCAATCCTTTCCATTTCCCTCATAAACCTTTAAGCCAACTGGGCCATATTCCTGGTACACAGTCACTGACCCCTCAACATGCGCGCATCCACAAATACCCACGTATGTGTATGCACACCAACTAGACTCCGCAAAGAACCTGCACAAAGTGAAGCCTTTTCCAGGTTAATCAGGACTGGGCTCTCCAGCCAGAGAACACAGGGCTATAGGCAGAGGGAGCAACAGATTGAAGAGGCTTCTGACTCCAAACAACTATCTGATGTCCTAAATCCCTAGTATGTTAAATGCTTTCTTAAGGAGCCTGTTATTTAATTGAGGCAAGGCAGGGACATATTAAGAGAGATCTGTGCTCTCTGCTACTTCAGGCTGTTTAGGTTCCGCTGTGGCTCAGCCCTCACTTCTGTAGACCCCTTAACCTCTCTGTACCTTGGTTTCATCAACCATAAAAGAGAGGACCTGCAGCATAGACTCAATACAGTTATACATGCGAAGTGCTTAGAACAGCATCTACTTAGTCTTACTTAGTATCACCTATTACCAGTATTATTTTCTCTTTACACATTCAACAAATAATAGTTAAGCAACCGCATCATGCTAAGCACTGCACTAGGCACGAGGAATATTGTGATGAATAAAATGAATGGTTTGTGGGCTACTGGGGGAAAGAGACAACGAACAGACTTTAATAGGAACAAATTGTCTTGTGTACCAGGAAAGGAGAAACGAAGCGGGAGAGAGGATAAGGATGCTGGTGAGTGTAGGGTCCCAGCAAAGGGGCTTGGCTTTGACCATCAAAAAAGTCTTCTCTGAGGATGAGGCATTTGACTTGAGTCCCGAATGAGGAAAAGGAGCCAGTTACTGAAGAGGAAGAAAAGACTCGTCCTCCAGATACAGTGGGTATAGCCTGTGCAAAGTTCCCTGGGGGGACAATGACTGTCCAGTGGGGCTTGACGTGAGTGTGTGAGTGGCCTGTAATGCAGGCAGGAATCATCAGATGATACAGGGTCTAGCCGGGCATGGTAGGAGTGCAAATTTGATTTTACAAGTCCTGTGAAGTTATTGAAGGTTTTAAAGCAAGACAGTAACATGGCTGCCGTATGAAAATGGATTGGTCCAAGGGGAAGTGGGAATACAGGCTGACCAAACCCTCTCACAGCGGATTTGGCTGCTGCATCCTCTGAACTACATAGACCACCCAGGCAGTGGTCTGCTGAGTCACACATGCAAAATGCATCCCTCTGTATTTCAGGGAACCAACCCAAAGCCTTATGTACTTTTTGGGCTTGGATCATTGACACCCCACTGGGGCTGGGAGGGGGAGCATGTTTTGGCTTTTGGATAATGTCTTACATCTTGTAGCATGTGGCTTTGATCTGTTTGAGTGGGATCCTCAGTCTGTTGAGCTGACTTCATTATTATAATCTCTTTGGCACTCAAGAGGTAAATTTTGTCTCTCCAAATTTTTTCTTTCAATTCTACAGTCAACTTGTCTTGATATTCAATTAGAAGATTTACGCTTCTTTCCCGTAAGTGGACATTTGAAGAAATAATCCCAGGTTCAAATCCTTTCCATATTGACATGATCTGTAGGCTCCGTTGCTTGGCCGAACTGCTGTCGTTTCATTTGTTTGTTTGCCCTTGAATAAATAAGGCTTCAGTAGCTGGATCTGCATGGTTCTGTTAATTAGTTTGACCAGGTTTTTTTTTCCTGATTTTTATTCAGGCCTGTCAGGTGTTACATAGATAGTTTTTATGCATTGAATACCTGTCGATCCCTGTTCTGTCTCTACGTGGCTGTATGAATTTGGACCTCAGAGACTGTCAGCTCCTCCACCTGTGGCCATTTCAATTCTAATGTCCCATGGCTTTGGACGGCATCGAGCATACGAGAGGACGCACATCGCATGGCTTCCTTGTAGTTATGATGTTATCAAATTATGCCTCGTGGGTTCTCTGAGAATCAGAGACACATACAAGAATGACAATATAGCATTACTTATTAGAGTAACAAACTGAAAACAATCCAAATGCCCACTAACAGTCACATGGATAAATTAATCAAATATAAAACAGTAATAAAAATGAGGACGCCACTGATACATGCCACAACATGAATATGAATGGGTATATGGATGCCATGTATGGAGGCCACATAAGGTGGGCACAGAGATGTATATACAGTGGTATGATTTTATTTATAAACACAGAAATAGGAAGAAATTTTACAGTGGTAAAAGTCAGGATAATTGTGTTTCGAGAAGCGGTGACTAAGGGGTACCCTGAAGATACCAAGTTTCCATAGCATTGGTACTTCTCTCTGTCTTGATGTGGGTTGTGCTCACTTTCTGAAATTTCATCTAGCTGCACACTAATGACTTCACATTTTTTAAGAAAATGTTTACTTATTCATTTTGAGAGAGAGAGAAAGAGAGCACGAGCAGTGAAGGGGCAGAGAGAGAGAGAGAGAATCCCTAGGAGGCTTTGCTCTGTCAGCACAGAGCCCAATACAGGACTCGATCTCATGAACTGGGAGATCATGACCTCAGCTGAAATCAAGAGTCGGTCACTTAACCGACTGAGCCATCCAGGCGCCCCTGATTTCACATTTTGATACACAGATATTTTACTTTGATGAAAAGTTTGTAATCAAGCAAAATAAAATTAAGCACATAGAACTAAAAAGCTAAGATTTGATAGAGCTAGGTACCTGCCGGAGAGTACACAGGTATTGGTCACATCATTTTTAAAAAATCATTATAAAAAGTTTAAAAGAACTTGAAGATAGTGCTAAGTGAACTCTAAGCTTTCTCATCCTGTTGGGAATTTGCTTAGTGATTGAAGTTCAGCTATTGAGGGGAAAAGACTTCCTGCCTAATTGGTCAGATTGAAGATAAAAATGTAGGAAATATTATCTTACAGATTCTAACCAAAGTTGATATAACCATATTTATGAAAATGGACTTGAAGTCAAAGAGAATAGTATAGATAAAGATCAATTTGAAACATAACAGTTTTAATTCAATGAGTAGATACAAAATTAAAACTTCGTGTGTGCCTCGAGGCATAGCCTGAAAATACAAAAAGAAAAAATAAAGAACTAGGAGTTCCAGACAAATCCACATTCATGTAGGCTTTCACAGAAGACATAGATTACAATATCTACAGTAAAATAGGAAATCATGCTAGCACTGTAAACATATTTTGTACTATAATAACAAAATACCATGCAGAAAACTTGTAAGAGAAAAGTAAAGCTGGTCCTAGAAAATATTATAAGCTTAAGTTACACATTCGAAGAATAAAGATGGAAAATTGCCAAGTAAAAAAAAATCTAAGGATGTGAAACAAAACAACAATATAACCCTGACTGAACAGAAGAAAGAACAGTTTAAAATGAAAGTTAAAATGAACTGAATAGAAAACACAGATACTATTGAGATTGTGGTAGTTTATACTAACCAAGAGTTACAAAATGTAATAAAACTGACAAACCCTTAGTTAAATTGATTTAATAGAGTAAGCACAATAGGTATTAAGAAATGAAAGATCTGTAGATAATAGAGAGATAATATATAATATTATGAATGACATTATAGGGATGAGCTTGAAAATTTAGACAAAATGAACAAATGAGTCACTTCCAAAAGCAAACCAAATGGCAAATACAAAGCCTCCTGCTCTGAAAACTATTAAATGAAATCACTCATCAGAAAAAATTTTTTTTCTTTCTCTATAAAGCAAACTCCTGGACCACACAGCTTCAGTGAAAGAATTCTATCAAATATTCATGGACCAGATAATGTAAATCTTATCCGAGCTACTCAAGGATTGGATTGAATTCAGGAGTTTGAAATTAATATTGTGGAGATGTTAATTCTCCCCCAAACATACAGCGATCTCGATTAAAATACCAACTGTAGCATTTGAGTAATTGTGTCAAGCTAATTTGAAATTGATATAAAAATATAAAGGGCTGAGAATAGCCAAGACAGCGAAAAGAAGAATAAGGTGTGAGCCCTTGTGATACCTTTTAACAAGATATATTAAGCTATGGCACCCTGAGTGGCTCGGTTAGTTAAGCAACTGACTTCAACTCAGGTCATGATCTCGTGGTTTGTGAGTTCAAGCCCCGCATCGGGCTCTGTGCTAACAGCGCAGAGCCTGGAGCCTGCTTCAGATTCTGTGTCTCCCCCTCTCTCTCTGCCCCTCGCCAGCTCTGCTTTGTCTCTCTCTCTCTTTCTCAAAAGTAAATAAACATTAAAGAAAAGATTGTGTATTTCTGGCACACACCAATGTACAAACAGAATAATGGATCATAAAGGATCACCCAGAAATAGACTATGCATGCATGGATCTTTGTTCTAGGACAGATATTAGAGCAGGTCATCAAAGATAGACATTTTAACGAATAATGCTGGGAAGGTTGGGTATATCTACTTAGAAACCTCACTCTCTATATAAAGACATCAATCCAAATGAAATAAAGATAATCATAAAAAACAAAAGTATGAATATTTAGGAATAGGATATAGGAAAATATTTTCATAACTCACAGTAGGGAAAATATTTCTTAAACAAGATGTAAGAAACATAAACCATTTGGAAAAAATTATAAACCTGACTGCTATTCATTTAAGACTTTCTGTTAATCAAGAGATATATTAAAAGATTGAAAATATAACCTACAGAGTAGAAGATTTTCTAAAAATATATCCAAAAAAAGACCACTGCCCAAAATACATAAGGAACTAAGGATCAATAAAATGAGTAACCCGATGGAAAAACCAAGCACGAGAACTGAATCAATATTTCACAAAGAATGAAACTTTAATAACAAGTAAATATAGGAAGAAAGGTTTAACGTAATTATAGTCAGAAAAGTGAAATTAAATCCACCAATATATGCTTTGGCATACTCCCTCCCAGCCCCGATTGGCAAAAATGTGATTATCTGACAGTACTGGGGAAGATAGGATCTCTCATCCACTGCTAGTGAGAACATGAATTGCTTCATCAATTTTGGAAAACAACTTGGAATTATTTAGTAAATTTACACTTATTCATTCCTGGCAACCATCAATTCCATTCCTTGCAAGAATGTTCGAAACATCGCGCTGGTGATTGCCAGAAACCATAAATATCTCCAGATGTACATCAATAGTAGAATGGATAAATAAATTTTGGTATATTCATCACTTTTGTTAAAAGACCAAACTACAGCTAAATACATAAAACATGGATAAATCACAAACATAATGTTACATAAACATAATATTAAACAAGGAATAAAAAACCAAATTTAGTGTGATCCATTTATATAATTTTTGTAAGCAGGAGTGTGAACAATATATACAAAGGATGTATAGATGGTGAAAGCATCTTTAAAAAGCAAAGCAAAGCAAAGGAATGATTATCAGAAAGGTCAGAGCACAAATTATTTGTGAGGAAGTTCATCTGGGAGGGTCACATAGGGAGCTTTTAAACTGTCAATGTTTTCTGTCTTTCTATTTTTAAATATTCTTAATGTCTATTTATTTTTGAGAGAGAGAGAAAGAGTGTGAGCAGGGGAGGGGCAGAGAGAAACAGAGAGGGAGACACAGAATCCGAAGCAGGCTCCAGGCTCTGAGCTATCAGCACAGAGCCTGACACAGGGCTTGAACTCATGAACCGTGAGATCATGACCTGAGCCAAAGTCGAAGGCTTACCGACTGAGCACCCCTACTGTCAATGTTTTCTTAACCTGGATGCTGTTTGCACAGGTGCTAATTTTAATATTATTATTTAAAACATACATGCTTTTATGGATTTTTTGGTGCCTACGATATATTTTAGAGTAAAAGAGGAAGAAAAGTGAAAATACCAGGAAGCTGAGTCTTAATAAGATTTGGCCCCTTCCCGAGAGGTGAGACATTCAGTCAAAGCAAACCTTTCTTACTTCCTCCCACCATCACACTTGTTTGACTGGATCACCTGGATACTTTTGCTTTCTCCAGTTACAGCCTTTGGTTACAGGGTGTCAAAGGATGGGGTCAAGAGACTTCATAGCGAGGGCAATAAGGGTGTATATAGATCACCCAAGCAGTGTGGGAAGTCCTTCTGCAGGTTTTTTAAAGCAAAATCCATATTTATCCAACAGGAACGGACGAAAGTATCTCCTGGTAAAACAATGTAATGTCTACATTTTCCAAGACTTCTCCAGTTCCATAAAATCCTTTCTTTCTTGTGTGCACATTCTAATGACCACTTTCTCCTACTACCCAATTATAGGAGAAACTAAACAGCAAGTAGAAGATTTTTAGTAAATGGCACCTTATTAAATGGCACCTTATTAACAGACTAGTTCAGCCTAAATATCATTGTCTCAGGATAATTACTTTTAACTTCCTTTTTTATAATCCTTGGGTCGCTTCTGATTATTGTTTGTTTCACATCAGTGTTGTATACTAGACTGTAAAAATCTCTGAGACAGAGGACCCTCTCAGTATTGTTCACCTCTATAGTCCCAGCTCTTAGAAGACCTCGCATAGAGAAGGTGATCGGTAAATATTTGTCAAATGATAAATAAATGAACAAACAGACACACGGATCAGTGAACATTTAATGCAACGTTCAATGGCCCCTTCGTACAACTCCAAGTACAGGATTCAGAAATTTCTCTTCTCCCCTTGTTTTAGCACCACGGTAATTTCCCACAGATTCAGTGGATAGACTAGTAAGTAAGCGTGTGATTTAAAGGAAAACATAATCAACAGGAATGTCAATTAAATTAAAAACAGATTATAAATATTTTCCATTTCAACACTAGATGATGAAAAAAACTAAGATAAAAAGAGATAACAGTCAATTTTGGCAAAGCTGCAGGGAAAAGGCACTCTGCGATGGGGAGTATAAATTATTAAAAGATGCATGAGGACAATTCATCAAAATGGACCAAAAACCTTCCAATTTCCGTTTCTAGGCATGTATCCTTAGGAAATACCAAAAGATGCACATAAAAAATAGTGGAACACTGTTCACTGTAGCATTATTAATAATTGTGAGCAGCCATAGACACTCTAAATACCCCCAAAACAGGCAATAGAGTCAGGGTATATTAATTCAATACAATACAATGAGTCATTAGTATCTGTGTTGTAAGAAAATATTTAAGGGCATAGAAACACTGTCACTATATATTATTGAGCTTAGAAAAAAAGGAGATTGCAAATAAGTATAGTTGGTATTGTCCTGTTTTTGTAGGGGAAAAAAATTGTATATGGGCATAAAAAAGGCCTAATATAAGCCCTAGAAGAATATATGTCAATATTAGAGTGCTTGGCTTTGTGTGGTGGCATTATGGGTAATTTTTAGTCTTTTTCTTCTATTTTCTGATTTTTTACATTGAATTTATATTTATTCTGTAGTGAAAGAAAGTGGTAAAAGTTAATTAAATTCTAGTAAAGGGTATATAGACCCACAGGAAAAGATTAGAAGGATACACAGCAAAAATTAAATAGCTCTTATCTCTGGGTATCAGATTCTGGGTTATTTTCTTTTCACTAGAAAGTATTTCTAATTTTTCTGCAGCAATCTCATCCTAGTTTTGTAATAAGAAAAGCCATACCATTCCGTTTAGTTGTAATAAAATGTGTAGAATGGCAGAGGAAAATGTGGAAAGCTATACAGCAAAAAACAAGCAGCAGTTTTTAATTCCTGGGTGTAGCATTGAGGGAGTTGTATATCCTTTCTGCTTTTTCAAGATTCTATCCAACTTTTAGACCAAGTGTAGTACGTCTCTAATGAAAGCAAAGAAGATATTATTACGAAGAACTTCTCAGTCATCAAGTTACAGACACAAAGTCTCTTAGAATAACTGAAGGACTTAGATGAGTCACCTAGAAGGTTCTGAAAAGCTGATGGAATGGGCTGTTCAGAGCAAAGCAGTCCCTTCGGAACTCATAAGAATTGTCGTTGAGGAGAAGAGAGCAGTGTATCTGTATCAGTGTTTACCAAAGCCTAGGTCAAGTAAAAATGGTACTCAAAACATCAAAGCCGGATTCCCAATGCTTGCGTCCACCCATGAAAGTCTAGCTACGTCTAGTTTTTAAATACACAAGAAATACACACAAGAAAATATGGAAACGACAGCTTATCTGACAAGAATTGAATAGTTCAGTGGAATAATTGCTTTAGGAACCCATAGCCTAATCCAATCAAAAGTCAACATGTAAACCGAACACTGAGGAAGAGAGGATGATTGGCCTCAGCAAAGACACTTTGCAAGAGATTCTTTATGTGCTGTAGGCATATCTGTATGGACGGGAATTAATCTAGGGAAAGCCATTTTGAATTAATAAAATTCTAAATTTTAGAAGATGCTAAAAAAATTCTAATTGTAATACTATTTCACAGCGTAATTGCAGTTACTGGTGAATTATTAAATAGGGCCTGAACTGGGGTGCCTGGTGGCTCAGTTGGTTAAGCGTCCCGACTTTGGCTCAGGTCATGATCTCACAGTTTGTGAGTTTGAGCCCCGCATAGGGCTCTGTGCTGACAGCTCAGAGCCTGGAGTCTGCTTCAGATTCTGTGTCTCCCTCTCTCTCTCTGCCACTCCCCCACTCATGCTCTCTCTCTCTCTCTCAAAAATAAATAAACATTAAAACATTTTTATATAAATAAATAAATAGGGCCTGAATCAATGAAAATTTGTTTTAAATCTTACGTTTTTCTAACATTTACTAACCTATAAAGCTTTTTCATGTTTACTTATTTTATTACAGTGCTGTGAAACAGTTAAATCAACCTGAAATGTTAGAGTTCCCAGCATCACAGAGAATGTGACAGAGCAAGACTTTAAACCTTGGTCATCGGACTCCGAAGCCAAGACTGCTCACACCACAAAACTCTGTTCCAGTTCTAATTAATTATAGATCATTGACAATAAACAATGCGTTGACTGAAGCCCATAAAATCCTTCCTTTCCCTGGGTTGGTTCCATGTGGTATCTGACCTTTCTTCCTTTTAGCATCCTTAGGCAGGGAGGCTGCAGAGATATCCTGCTGTCAGGTCATGGTTGAATTATCATATATTTCTACTGAGTGAAAATGCAATTGATAAGGCTCCTATGCAATTGGAGAGATGTGGGGTTTGTTTTGTTTAATTGCATCGCGAAGCCTGGGAAGCCGTGCAAGGCCACTAGCAGAAGCCAGGGACTGAAAAGGAAGTACGGATACGCAGCATTGTGGAGGGACTTTAAAGGGTGCAGCTTGGGGGTGTGACAAGACGAGATAGGGGCCGCCTGGGCGAGTCAGAGGTAGGAGGATAATAAAGTCACAGAAGCATCTGGTTGTATTATGCCACACTCAGAATAACATAAAAGCCCACATACCACAGACTAATTTGGCAGTAATCTGAGATAGAAGTGCATTTATCCAATTACTTTTTCTGGCACCCCAAGCCACGCACTACCTACAGGCTTTTAGGAGCTCAAATAACCCCAGGGATAGAGTGATAATATGAGCCCCAGAATAAACAAATTTCATTTTAGGCCAGGGTGAGTCACTCTGGGAGGCCCTTATGGCCACGGGCCATGTTTCCTTACTGAAGTGAATGAACCAGGTCCCAGATCTGCCCCTAGGAAATCTCTTTCTCCTCTGTACTATTCTCTAACCAATGCCCTTAGCTTTGAAAGATAAAACACACCCCTGTCCCCCATTTATACAGTGACAGTTGTAGATTTCACAGACAAGCTTTCTGCTACTCTCAGATTTATGGATGACCCAGGCGTGGATGCATACAGCCTCAGGTGACTGTGTTTGCGAACACTGGTGGGTTAAGGAAAGAACATTATTAAACGCTACAAGGGGAGAAATTAAAATTTCAGAATTGGAAGAAAGAAGGCTGGAAAACCATGGGATCCACCCTTCCCTTCTTGCAGATTAAAGACATAAAATAATACGGACTATTCTATATAAAATATATAAAAATGATTTTGATCTGTTCTTTTAAAAACATGGGATTTTACAATTAGAAAAGACCTATTATCTTTTTACAATTTTACAAATTTTACAATATTATCTAATTACAATTAGAAAAGACTCGCATTATCATGTTGAAGTGAATGGCTTGTCTGGACCCAGGGAGAAAAATGGCCATGGCGGTTGGGCTGCTAATGGCAGCTCTCTATTTCATGATCTTAAATTTTAAGTGCAAATAAAATACTTAAGTGATCACATAAAGTGACAACTGTCGTTACTAAGGTTCCATTTCTTCATCTTTTATAATTACTGTGCCACAGGTGTTTACTTCTAATCTATTGTCCGAATTCAGTAACACGCGGCTCAACAGGAGTTGCAGACACGTTCACCGGAAGGGCGTTCCAAAGACTCTGAACCATCATGAACTTACTTTCCAAACAAATGGGTGTCACTGAGTCCACACATGGGGGAACACTGACTGTATACTGGGGAGTTGTCCAAAGTCACTTATTCCATATTACCTTGAAATAAAACATAATGGCAAGAAAAGAATATGATGTTTAGAAAAACATGAGAAAAATGAGGTGACATGTATTGAAGCTTAGATATGTATGATTAAAACAAAACAGTAACTATTCTAATTAGTTAGAACTTAGTGAAAAAAATATTTTTCAGGGACAACATGGACATTTCATCACGGACATTTTTTTTTTAGAATTGCCTACTCTCAGTGCTAATAAGAGTTCAACTTTTAGTAGTTTTACTAATGTTTTGTTCTTTTTTCTTTTTAATTTTAGAGACAGAGAGAGAGTGCATGCGAGCAGGGGAGAGAGGCAAAGAGAGAGGAGAGAGAGAGAATGTTAAGCAGCCTCCATTCTCAGCACAGAGCCTGGTATGGGGCTTGATCCCACCACCCTGGGACCATGACCTGAGCTGAAATCAACAGTTGAATGCTCAACTGACTGAGCCACATCCCCATGCTCCTGTTTTGTTATTTTCTATATACAATGCCCTTCCCCTGCCCCACAGCTGGCCTCTGGGTGGATAGCTCTCCCTGCTCTCTTGCACACTGCCAAAGGCATCCATCCAGGTATTTGTCCCCTGGTGTCTGTAAGTCTCATTTTGGGAGCCCAAGTGAAAGGACTTGTGTTAGCGCAGGTGCTGAGGACAGAGCTTACACGGAGACTTCAATCACTTGATTCAGAGAGTGATCTGATTTATTGAATAATGTCCCGTTTCCCTTATTCTGCAAAGTCACCTCCCTCAAGGGTCGAGTTTCAGTCTCAATATGGATTATTTCTGTGCCCCCTGTTTGGTTCAACAGACCTATTCCTATGCCAACCTGCATCAGCTCAATCACTGTGATTGGACCACCATCCTGGATAACAGGTAGGCGAGGTGCCCACTGGGATTCTTCTCTTCTTTCAGAATTATCATGGATTTTCTTGGCCCTGGCTTTCTTCATTGAATATGTTAGGATCATTGAATATGTTTAGGACCTATCCTAAAATCCTATCTGGCTCCACAGAGAAATGTATTGAGAGTTTTTACATTGGATTTTGTTTGAATTTATAAATCACATTGACAGAAAATATCACCTTTATAATATTAAGATTTTCCCTTCACGTGAACTTGATCTATCTCTCCTTTTGTTTCCATTAACATCATTCAAATGTACTTTAGATTTTCCCATGGCTACAAAATTCATAAATTGATTTTTTGGTGCTGCATATTTTTGAAAGAAGATGTGGTATATGTATACAGTGGAATATTACTTGGCAATCAAAAATAATGAAATCTTGCCATTTCCAACAACGTGCTAAGTGAAATAAGTCCGAGAAAGGCAAATATCATGATTTCACTCATATGTGGAATTTAAGAAACAAAACAGATGAATCACTAAATTCTATTCCTGAAATCATTCTTACACGATATGTTAACTAACTTGGATTTAAATTTAAAAAAGAGAAAAATAAATAAAAGAAAATTTTTATGAAATTTGCAAAGAGAAAAATATCTAATCCTTAGTCTCTGGTGTATAGAAACACAACTGACTTTTGTATATCAATTTTTATATCATCTGATATTACTAAAGTCTCTTATTAATTCTAATACCATACCTGTAACATTTTTTAGATTTTCTGTGTAAAAAATTGTATAATCAATGAAGAAGGTACAAGTTTCTTCCTTCCTATCCAATTCTTTTTCCCTTTAATTTATTTTGTGTTTGTTTGTGCTGTGGTGTGTGTGTGTGTGTGTGTGTGTGTGTGTGTATTATATATTTGCTTGTCTTATGGCTCTGGCTAGGATCCCCAAACAATGCTAGATAGAAATGCTGACACTGAAAATTCTTACCATGTCCCTGATTTTAAAGGGGATGTTTTTAACATTTCTCTATTACGGAAAATATTTGCTGAAATTATTGTTGAACCATTGCCACCTTTGGGCTTGGGGAGTGGAAGGAGTCCAAGTGTGTTTCGGGACAGGATAGACTGAATCATAATCTGTTCCTTACAGATCTGGAGATCAGTAAGACAAACCTCATGGAGCCCATCTGTTCAGCCCATAAGATGAGATACTCTGGCAGGTGACAAAAGGGTCTGTAGATCATCTCCTAAATCCTTGAGAGTAGACACTGATAAACCCCAAGTGTGAGAAAGGAGGACGATGTTACCAAATAACATCATCGGCAAAGGGTGAAGCCGCCTCAAACATGATGCTCACAGCTTACACTATGAAGGCAGCATGGAGGAAGGCTAATTCTGAAAGGTTTGGTGGAAGAGAGACTTTGCAAACAAGCCTGAAGGACAGAGGTTATCAGCCAGGAAGCTGGAACGAGACCAAGAAAGGCACAAAAGTGGGGATCAGCAGCCATATAGGGAATAACAGAGACCACAGAGTTTTACATTCTGATTTTTTTTGTTTTCCCAGGAGGAAACTAAGGTCCAAAGATTTTGGTGAAATGTTCACGACGAGTTAGAGAGAAAACTAGGACAAGAACTCAGGGCCCCAGATTCTACTGCAATTATATCATCTCATCAAAGTTAATCAAGGATGCAGCTGGACGGAACTCGTTGCTCTGAGATGTAACCTTTTGCTTAGTTTTTCTCCATCAAATACCACAATGTCAACTCCCTCCTAATGACGGCATTCCCATTCTCAAGTAGCCCAGCTAGACAGCACTCCTGGCAGGGTTTTCCAGGAGTGCGGGTGGGCCAGGAACTATCATGGCGGCTGGAAAAATGCCATGAATTAAAGAATGCCTTTAACTCATTCATCATAGCTGTTACAGAGAAGCCTCAAAGCATTGGCTCGTCTCCTGGAAAATTCGGCAACTAGTTTTGTGAGCCTGACTCCACTGATTGCACATCTAATTATTGGCCAATCAACCAGACCACCGTTCTTGAAGCTTCTCAGTTTTCCATGTTAGCAGCACCTGAGACTTGAAACGCAGATTTAAAAAGGCTTCGCGGCTTTCCACTTGAGGGTGCTTAGCAACACAAAAGTCCATTTGGGAAGATGCATCTCCCTGGTTCAAAGTCACCCACATGAGGATCTCAAGTTAAGATAGCGGGAGCCTGGGGCTTGCCAGGCAGACAAAATGAAAAGGGTTCTGCACTGTAATACTCGAAGTATGAGTGAAAATAGCAAAGACAATGCTGTTCAAAGGAAGTCAGACAGAAAAGAGTATATACTGTACCATTCCTTTTAGATAATGATTTTAAAAGAGGCAAAACCTGGGTCCGACGTTGGCTTGGGTCATGAACTCACTGTTTGTGAGTTCAAACCTGCATCGGGCTCTGTGATGATAGCTCAGAGCCTAGAGCCTGTCTCGGATTCTGTGTCTCCCTCTCTCTCTCTCTGCTCCTCCCCTGCTCACACTCTGTTTTGCTGTGTGTGTGTCTCTCTCTCAAAAAATAAATAAAAATAAAAATAAAATAATAATAAAAATAAAACAGGCAAAACCAACCCTTGTTATTAGGAATCCAGAAAGTGATGAAGAGTTGCCCCTGCCTGGACATGACAGGGCTTCGGGAAGTTTGTAAGTTTGTTTCTAGATCTGAGCATTGGTTATGAGGGTTTGCTCACTTCACTAAATTCTGGCAAGCTGCAGCTGATCATTTGCTCAATTTTCTACACATACGTTAAACTTCAACACACCTGCAAAAAAAAAATCATAAGAATTAGGGGAGGGGGGGTTGGGATAAATTTCTAATGAAGAAGGAAGACAGCATTATGGTTGTTTCAAATCTCTATATTCAACTTCACTTCTTTGCTTGTTGGTAATAGGGTTGAAGAATGAGAGGAAAAGACAAGAGAAATGTCACCCACATGTAAGCCACTGTGACTGGGCCTGAGGGGTTAAGCACCCTGAGGAGTGCCCCAGGGGAATCTTTCAAGGTATAAACTAAAGTCCATTCAAATCAACTCTGCACATCTTCACTGTACTCTATTCTATTCATGGAACAAAAACATTATAGGCAGTTCCTAGCCAGTCAAGGAATCTGTTCCCAGCTAGATTCCAATCAGGAAGTAACTCTTCCCCCCCACCCCACCCCCCCCCGACGTCCCCACCCACAGTTAAAATTCTCTTTCCTTTACTCCACGGTAGCAGCAAAAACAAAGCAAGGATAAAGGACACAGAGAAGTCAAATGGGAATTAGAGACTCGTGACCCAACGAGGGAGAAGTCGGAAGATAACCAACCGTCTCAGAACTTAATGGATAAAGAAACTCTCCTTAGTAATAAAGTGACAGAGACTCTATGAAACTTTGAATAAATGTCTGTGTAAAGAATAAGGACTTCGATGTTCAAAAATAACATCTTACACTAATTGGAATGTGACATGCACAGTATAGGACACCGAGTGTATTTTATCATTCATTTGCTCTGTGTCCAACACTGGGAGTACCATATAAATAAAACCAGATTAAGTCTCTGCTCTTACTGAGCTTGGAATGTTAGTGTGAATGTTAAAAAAGAGAGAGAACATATATAAATAAGTAGGTAAGTACATAACATGTCAAATTGGTAATGTGTACCAGGCGAGGAGGTCAGAAAGTGTTGAGGGGGAGGGTTGCTATTTTATATGCAGTGATAAATGGAAGCCCTCATGACTCAGGTGACATTTGAAAAAAGTCTCAGGAAGTGAGGGGGTGAGATATATAGATATGTGGGAGAAGAATGTTCTAGGTCACGGGAAGAGCAAGTGCAAATGTCCTGTGGCAGGAATGTACTTGGCATTCAAGGAATGACCAAACCAGTGTCGCTTGAGCAGAGCAAATAGGGAAAGGATGGCAGGAGAGGAGATTAGAGGTAGCAGCAGAAGCCAGATCACAAGGGCCCTTGTGGACCATTATCAGAAGTTGGCTGAGTGCAGTGGAGACCCACTGAAGGTCTTTAAGATGGAAGATATGGTGTACCTTAAAAATTCATTTTGGCTGCTGGTTTAAGAATATGATACACAGGAGAAAGAGCTGAAGTAGGGAGAACCACAACAAATTCCTGCAATAACCCAGAGGAGAAATCTCAGAGGCTTAGCCCAGGGCAGCAGCATTGGAGAAAGTGACGGCTAGCGGCAGAGCGGACAGGAATTCTAAATGATTAAATATAAGATGTGAGGAAGAAGAATCAAGGAAGGCCCTAAAGTTTTTGGCCAGAGCAACTTTTGGAGTTCAGCAGAAAGATCTGTAATACATACGAGGTGCAATATGACAAAATTTAGAATCTAACTAAAATCGTGAAGTTCGGTAAAATTACTTAAACTGTCAACGTAGGTCGAGAAGAGATCTGAAGACCAAGTCCTGGGTTGGGTCAGCATTTCAGAAATCGGAAGGATGAGAACAAACCATCAATGAAGGAGTGAGAAGGAGTGAGCATTGGGCTCAGAAGACTGGGACTCAGAAGTCGAGTCAAGGGAGTATCTCAAGATGGGGGGAGTGGCCAGCCTATCCACTGCTGCTAATAGATCTACTGAATCTAGAAGACTGAGACCTAGCCATTGCACAGGTCACTGTGAAGGCCACCGGTCACCTTGAGGAAGAGTGCAGTGGTAGAAACAAATGCCCTATGTGAACGGTTCAGGGGTGAACAAAAGAACAGAAATCAGAGGTGGAGAGTATGTGCAACCCTTTTGAAGAGTTTTAGTGTGAAGGTAGTTAGATAAAGTAGTAAATTAGTTCTTTGTCCGGGGCTGTATTTGATGAGGTGTTCTAGAAAACGCACCACTCAGATCTCTTGCTACCAGGAGCAAAGCTGGTGAGCTACAGTCCCTACTGCTGTCCCTCTCTAGCTGCTGCCCTATTTGTACCAAGACCAAGCTTTCCTCAAGGTCGCTCCTGGACAATGAGGAAGCGTGGCTGGAACAGACGGAACGGATGACTTTGGCATATGGTCTCCTCCTCAGCCTGGCCAATGACTTTCTCAGAACTAAACTGTAATTGAGACGCTCCACCCCTATGCTCTTGGCTTTCCTTTCTTTCCCATGTGTCAACCCTGCATTATGACCTGGGTTTCCCTCTGCACACTACTGTTTCCTCCCCCTCTACCATAGACTCGATGGCTGTGTCTCAAAACACTTGAACAAACACACTGGCAAGTGATGAAATAAGATTTAAAGTCTTAAACCCAGGGGTGCCTGGGTGGCTCAGTCAGTTCCGCATCCATCTCTTGATTTCGACTCAGGATGTGATCTCATGGTTTGTGGGGTCGAACCCCATGTTGGGCTCTGCACTGATAGGGCAGAACCTGCTTGGGATTCTCTCTCTCTCTCTCTCTCTCTCCTCTCTGCCCCTCCCCTACTTGGACTTTCTCTCTCAAAATAAATAAACTTTTTAAAAAAATTAAAAAGTCTTAAACCCAGACAACACAGCTTCAGAGGCTGTACTGTTTAACAGTATTTTAACACCCTCACCCCAACAGAGTGACGTCCACAGACCCTGAGCAACAAAAGAATTTGAACATTGACTAGAATAGAGATGGACTTTCCTGGTTTTCCATAGAGTATCTAGACATTGTGTGTGCGTGTGTGTGTGTGTGTGTGTGCACGCACGTGTGTGTGTGTGCTTGGCAAAGCTCATAGTCTCTCTTTTAATATCTGTGCGTATATAACCATACCTAAATGAATGACAGTGTTTGCATTTCAGAGCTTCATTTAAATAATTCTGTGACTCTTTTCTCTATCTCTTCAACTTTCTAAATTTAAGATTCTCCCTAAGAATTGTTACATATGTATATATAAATGGGATAGTTATTAATCAGAAACATGGGCCACAATTCATGGATCTGTTCAACAAATATTTGTCAAGTTCCCGCTACGTGTCAGGTACTATACTGAGCACAGGGGGACCAAAAAAAAAAGGTGAGCAAGACAGACCTGACATGTGCCACCACAAAACAGAAACTGGAGAGAAGATAAAACAAAATAAGACACTCTTCTTCCCGATCACTATATCTGTATGTTACACCATGGAGGTTAAGAACACAAGTTTTTGAACCAGATAGACCTAGATTCAGGGACTATGTCTGTTATCAGTTGTGTGACCTTGAACAATTGACATAAGCTCTTTAACCTCATTATCTCCTTGGTGAAATGAAGGTACTAATCCTATCATAGGTAAACAACTATAAGAACTAAGAGAGATAAAGCATTTACCCCAAACAGGGTTTTGATAGATAGGAGAAAAGTGTAAATGCAGCTGTCATTTTTAGGTCTGTTATATAAGATAGCATGTTTCGGACAGAGTGAGCTCTATACCAGTTGAATCTTTAAATCTTACTTCCGCAAAAGCCTCTCAAAAGTGCAGATGATGATGCCAAGTTACAACCTCCCAGTGTAAACCTGTATGCTCACTACCTCTTTGACTACCACATGCCATTGAGTTATTATCCAGGAGTGCTTACTAGTTTCTAGATTATCAGTAAACTTTCCTCCCTCTTTTTCCCACCTTCCTCCGTTCGACCTTTTCACCAGGTTACTCCTTGTGTGCACTTTGATCAAATGTATTTGAAAAGAAGAAAACAATCGTATTTTCTTAAAACAAAACAAAACCAAACCAAACCCCCCACAAACTTGTTTTGGCTATGGGATAAGATTTAACAGTTAATAAAAAAAAAGAAATTACTGGTGCAATTGAATTGGGAGCTAAATGCGGACTTATTTTATTCATTTGTTTTTGTGTGCCAAAAACCTGGAAAATAGACAATTTTCTGTTACTGTCCTTCTCTGGTAATGACCTTGTTTCAGATGCAATTTCCAATGTGAAAAGACACTATTTCTGACATCTCCCCCAATCTCCCTCCACCCTCATGCCTGTAAAAACAGAGAAAGCATGGGGCAAAACACATCAGGAAAATGATAGCTAGTTCATGGAAAACATGTCTTTTCTTTTTTTATAAATGTCATTTTCAAGCTAGAATTTTCACAGTAAAATGCCATTTCCAGTGGGGAGAAATATTCACAAAATCTTAGCAATTAAAGATGTTCAAAAAGAAGATTCCACAGAGTAAATCTGAAGATCTAATGGCTTTACTCAATGATTGGTGGACCAGGGAGCAAGTAGGGAGGAGCTCCCAGGAGTTGGACCAAAGGAAATGATTTTATAAGCAGAAACAGGGTGGGGCAAGGAAGGTATTAGCAAAAGAACAGAGAAGATGGTTTCAGGCAAGGTCACCTTCCCTTAGGGGGAAGGGCAGAGGGTTTTATCATACAGATGACCTCACCAGTGCCGATCAGGAAATTCCAGCTTGATTAGTTTAAAATTCCTCTCCTGGCGGAAGGCTGAAACTGCAGGTACTTTAGACAGGAAGTCTTGGTAGAACTTAGCACAAGTGACTCTATTTTGAATGCGTGGCTTCTTTTTAACAAAGAGGTATTAGATATTATGACTCCCTTAATTTTTTAAAAGAAAAAAGTGGGAGTGGCCCAGTGGGTTAAGTGTCTGGCTTCCCCTCAGGTCATGATCTCATGGTTCATGAGTTCAAGATCGGGCTCTGCATTGACAGTGTGGATCCTGCTTGGGATTCTCTCCCTCTGTCTCTGCCCCCCTCTCTCTCTCCCTCTCCAATAAAAATAAAAAATAAACTTAAAAACATTAAAATAAAAGAAGAAATTGAGTCTGACGATGTTTGAATGTTACTGTGTCAACCAGTTTATACAACTAATCCATTGTGGAACCAATATATTCACTTCATGTTTTCTGCAAAACAGTGGACTCTGACATTAGAAGGAAGAGATTTTAAAAATGCGTACCTTGAGGGGTGCCTCGGTGGCTTGGACAGTTAAGCATCTGACTCTTGGTTTCAGCTCAGGTCATGATCTCATGGTTTCCTGGGTTTGAGCTCCAATGTTAGGCTCTGCACGGGCAGTGGGAAGCCTTCTTGGGATTCTCTCTCTCCCTCTCTCTCTTCCCTCCTCCCACTCATGCTGTCTCTGTCTCTCTGAAAATAAATAAAGTTAAAGAAAAAGAAAATTACTAAGAGGAAACATCAAGGCTAGGGGGAATTGTTGTTAGACCGACTTGACAGGATTCTTGCCAAAAGCAGACTAGTGATAAGATGTCAAGGGTAGGAAAGAGGAACTTAATCAGGTATGAAAGAGTGGTCAGTTACTGAAGGTGGGGCACTTAAACTAAACTGACTTATCAGAATTCTTGCTAAAGATGGATTGAGCAGACCAAAGACAGAGCCCAAGTTCAGGGCCTCTTAGAGAAGAGGACTCAGAGGAGCCTGACTCAGGTTTGATCAAAGGAGACAATCTTCATCGGGATGAAATGGATTTAATAACATTTCTTGGAGTAATCACCTTTTTTTCATTTTTCAGTTTCTCCTGTTTTTTTTCTCTTTCAAGTTTTTATTTCTGGGTTTTCTATCCTGTTCCATTGATCTATGTGTCTGTTTTTGTGCCAGTACCATACTGTCTTGGGGTGTTCTCCTTTTTAACTGGGACCCTGACTTTCATTGGAATTAAGAGATTCAATCATTCAACAATATTTTTCATTTAACAGTTTTTGTTACTAAACACCTGCTATGTGCCAGACACAGTGCTAGTCATCAGGGAAACAATGGGGATCCTGATAAACATGATCACAGCCTTCATGGGACTGACAGTGTAACGGGGAAACAAGCAAACATAAGAGTGGTAGCTAAGAAGATAATAAGCAGAGGGTTGTTCCAGAAAATAATAGGAGACAGTCTGATCAAAGAGAAGGCAATCTTTAAATGGAGAATGATGAAAACAGTGGTGTTGACCACTCAGTAAACGACAGGAATAACATCCCAGCCACAGGGAGCATGACTGCAAGGGCCCTGAGGCAGGACAGAGTTGAATGACACTGAGAACATGGGAAGGCCAGTGTGGGTAGAGCAGGGAGGGCATGGGTCAGACAAGGCACAGGCTGTAGGAAGAGCTTGACCATGATGCGATCAGATGTGTTTTTCTAAAACATCACTATGATCACCGTGGAGAAAATAGTCAAGGAGAAGAAACGAAGCAGGCAGCTACTTGGGAAGAGTCCGTTAGGGTCATCTTTGTAAGATGTGTCTGTGGCTTGAGGTGATTAGAGGAAGAGGGAGAAGAGGAAGCAGCCGATGGGAAGGTGGTGGGGCAGGTGCATGGTAGAAACAATTTTCTTTGGTGGTGGAAGTTTCTCTCCCCAGAGTTGGACGGATACAGACAACCTCTTTACCAAGAACAGCGCAGATGCTATACCTTGGCCTTCAAATAGCTCTCAGGTAGACAAGAATATGGAGGACTTAAAATCGGTTGTTGAAGCCAGCAATTAGTGAAGCAATTTGGTCCATATCCTTCACCTCTCTCTGTCAACACACATGTCTTGAGCTTCCACTACGTGCCAGGAGCTGCCAGGGAGAGACCAGCCAATGAGACAGCCAAGAGCCCTGCCCCCCTAGATCACATCATCCAGGAGGCCACGAAGAAAGTATTGGTGAACAAATAGGTCTGTCACATCAGGTGATAAGAATTCTTATGACCTACAAATGAAACCAACCGGGTGAGGAGGCATTTGAACAGAGACCTGAATGAAGTAGAAGAGCAAGCCATGCAAAGATGGGGGGTGGAAGGGGGTGTCCAGTCCCTGTGCAGCAAATGTAAACCCCCTAAGGGGTGAGGATGGGGCAGGTTTGGCATACTCCCCCAGCCCCACCCCATGCTCCCTCTCCCATTCTACCCCTGAAGATCCCATGTCTTTCTTCTCATTTCAGGGTAGTACTTATCTTTCAGTATCAACAATCCTAGGTCCTACAAAACAGGAACTACCCCACAGGAAGTTGGAGGACTTCCTTTTTTTGTAATTCCAAGTGTCTTTCATTAAACTAAGAATCACATATTCAAACGTTTGCAACAGTACATTTAAGTACTTAAGCTTTGTGCCCAGATGAAGACTATTTCGAAACTATTCCAGTTTAGACAGAAAAGGGTGTTATCTGGGCATTAGAAAGAGGGTGTGTGTGTGTGTGTGTGAAAGAGAGAGAGAGATACAGAGAGAAAGAGAGAAATTGGAAAAGGGAAAAGCGAGGGAGGAAGAGAACAAGATATTACGTAACTTCAGACCACAGTGGCTTTGTGTGTTGCAGATGAAGTAATTTGTTTACGATTGTTCAGAAGACATGTTTGCCCAAGGAAATGATAGCAACATTGAGCTGCCAGCCTGACTTTCAGGTTTATGTGTCTGTTTAGACAAGTGTCGGTGGCCAGGCAGAAATGGAGCAGCAAGTTCATGTGATTCTATGCGTTCTGACCTACTGTCCCGGGCACCAGCCTGACCTAGATATTTCATCCCTTCCCATGGTCTGTATTTCTCAGACTTTTTCTCAAAGGGGAACACAGAGAATCCTTGGCCAGAGTCAATCCTGATAATGGAGAAAGGCAGTGACAGAAAGTCTGGGATCTCTGAGACCGAATTGGCAATCGGGATTTTTATTTTTTTTTAATGTTTATTTATTTTTGAGAAAGAGAGACAGAGCATGAGCAGGGGAGGGGCAGGGAGAAAGAGAATCTGAAGCAGGCTCAAGGCTCTGAGCTGTCAGCACAGAGCCTGATGCGGGGCTCAAACTCACGAACTGTGAGATCCTGACCTGAGCCCAGGTTGGATGCTTAACCGACTGAGCCACCCAGATGCCCTGGCCCAAACGGTATTTTTAACTAAGAATTACTGTCCTCTGGAAAGCTGGACAATATATCTTCTTTTTGAAATATCCCTTCTTCTATTATCTACAACTGAAAAGACTTTATATCCATTTCCTACTCTTACTCCAGGGAATCTCTTCACAGAAAAAATTCCACTCTGTTTTAACAATGAACGTTCTCTCTCAGAAAACAACACGTTGGAGCTGTCTCAATGGACCTTATCTGAAAAAGTATATGTCTGAGCCCAGAGAAGGTACCAGACCCAGATCAATCCTGACTATCACCTTAGCCCCCTAGGCTCGGGTGGGTTTTCATTCACGTGGATCTGTGAGGGGGCATCAGATAAGGCAGCGAGTAGCCCATGCCTCCAACAACAACCCACCACATCCCTCTGGAAAGCCCTCCAATTGCTGTCTTCAGGCTATGCCAAATGTGTCTTTCCCTAGCCACCATCCAGCGTGGTGCTCATGAGGCTGGCTCTGTCTCTCACCTCTGTGGCATTTTAGATTAGTACGAATCTAGGGATGCCTCTTCTCTCTAGGCAGACCTTACACTGATGGTCTTCATTTCCATGAAATGAAAATTTCAAATACCAACAAATGAACATCTGCTCCAAGGTTCTCACTGTGCCTTTGTTTCCAGAGCCAGAAATGCTCTGGCATTGGCTGCTCTGCTTCTGTAATTGCCTGAAGATGGGGACACAAGTATCTGAATAGTTGAGGACCCAGAGTTGGAACAGTTCATTTTCTCTTTGAGGATAAATAACACAGAGAGGTGACTGCCATCTGTAGCAAAGCCCCTTCCACATGACAGAAGGTTCCAGAACTTTTTATCAATTTACTTAGAATAGATACAGTAATGGAGATGTTCCATCACAACTTTTCCTTTCTCATTTGGAATTCTGAAGGATAAGGACTTTTAAAAATTCTTTAATAAAAACATTACAAAAAGCATACATTCTAAACAAAAAGAATACTTCAAAGGGGTTTTGCAGATATTACATATTTTGAATCCCTTCTTAAAAATACGTAATTTATCTCCTTGGAAGGAACACAGGTAATTGCTTGAGGCAATAAACAAATGAAACAGTCTATTTCTAGACTGTTCTATTGCTCTGTTTAGTCTTCTGCCAGTCCCTTATTGTCTTCCTTACTGTAGCTTATAATCTATTTTATACCAGGTAAGACTACTGCCTCTGCTCTAGGTGTTAATCATGTTTAGGAAATGTAAGAACTCAGAATCCAGGACAACGGTCACCCTGGGAACAGGCAAGCTTAAAGTTCAGATGTACTTTAAGTTGAATATTTACCTTGTGAAATAATAGAGCATAAGTTAGTATCGTGCGGTATAATAACATAACATAACATAACACAACATAGCATAATATATTCAAGGGTATTTTGCTAAATTGATAAGTAAACACAAATGCAGTTAAGCCCATGAATTCAAGAATGTCGCAACATTAGAAAGTTGATGTGCGCCGTATGATTAGATCAAAGGGAAGAACCATGTGATCATTTCAGCAAATGATGAAAGGAAAGGGCATCTGACTCAATTCCACATCTATTTCAAGTATGAAAAAAAATCTTCGTAAACTAACATGATCGAAAGATACACATCTCAAACCAACAGCCAGTGGCATGTGAGCCGATGCATTTGAACAAGAGAGAACTAAATAAATCATAGATATTTGAAAGGAAGGAGAGAATATTTTTTTGCAAATGTTCTTATTCTATGCCCAAGAAATAAAGCAAAAAAATGATAAAAGAAAATAGGAAACTATTAGAAAAGATGCTGCTCCTTTGGGTTTTCTAACTTGTTAATTATATACATAGGTTTATCAGTCTCTCTCTCTCTCTTTCTCTCTCTCTTTTTTTTTTTTTTTGGTCTTCCGTAGGTTTAAATATTTTTAATCTTTTTCAGATCTCCTAAGTCAATCACTTTTCTCTCTTCTTTATTATTTCATGGTGTCAGTGTTTGAGCTATCAATTCTCCTAGAAGAAAAGCTCTAGATATATTCTACGTCTTCACCACATTTCATCAATTCTAACATACACTTTTTTTTCACATTTTAACATCTACAAGATAGAAATTTATCTTATGATATCAATGCCATCTAACCATCAGTGGCCTTGAAGCAGCTGGAATGTGGCTGTGATTGTCACACTTCACCATATGTGTTCATATTTTCACTACTTCACTTAGATGTGAGCACTGTTGGTGACTGCCATGTGAAATGTCTCCAAAAATGTCCCCTATAATTTGGCAATGAAATAAAAGTTCTTGTGGATACAGAAATACATGGAAACATATCAACAGGGAACACATGTATATTAGTGACATACATTTTGTTATTAAACAAAAAAAACTGCAGCTACATACTTCCTTGCAAAGCAGCTACTGAAAACTTTACTGGATTTAAAAAAAGGAATATATCCGCAAATAGAAGAACCTGTGTTATATTTTGTTCCTGAGATGCGTCACAAAGGATTGCCCATCATACAATGCAAAGCAGCTGAAGAAATCAGAAATTGCCAAATCCCTTGGAACATATAGAAGGAATTTCAAAGCACAGAGAGCTGGGATGTTTCGTGGAACTGTTGTCAAAACACCAATGTCAATTTGACCGAGACTTCCTGCTGATTTTGAACAGAAGCTGCTTAAGCTCTATCATACTATTCAACTGAGAAAGAAAAATACAAGTTTTGACCAGATAAGAAATGGTGATGAAACATCAGTATTCTTTGTCATACCTTTGAATTATTCCAAAAATGCTAAAGGTGATAAAGAGATTAAGAATATGAGCAGCAAACGTTTCTTTAGGATGCTCTCCATAACTGCTCTTTGCTGGAAGTTGCTACAGTATTTCGTCGAAAACCACAGAACAACACCTGAGAAGGAGGTGTTCCTCAAAGATGTCATTAGACATGCACAGAAACATGGGCAAGCGACGGTTGAGCGGATGGAGAATTAGCTAAATGTCATCGGACAAGATGTGCAGGTGAGTCATAACAGGGAAGTAAAAGTTTTCCAGGAGACTGAAGAAGGGAAAGCCATTACAAACCAGACAAAGTTCACAACAGAAGTATAGAACATACACTCATTTGGAGAAAGGAAGATTCTACATGGCAAGGGACATGCTCGTTTGGCTGCACCATGAATGAAATAGAACTGGGGAGCCATTGCAGATCACATAGAAGTCTTGGTGGCAGGGCCCTTTGGGGATGGCCCAGCCCGAATCACACGGTTGGTGGTCTTGTCTACTTCCAGTTTTTTCCTCTTTTTCCTCCTTTGCCCATCACAGAGCTTATTGGACAATGAAGAAATATTCTTCAGCTGAAAACATGCCTATATGATTTCTGTAGCTTCAATACTGTCCTCCGAATGCTGAGCACATGGAAGGCCTCAATACATATATATATTTTTAAATGTTTATTTGAGAGAGAGAGAGAGAGAAAGAAACCACTGCAACTAGAGGAGGGTCAGAGAGAGAGGGGGACAGAGAATCCAAAGGGGGGTCCGCATGGACAGCATCGAGCCCAGTGTGGGACTCAAACTCACAAACTATGAGATCATGACCTGAGCCAAGTCAGACGCTTAACTGACTGAGCTACCCAGGCTCCCCTCTCAAAATGTCTATTAAAGTGGTAGCTTTATTTGCCAAACGTTTTCATGAGCTTAGCTGGCAAGATTCACTGCCAAACATCATCATCGTGTGTGTGCTATGTTTCTTTCTTCTCCGTATTGCTTGCCTTTCCCACCATGCAGATGTATGCCCTCAGCTCCCTCCATGGTGTCATGCTTTCTCCATATTTCCAGCTGCCTTGGCCTCTGCTGGTCCCCGCTCCTAGCCATTTTACCCAAATCTGTGCAACAGTGAGTAGATAAAGTACTACTGCCAAAGGTAAAGAAGATCCACGGCCAGATGTGGGAGGGATGGTGTGGGGAGATATAGACACACAGGTGGACATATAGGCAGATGTTGACTGCTTCATAAACCACATTCTTGCTTTAGCTTCAAACAGAAATCTAGCTTATTTAACAACAAATGGAGTCCAAGAAAAAAAAAATCTCCTTTTCCAGCTTTTCTAGATTTGCATTATTATTAAGACTACTGGTGGTGGCTTTGTTTTAAAGAGAATGTTCTATTTCACAGAGCTAGGATTGATTACCAGCTATACCGGCCAAGGAGAGACACCGAATATTGTAACCCCAATTTACCATGTCACTAATTTGGCAACAGGGGGTTATTCTTAATGGAGTGAAAGAAAGATACCATTTTTCTTCTGCCTTTAAAGCCAATTTTTTTCTTCTTGAAAAGGAAGCAATGTCACAAATTTCATTACTATAATATAGACTCTAAGACCTGCCAGAGACGTTAAAAGGTACCTAGCCCAATCTCCTCATTTTACAGACGGGGAAAAAATAAATAAATTGACTTGTTCCAGACGTTTCAACAAGCTAGTGCCAATGCCAGGATTGAACCCAAGTCCTGATTTTATGCAACTAACCTCTCTCAAGACATTTTGTGCACCAAATGGTATCTGTCACAGACGTGTGTTGGCCATGCAGCCACAGAATGGGTTGCAGTGAAGTTCAGGAATGCTCAGGGTCTCTCTCTTTCTCTGCAGCGCATTGAATTATGAACTCCCAGTAAAAAGTCTTGAGGTAGGTGTCGTTTGGGAGAATTCACAGTTAAATCTGAGAGCGGCAAAGTCTTATCACTGTACAATGGCTGACTGGCCGAGGAGTTCTGAGAGTTGACAAATGCCTGCGTGTATCTCCCCATTTCCCGGATGAGGATATTAAGGCATGAGGAAAAACACAACAAACCCACGCAGCTGAAGAAGCAATCGCTCCAGAGCAAAGGCTTCTCTTTCCTGGGCTGCATTCTGAAACCCAAAGCGTGTGTGATTCTCTAAAGCACTCATGAATCAGCGAGGATGCCAGCCCAATCAATAAATAATATGGAGGGCTGAGAGATTGAGGCTTCTCGGCAGCTTTACCAAGCTCTATTAAAGGTAATTTCAGTTCCCTTTTGAATTGCAGTCCTTTCGCTCTTAGCTCTGCCAGAGATTTTTATTTTATTTGTTCTTGCATTTTGGATGGCCTCCTTTGTTGGCTGCCCAATGGATTTGATGATCTCATTTCATTTGGTCTTTTCCAGCCTGTTTGTGTGGCTGGAGTGGGATGGAAATGGATTATGAACTTGCTGCCTGAATGGGAGGGAGGGGGGACTGTGTCAACAACCTGGGTCCCTGTTTTCCTCAGAGGACTGAAGTCCTTCATCTCCTTGGGGGACAGTCCCCACGAACCCAGGACTCCAAAATTCTTTTCTTGCTCCAGCCAGGCTCACTCCATTATTTCCGGCAGTCCATGGGACACTCCCAAATTTGGCAGGTATTTTCCAGGCTCACCTTTGAGGACAGGGGTGCCTGCTGTGTATAGGATTCTAGTCAGTTCTAAAGCCACCGTACCAACCAGCAAATCAAACAACTCTTTGTTAAACAGCTACGGTGCATCTGGCACATTGAGAAGCCAAATAATGAGCCCAATGGAAACCGTAGTTCCGAGGGTCTAATAATTTTCCTCACTGACTTCTACGTCCTCGTTCATGCAGGGATGGACAGGATTCCTTCCCGGACAAGGCAGGTACGTGGACCAAGGTCATGGGATCCTTTTGTTACAAAGGTTGAAATCAAAGCATGGTGTGTTTCCTACACAATGGTATTTTTTTTCACTCCTAATCTTCCAGGGCATTGCAATGCTAATCCTCCCCATGATGTGCTATGATTCACACGGTCCTCTATGAAAGAGCACCTGATTATAACAATCCCCTGTTAGCTGCTCCCCAGAAAACAGGACAGCCTGCACGCCCCATAAAGTTGCCTTGATGCCAATGATAGGAAGGGAGGAGAAAGGTCTGCTTCAGAAGCCTGTGGAATGACAGCCCCCTGCTAAGCATGCCATGGGCACAGTGTATCTCCCTGAGGGGAAGATGGGTAACACCCCGGCTCTTGGCGCTGGCCCAGCAGTGCTTACGTTTCTTCCCTCACCACCACATGATGGAAATTGCACTGCTCTATTTCTCTCAGAGGGCATATCCTTTTACAACGAGAGCCCTGGAAATATTCTGGCCACTCTACCAGCAGAGGCTTACAAGCTGGGGGTGCTGCTGGGTATCTGAACCGTGGTCCTGAAAAAGGTAGAATAAACTTTGCCTGAACCAGACCCTGAGCAAAGGCTGAGGCCAGAGGACATGCAAGGTCCGGCTTGAAACCCAGTGTCTGCTTGGGATGCGGGTGAGGGTCCGGGAAAACCTAAAAAAGTCCCGTGGGGGCTTTGGCTATAACCCCCCACCATATTTTAGCTATTCAAGAGGCATAGATTTCCTTAGACTTTCAGAGTCCCTGTCAGATCAGGTCTTGATGGGTTTCTGAACAGGCAGGAATTCAAGTCAAGCCAACAGCTTGTGTTATTGGTCTACAGTTTATGAACACCTCTCTTCAAGCTCGGTGTGATTCTGAAGCCGGATCACCCTTGGGAACTAGAGGTCTTACTAAAGAGTCAAAATTTATCACACGAAGGACAATAATAGAAGGTAGCAAGTGACTAAAGTGCCAAGCCGAATGATTCCTGCAGCACACGCTTGAATAATTTGGAAACGGGAAACTTAGTGTGGATTACTTGGGGTGGATTATTCTGGAGCAAGGCTTTATGGAGAAAAAGAAATTGGAAGCCAGTGTGGGCTGAGTACCCAGAGAGGAAGGCAGGGTGGAGATTTCAAGACTCAGGAATGAGCGTGTGAAGAGGGCGCAGGCTGGACTGGGGCAGAGGCTGGGAAGGACCCCTTCCCTGGCTCTGGAATGATCTTCCCAAAGCCCAGTGCCACAGGAGACCTAGAGAACAGCTAGCAGAATCCTGAGTTAGCTTCCTGCAAAAGACACTTACGGCAATTGGATTTTCATCCTGTCAATAGTAAGAGCTTCTTGGAGAAGCTAAAAAGCCAATTTAGATCAACTGAAAGAATTTCATTACATGACAAATGATAGGGAGTATCATTTTCATATAAGGATGTATTGCAACCACTGCCTCCCTTGTGCATGAATCTTGTAATTCTATCAAAAACAACAATAATTAACCTTGCTCGACTTTATTCTTGAATAAAACAATATTTTATGTAGCTCACAAGTTGGTTATTTTCTAGTTATTTGTGGATTTTTTAATCTTTAAAAGTGAATTATTGTATCACAAAGGAGAGATTGATTAGCTAAGAAATTCAAAAGGGAGACACACACAGCTAGGAGCTCAACTCTGCTAATTAGCAGTTATGAGACTTTGAGCAGGAAACTGACCTTCTCTGGGGCTGGATTCCCTGGACAATTACAGGGAATCCAATTTTTGCTTCGTGGAGATGATGGGACAGTAAGTAAGAGTACATAAAAAGTATACCTGACACACGATAGTTGCTCAACAAATGGGAACCATTGGGATTTTTTGTGTTTGTGTTTTGGGAGGGAGGGAGAGAGGGAGAGAGAGAGAGAGAGAGAGAGAGAGAGAATGCACAAGCAGCAGAGGGGCAGAGAGAGAGAGAGAATCCACGTTGTCAGCACAGAGCCCAACACAGGGCTCAATCCCACAAACTGTGAGATCATGACCTGAGCCAAAATCAAGAGTCAGATGCTTAACCAACAGTGCCACCCAGGAGCCCCATAAATGGAAACTATTGTTATTCTTACCTTATTCTGTAAGAACTTCCTCTATTTGTGGGAATCGGGGGCAGGCAGATGTTATATCACAATCCTTGATTATTTTTTGTCTCTTTATTTTCTTTTGACTTTCAATTTTTTTATGCTGGTGAGTCCCTATAACTATTGAAAATAACCCTAAAACATCACAGCCTAAATGTTGTCCAATAATCCCAACAAATTTGAAGAGATCAAACCTAGATCAAATACACGTAAGATAAACAAGGTGTATATATATATATATAACAAGGCCTACAAGCCTCAATGACTTGAATTTAATATAGGTGGAAATTTTTTGTGTGTGTGACTAGTTGCCCGAAAAGAATAACTGGCTGGATTGACTGAATTTTTAACTTATCAACAAATCATCATTACTATCTCACACTGGTTGACTAGAAATCTGTATGTGGTCAGGGTGCCTGGGTGGCTCAGTCGGTTGAGCATCAGACTTCGGCTCAGGTCATCATCTCACGGTTCGTGGGTTCAAGCCCCGCACCAGGCTCTGTGCTGAGCCTGGAGCCTGCTTCAGATTCTATGTCTCCTTCTCTCTCTGCCCCTCCCCTGTTTGTGCTCTGCCTCTCAAAAATAAATAAAAATGTAAAAAAAAAGTTTTTAAAGAAATCTGTATGTGGTCAAATTAGGAAAGTCAAAGATAGATTTTTCTCTCTCTCTCTTCTTTTTTTCCTATCTCTCAGACCGACATGATAGCTGGTTAGTGATTGGGCATATGAGGAAAAAGCCCACAAGAATGGTTTGAGGTACACCTAGAGACAGACCTGTGGAGTGGGCCCCTGCCTGGGGGTATGGTTGGAGAATCAGGATATCACTACCAGTAAGGACACAAGAAGGTTTCAATACCAATAAATCTATCAGTGTAAACCACTCACCAATGTGTTTTGGTAGAAAAATCATACCCATTGATTGTGAAAAGGCATTTGAAATGCACAAGCTAATATTATTATAACATTTTATAAGATAGGAACAAAAACAAATATTATTTTATTTTATATTATTACACTACATTTACATTTTAATTATATATCTAAAAAAATCCCCAATATATTATTCCAAAAAGCACAATTACAAGATGGTTTCAGTTAAAAAGAGGAGAAGGAGATGGATGGTTGGCTCATCATTAATTTTGACGTTTCCTAGGTTTCAGCACAGATGATAAGGGACCAACATGAAATTACTGGTATAAACACAGAGAAAGAAGAAAGTTTGATCACCTTTTACAATCAAAACCCAAGTTATTCAGATAAAAACTACTGGAATAATTTTGGAAAAGTGATGGGATGCAAGATGAAATAAAAACATCAAGTAATTTCCTTTCTTCTAACAGTGGCACTTCCAAATGGAAATGGGACATTCAGTTCACTTGAAATGGCAACACAATCTAAAAAATGCTTAGGAATAAATTTAACAGGAAAGGCACAGGACCCATTTGAGAAGAACCATAAAATGTTATTAAAAATGTAAAAATAAGATCTGCATTAAAAGGAAAGGTATGCCATGTTCTTAAAGGGAAAGACAATATCAATTCTCCTAAAATTAACACATTAACTTAATTCAATTCTGATTAGAATCCATGCCTTTTAAAATCAGATACAATCACCCTAAAATCAATACAGGTGAGTGAATAAATGCCCAGGAACCAATGTACTGAAAAGAACGAGGGGAAGGCTCGCTCGCTAGAGATCACCACACTCCAAAACGTATGTGTGAACAGATCAATATGGTATTGGTAGAATAGATTTGTAAATAGAGTAAATAATTCAGAAGTGGAACATACAGTCCATTTGAAATGTTAAATTTTCATTTCAACTCAGTAGGGAAAGGATGCTGTATTTAAGAAACTGTCAGGGGACTCCTGGTGGCTCAATCAGTTAAGCCTCAGACTCTTGATTTCAGCTTAGATCATGATCTCACGATTCTAGAGATCTAGCCCCAAGTGGGGCTCTGCTTGGGATTCTCTCTCTCCCTCTGTCTTTGCCTCCCCTGCTCAAGCAAGCTCTGGTTTTCTCTCTCTCAATCTCTCTCTCTCTCTCTCTCTCTCTCTCTTTGTCTCCCTCAAAATAAATAAACAAACCTAAAAAAATGCTCTTCATCTTCATCTAGAAGAAAAACCTGAAACCTGTCTGGCACCATATTCAAGAATCAATTACAGATAAAGATTTAAATGTGAAAAATCAAACGATAAAATTTTTGTCAGGAATATTCTATAAACTGCAAGTACAATGGGATCTAACCAGCCTTTTAATCCAAAGGTTATAAAATAATGATGGAAATAGTTAGCTCTATGAAAATTAAAAACAATTATATGGCAAAAGATGCCATACAGAAAGTCAAGATGCACCATAGATTTGAGTAAAAAGAATTTGTAATATAGAAAAGCACTAACATGCCTACTAAACAAAACTGATTAAAAATACAAAGAGTAGACAAAATATATATAAAGACATATGCATAGACAACTCATAGAAATGCAAGCAGACGTGTGAAGTTTATAAGTGAAAAGATTAGAAGCATCCGCTGGTCAGGCTCCAGGTTCTGAGTTAGCTGTCAGCACAGAGCCTGACAGAACTTCACGCAGGGCTCGAACTCAGGAACCATGAGATCATGACCTGAGTCGAAGTTGGACGCTTAACCGACTGAGACACCCAAGTGCCCCTTCTCTTATGTTTTATAAACGTTTCATAGTTTTCCTTTTTATGTTTACAGCTATAATTCATTTCTAGTTAATTTTTTCTGTGTGGTTTGAGGTAGGAGCTAGCAACCTGAGATGTTTAAAATCTTTACTCATCCGGAAAATGGAAGTTAACATCACAATGAGGTACAACCACAAATCAGCAGAATGTCTAAAATCAGAGACTGACAATCTAAGTACTTGCATGGATGCTTTAGCAATTGGAATCCTCATACATCATTGGTGAGAATGTGAAATGTTACAACCACTCTGGAAAACAACTGGACAGTCTTGTATAAATTGGCCACGTGACCCACTTACCCCTGTGTCACAATAATCCTACTTCTAATTATTTACACAGAAGAAATGACGCAGTAGATTCACAGAGACTTGTAAATAAATCTTTATACAGAGTTATTCATAATAGCTCTGTATAATTCATAATAGCTGGAATTAACCCAAGTGTTGATCACCAGGTGAATGGATTTAAAAAGCAACCTTGGGGCACCTGGGTGGCTCAGGTGGTTAAGCGGTCGACTTCAGCTCAAGTCATGACCTCGCCATTTGTGAGTTCCAGCCCTGCGTGAGGTTCTGTGCTCACAGCTCAGAGCCTGGAGCCTGCTTCGGATTCTGTGTCTCCCTCTCTCTCGGCCCCTCCCCTGCTCATGCTCTGTCTCTCTCTCTCAAAAAATAAACATTAAAAATAAATACATAAATTACAAAATTATAAAAAAAACTAGTATATCCATATACTACTCAATTATACACACACACACAGTAAAACCTTGGTTTGCGAGCATAATTCATTTCAGAAACATGGTTGTAATCCAAAGCACTCAGATATCAAAGAGAATTTCGAGAACCTTGACTCAGTTGAGGTCACGTGACATTCGGCATCACGTACCCCTCATAACGCAAGACATCACTCGTTCATCAAGTTAAAATTTATTAGAAATGTTTGTCCTGTGGAACACTCACAGAACAAGTTATTTGCAATCCAAGGCTTTACTGTATTTTGCTTTTTTTTATTTTTAAATGTTTTTATTTACTTTTGAGAAAGAGAAAGCATGTACATGCAAGCCAGGGAAGGGGCAGGGAGAGGGAAAAACGGAAGATCCAAAGCCGGCTCTGCACTGACAGCCTGATGCAGGGCTCGAACTCAGGAACCGTGAGATCATGATCTGAGCTGAAATCAAGAGTTGGACACTTAACAAACTGAGCCACCCAGGCACCCCTTATACATATATATATAACCCCTTATATAACCCCTTATATAACATATATATATATATATATATATATATATATATATACACACACACACACATATATGTTTTAGATGAACTGCTGCTTCATGCAGTAACATGGGTGAATCTCAACAACGTTATGCTGGGTGAAGAAGCCAGATATAAAAGTGTACATACATGATAGTAACAAAAGGTACAAGTTTCCAGCTAGAAGATAAATACACACTGGAGATGCAGTGTATAGCCTGGTGACTGTAGTTAACAGTCTGTATGGTATATTTGTAAGTTGTTGAGGAAAAACAACAACATTGTTTCAGTTTCCTCGTTATCTGTATGGTATGGTGGATATTAACTAGGTTTTTAGCGGCAAGCATGTTACAGTGCATGCAAGTCATTACCCTGTACCCAGTTTGCTGTACCCAAATGGACACAGTGCTGTGTATCAATTATATCTCAATAAAGCTGGAAAAAGTTAAAAAAAATAGAAGTGTACATATTTTATGTTTCTTTTATATAAAATCAGACCAGTGGAGTTATCCAGGTCAGGGCTGGGAGAGTTCACAAAGGTACTTTTTCGGGTGATGGAAATGTCCTGTATCTTGACTGGGATGATGAGTGAGTACACACCTGAGGACATTTGTCACACTGCTCAAACTGTAGTCTTAAAATGGGTCTATTTTATTACAGGTAAATCATACTTCAACAAAGTAAAAAACATCAGTGAATTTTTAAAAGAAAATACACAAATAAAATAAATCCCCAAATGAAGTGTCTCTGCCATCAAAACTATTTGTGATTTTTGGGCTTCTCCGATTCTTGCCAAAGTGCTCATAACTATTAAGGCTAAGTTCCTTTCCAAATGGATTCCAAGCAGCTGATCCAATTTTTTTTAAAGGGGAATCCTCTACTCTTCCAAAATTTTAGATCCATTTGTTTCCTAGGCATTTCTCATAAACCATCAATGTCCATCTTGAGAAATTACAAATGTGAGTTTCTTGAGTTAATAGTCTTTCCGAGGAGTGAGCCTAATTCTGGCTCATAGAGACAACTATTGACCACTGCTATATAATTCCTGACACATTTTCATGAAATCTGTCAGGTACAGGGAGTACTTTATAAAGAGTTTATGAAACTGCCCCAACCTCAGAACCTGTAGACAGCCTCTGACGACCAGGTAATCCAGGGAAGGTCACAGTGGACTCGGATATGTGCTCAAAAGGAGGTAGCATCAGGTCAGAGAGTGGATGACTGTACATTCAAATTACTTGGATCGTTCTCCAAAAATTTCACTTCGGAGAGCCTACCTGAGGCCCTACTGGATCAAAATGTCTCAAGCTGAGGTTTGAGCCCTGGAAATTCTACACAGCTCCTCAGACCGTTCAAAGGTGCAGTCAGGATTGTAAATCACCATTTCAGAGTGAAAGAAGAAAGACATGTCATTTGGCACCTTTTAAAAGACATACATACCTGGTGACATGGAACTGTTTTTAAAAGAGTAGGAAACGTGTGCCCTGTATGGAGAAGATAAGCATGTTTAAAACAAAGTTAAAGAAATGTATTTCTTTCCTATTTTAATCAGACTGCACAGCCACACCAATACCTATGAACAACTCACAGACCAGTAGCCCTCCAGCGGACACAGCCCGGGAGTTGCTGGCTGAGGGCGATACACCCAAGATGTCAAAAAAGGACCACCGCAATCCCTGATCCTCTAATTTTTTTTCCACCACATGTCTCTGCCTCCTTGGAAGAGCCAGGCCAGTCTGCTTATCATTTGTTTACACCAACTTTGCAGGTTTCCACCTTTCCACCATCTTATTCCATCTCTTGGAACATGATCGTCTGCCCTGGTAAATAATCTGTCCCTTCTTCCTTCAAAACCGAGTCTAAACTCCTCTTCTAGGAAACCTTCCCTGATAAATAGAATTCCTGTTTATTTGGGTCCCAACTACTCAAAGTGTGATTTGTGAAACAAACAGGTCAGCATACTTCACGGGGGGTTAAGGTTTAGGGTTAGACAGGCAGAATCCTCGCCCCGCCCCAAGACCTGCTCAATCAGATTCTGCATTTTAACAAGATCCCCAGAGGAGTCAGCACTCATGAAGTACTTTCGAAGAGTAGTCACAAAGTATTCTCCTTGTACTTCCCTCAACGGTACTTTATTCCTTTTTCGTGGCTGAATATATCCTATATGTGCCTAGGCCATAATTGTTTATCCGTTATCTTTTGATGGATATTTAGGCTGTTTATGCTTTTCGGCCATTAAGAATAATGATGCTATGAACATTTCTGCACAAGTTTTCTTGCAGACATAAGTTTTCAATTCTTTTGAATATATAATATACCTAGCAGTACACTTGCTGGATCATGTGCATGAGCGAAGGCTGCTCAAGAGAGGGGCTTACTCATAAATTCTTCTCTTAAAAGATCTCAAACACATAGGACGCTCAGCCTCATCCTCTCTGTTTGGGAAATTTGATACCTGCTCTTAACACCTCCATTGGATGGATGTCAGAGTAAATCGAGATGAGTAAAGTGGCACCTATGGCCATCTCTTGTTTACTCTAAAGACTAGGAACTCCCTTCTGAACATTTGTAATGCGTGTTCAATTATGCTTCAACATTCTGGTCTCTTCTGGTGCAAAATAACTGAACAAATTCTCACGGTCTAAAGTTGAATCACCCGGAATAGTGAGCATAACGTATCTGATTCTTCTTCAATGTCTATCCTCTAACTAGAGGACTCAACTACAAATAATGATTACCCACAAAGTCTACAGAGTCTTAAAGACTAACGCTGGCCACCATCCAACAGGGAAGCAAGTGAACACTCTTAGGACGGTGCATCCCTTTCTCCGATGCCACATGTCCTAGTGTCCTGGGATTACAAACAACCGTTTTGAGCTACTTTCCAAGTGAGGACTCTTGAAGGTACAGGTAATAAGAACCACTCAGGCCAAGCTTAAGCAATAAAAGGGGGAACTAGCATAGTGAAGATTTAATCATTACTCAGAGAAGCCAAGAAAAGAGAAGCCTGCCCTGAGGGAAGGGATGAGAACCAGAAGCTGAAAAGTTGTAAGACATCCAGACTTGCTCTTCCCTCACCCTCTCAGCTCTGTTCTTCCAGAATACCTGCTCTCATTTTCTTTTCCTCCCACATGGCATAGACACCAACATCTCCCAAATTCACATGGCGCATGTCCAGCTATGCAGATGGAAACTGACCACTCATCTGTTGCCTAGCTCTAAATGCCTACAGATCTGAATCCAAATTCTCAACTTGCTCTAGTCCTCACTCCCCAACCAGGGAACAGTGACCCAAATCAGAGTTACATGGTCTGGATGGTGTTACCACCATGTGGTCTGGGGGAAGAGGCTGTACCCAGAAAATGGTGCATGTGGTGAGAGGCAGATTGCTGGCCAAAACAAAGCAACACGGTAAGAGACCACAACCGCTTTCAAGTATGAATTTACTGTTTGCACACAGGGCATTCCCCACTGTTAAGAAGTCTTGTGAAAGCAGCATTGGGTCAGAAAGTCACGTATTTGGTTCGCACTCATGGGAGGCTATAATCTGAACTGCAGTTGTCAATGCAGTCCACCTGGACCAATTATCTATCTATGTCACACCCCCACAGTGTTGTTTATGTTCAGGGCTTTATGCCAGCAACAGGAGTATGTGATGAAAATAACTAAAAACACACTATGATTAGAGAATAATGGGTAGCAAAAATTTAATGATAATATTTACAAGCCACCCAATAATGGCCTTCAGGCCCCACTCAAGTGTTCCCAAATAGATGTGCAATCTAAGGAAACACCTTATGTTTACTCTGCAAACACAGTTACAGCTTAAGGGTCCCAGCTCCCCACCTCCATCCAAATTGCAAACACAAAGTCTTCCTAGATTTCAATTCTAGAGCCACTTCTGTGTACAGGTAACTCCAGTATAATTATATTCACCCAATAACACTATAAACACCACTTTGGTATTCATTTCCAATTGCATCTCGCTAAGGAACCTGGGAAGATCTTGAGCCAGCTCAGTTGGGCAATTCTTTCCTGCTCTCATCTAGATGTTGCAGCGCTGAGATGTTCTTAATCCTTTCCTGGGTGCCCCTGCTAGCCCTTCCCTTTGCAGTTCCATCCAAGATATGTGATTGCCTGTACCTGATCCTCATGTTCAGGTTCCAAACCCAAACTTGACTTTGAGCGAGCTCATAATGAGAATCTCCATCAAAGATGTGATTAAGGAGACTGGGGTTTGCTTCAGCAAACTCAGCAAACCAAGGGCTGCCAGTTCCTTATTTAAAATCAGAGAAAGATTTTTCTTTCCTATTTGAATACCATTTAGCTTTCTCTCTTTTCAGTGGGGATATGCTAGTATTTCTAGCTGGGCGCCCCAATCACCTTTTAAAGCTCTAGTGTCAGAGGAGATCTTTTATTACCCTCCCCATAATGGGAAGAGAAACCCTCAGGTCGGTAAAATCTGGGTCCCCCCATTGCGTAGAAGCATGAATGCCTAAAAATTTCCTATATCCTTGTTACACACCCCCTGCAGACTAGTTCATCCTGTAACTAGCTCCTGTCCGTTCACATGTGGGCTACACTTACATCTCCTACTGCACATTCTTTTTCCTCATTAAGCTGGAAGAACACACTGGCAATAAAGTTGAAGGCGAATGCCAATCAATTATAGTGCTTTAGACAGTTACTGGCCAGAAGGCGGGATGGTGGATCATCTGTCCCTTCCTTCTCTTAATCCCCCATTTTTCAGTCTGTCTACATCTAGCCAGCACATTCCATCCTCCCTACACAAATCTAAAGGGAAAATATAATGGGGAAGTTTTCCTCTGGAGTGCCAAATAGCTTTTGACATCCTCCCAAAACATCTCAAGGTCTTTTGGCAAAAAGAGTTTTGTACTGAAAAACTTCAGCGTGGTGGTATCCTCATCTGGGATCCCTACTGCTGTCTGTCGGATTCGTCCTCATTTCCTGTTGGGAAGAGCTGTGAAATACTTTTTATTAAATAACTGCCCCAATTCTGCAGTCCACTCCCCAGGCCTGCACTAGGAAATCACTAGTGGTTCAAAGTTAGCTATGAGGAAGCCGGTCCATTGGTCACATTTGTGGAAGAAGTTGGGCTTATTTGCAAGGAAAAGATACTTTGTTTCCCTTATCCCGTATTATTAAGAGGGTTGTGAGAAAAAGGCGAGTATGGACCCCCCCCCCCGCCCCAATGATAAGCTAATTACAACAACCCTTTGACTTACTTGGTAAGAAGGGTTCCTCGTTATCTCTCAGGGCTGATGCATACGTGGGGGAGGAGGGGGCGGGGAGGCTGGGGATTGATAAGAGACTGACGGACAGGAGTGACGCGACATTTGCCTTCTCCTTTCTTTTCAAGGTAACAACACCTGAGAAACGTAACACAAACCCAGGATTGAATTTGATGCCACCAACGGCTCAACCAAATATCTCTCCAGAGACACAGGCAACTTTGTACGTTTCTGTGTGAGGGCTGTATTGACTCCACTTTAGCCTATAAATGTAAGAGTCCATTTGAGGACAGTGGGCTCTAATTACTCCAGCGAACTTGGCTCAGGCTGTTTTTTCCTAAATCACCCCCTGCACAGAATCCACGAGGCAGCTCCATATTGAATGAAAGGCATCTCTTGAATGAGGCTGTTGCCCTCAAAATGCATACTGATCAAAGCATATGGGTTCATTCATGCTACCTGTGCTTTTCACACTTTCTTTGAGTGGGAACATGGAGACGGAGGGAGAGAAAAAACAAGAAGAAGGAATTGAAAGCAAGAAATTAAGTGTAGTGATTTAAATAAATCATATTATAAATCAATGTATTCCAGTGACTTCATAGTCCTGGCACACAGTGGCCGCTAAATGCCTATCGAATGAATGAATGAATAAGATTCCCCAACAATCAATAATTAGGGTGGTCAGGTTAGCCTCGTTTAACAACCAATGGATAGAAATCATAGAAAAGTGAGCTGTGATGTATAAATCTCAGATTCCAAAACAGGGGAAATTTAGGATAAATTTAAATCTTATTCTAAAGAGATGGAGGGGGAAAAATGGGAAACGCTTCTTTGGAATTCGACACTCTTTCAATATGCATTCACCTGCACGGCTTGGTAATTTTAAAATACCAATGAAGAGAAAAATGCCAAATCACTGCCCTGTCCATTTCCACAGCAGAAATAGTCACTGCACTCGGCCCCTGCTGCCTTTTCATCTCCTGGGTGGGGTAACTTCTACAAGGCAATGAGTAAATGTTCAGCTCACCCGGTCACTAGACAGAGTTCTGGACTCTGACTCGCCTGCCCTCTCCTTCCCATTCCAAAACTCAGTCTTGGTTTTCTAGGATTCTGTAAATGCCTCTTTTGGATGGATTACCCCCAAATCTCCTAAAGATACATGATAAAATTTCTGTTAATTGTGATGGGTCACTCTAAGGATTAACAAACAGACAACATATCTTTATCTTCAAGGTTATAGTAATCTAGTTAATCATTGAATTTATTCAACACATATTTAAGGGTAAGTTAGTCTATGTGAGGAAACGTCCCAGGCACTGGGGATACCCTGTGAACAAGCCTCACACATCATACAGTCGACTGGGGGGACACAGACAAGCAAAGAGGCTATTAGAAAGCAGAGTGATGACAGGGCAGGGTGATGATGGGTGGCTCAGTCAGTTAAGCATCCTACTTCAGCTCAGGTCATGATCTCACAGTCTGTGGGTTTGAGCCCTGCATCAGGCTCTGTGCTGACAACTCAGAGCCTGGAACCTGCTTCGGATTCTGTGTCTCCCTCTCTCTCTGACCCTCTCCCACTCATGCTCTGTCTTTCTCCCTCTCTCAAAAATTAAAATAAAAAAAAACATTTAAAAAATTAAAAAAAAAAACAAGAAAGCAGAGTGATGAGAATGTAAGTGCAATGTGAGGATACTCGAGAGGCGTACAATACAGATTTCAGAAGACCATGGAGGGCTTCTGGAGGAAGAGACATCTGAATTGAAACCTGAAAGACAAGGAGAAAACGGAGAAGGTGTTCCACCTGGAGGGAAAAGTTTGGATAAAGATAAGGAACTTCATGCCAGTATGGGGTGGGCTCTGATGAGTAGGGATGGGGCAGGAAAGGAGGTGGGGGGGTGGGCAGGTGAGGACAAGAGATGTAGCTGGAAAGAAAGAGGGAAAATTAGAAACCGGATCATGACGATTGGCATCAGGGTTCCCGGCAATGGCTGCCCTTTTGGAAACTTACCAAACCCTGACTTAGAGTCAGGTATGTGGACCTGTGCACCCAGCTAAGCGTACAGGCACAGCCCCCAGGCTTTCCTAGGAACATTCTCCATCTTAGAGGCAATCAGTGCCGTACAAGGGCAAGGAGATAACACTATTTTTCTAAGTGTTCTCTTTTCTCAAACATACCGTTTATTTGATTTCAGATTCTAGCTAAACCTCAGGGGAGTAAAACAGAGCTAGGACGCGTCAGCTCAGGCTTAAGAGTGAAACTTCGGGCCTAGAATGAGTATGTTTCCTGAACCGAAAGGCAGCAGACCCAGGTAACGGTTGTCAACTGGGGTGTGCCCGGGGGTAGAGACCAAGAGCGAGTGTCCCAGCCACAGTGCACCAGCCTCCCCAGCCCCCCAGCACCACTTGGAGCTGTTGGAGGAAATGCAGATTTCTCCTTACACAAGACCTCTTGATTTTATTTTTTACTTTTGAAAACTTTATCCTGAAATAGTTTCAAATTTACAGAAAAATTGCAGATACTTTCATATATCCTTTCCAAGAGTCACCATTTATTAAAATTTTGCCCATATATATGGTATATTATTGTCCCAAATTATATATATTTATAGTACATATATGTATATATAAGTGCTTCTAATTTTATATGTGTAATTATATGTATCATTATGTATACATATATGTCTATATATTATTCTCTACACCATTTGAAAGTAAGTTACATGCCCCTTTACCTCTAATAAATACTTTCATGTGTATTTCCTCTGAACGTTCACACATAATCATAGTGCAGTTATCAAAAATTTTAAAAAACTCTTGGAGCGCCTGGGTAGCCCAGTCAGTTGAGCAATCGACTCTTGATTTCAGCTCTGGTCATGATCCTAGGGTTGTGGGGTCAAACCCTGTGTCAGGCTGTGTGCTGAAGCCTGCTTAGGATTTTCTCTCTGCCCTTCTTCCCTGCTTGCATGCTCTCTCTCTCTCTCTCACTAACAAAAACCAAAACAAAACAAAAACAAAAAACAAAAAACCCTTATCTTGGGGCAACTGTTGACTCAGTTAGTAGAGCATGCAACTCCTGATATTTGGATTGTAGGTTCGAGCCCCATATTAGGTATAGAAATTACTTAAAAATAAAATCTTATACAAAACAGGTGAACATAAGGGAAGGGAAGCAAAAATAACATAAAAACAGGGAGGGGGACAAAACATAAGAGACTCTTAAATACGGGGAACAAACAGAAGGTTACTGGTGGGGTTGTGGGGGGGGATGAGCTAAATGGGTAAGGGGCAGTAAGGAACCTACTCCTCAAATCATTATTGCACTATATGCTAACTAACTTGGAGATAAATAAATAAATAAATAAATAATTTAAAAAATAAATAAGTAAAAATAAAATCTTTAAAAAATAACCTCTTAGCTTATATATCTCCGTATTCAAATTTTGCCAACTACCCCAGAAGATGTCTTTCGCTGCTATTTTTTCCTAGTAAATGATCTAATCCAGGATTATACATTGCACTTAATTGTCATATTTCTTAGGTTTGCTTTAATCAGAAAGAGTTTCTCAGCCTTTCTTGGTCTTATGGCTTGATATATTTGAAGCATGTAGAATAACTATTTTGTAGATGTCCCCCAGTTTGGGTTCATCTGATACTTTCAGGATTGATTGTTTGATTTAGGATATACATTTCTGGTGGGTAAAACAGATATGTTTTTCTCAATGCATCATATCAGAAGGCACATCTCATTATTGGTGAGCATAAGACCATTTAAAATGGAATGTTGAAAGGTACACCTCAGCATTACTAGAGTTCTTAACCCCCAAATCTAGACCCACAAGTAGAAGGGTCTCCATGGGGACACAGAATTCAAGATCAGAGGGAAAACCAGTGCCGCCTGTGTATCTACCCTGTAATATGTAACACGTTGCCCTCTACGAGCTATTTTATATACTCAGCCTTAGTCTCTGTAGGAACTCCCTGAGGTACACAGTCTCCCCACTACTTTAGCAATCAGGAAAGTCAGAAAGAGGGGTACCTGGGTGGCTCAGTCAGTTAAGCATCCAAATTCAGCTCAGGTCAGGATCTCACAGTTTGTGCGTTCAAAGCCCTGCATCGGGCTCTGTGATGACAGCTCAGACCCTGGAGCCTGCTTCTGTTTCTGTGTCTCTCTCACTCTCTGCCCCTCCCCCGCTCATGCTCTCTCTCTCTCTCTCTCTCTCTCTCTCTCTCTCAAAATAAATAACATTCAAAAATTTTTAAAAGAAGTCAGAAAGAAGGTGTCACTTGATAGAAGCCACACAAACTCATGGGATTTGAACTGGGGTGTATTTTACCTTAGATGACAGCTCACAGTCATCTTATAAAAACAAATAAATTTAAACTTTGAGGTAATCCACTCGATGCAGGCAACTGGCTTTTGTTTAATCACCCCTTCCAGTTCCCCAGAACGCTTTAGTTTCCTGTGCCGAATATCGCATTCTCTACTCACTTATGCCTCTCTGGTGGCTTCTTGTCCACACCTCCTCTTTTCAGGGATAACCCGGGCTTGAAATCTGCCCAGAGATTCCTTCCCCTTCATCGGTGTTTAGTATTTCTCATTCTTCCAGGGGCTTTGGAAACCTAGACTGTGGTTTCCAAAGCACTGGACTGTTTATCCTTGTAAATCATCCTGGGACGGAACTCCCAGGGAGGAACTGTGTGGTTGTCTCCTCCCAGAAGCTTCTTACCAAAGTGAGATGAATAGTGCCTCCCCACAAAAATAGCGTCAGCTTCTGGAACCTGGAGCCAGAAAAGGCAAGGCATGGATTTTCCCTGAGGGAGTTCCGAGCCTATGTGGTCCTGTTGACACCTTGATTTTGGATTCCTAGCCTCCAGAACCATGGGGAAATAAATGTCTGCTGCTTTAAGCCACCACCATTTTCTAATTTGTTTCGGTAGCCACAGGAAACTAATACGTGTTAAACATTCATGGAGGTGAAATGCTAAGATTAATGGCCAAAAAGGAATAAATACACAGCTCTCTCCATCGGGCTCTGCATTTTAATAAGTCCTGACAATAAAACCTTAGGCCTCCACAGCAGCTCTGGTCATGGAGGGTGCTGTTTGGAGGGAGACAGTTGCAGGCAGTACTGAAGTGGGCCTCGCCAGTACTCCCCGGGGGGCCCGCCTGGTTTGGGAAGGCTGTTCAAAGCCTCATATCAGTACCAACCATAGTCGACAGACTTCAGGATTTGAAACCGGGAGCTTAGAAGAGTTGGAGGTAACTCATAAATTCCTCCGCATCCACCTTATTCACCGGCCCTCCATCCCCCTGTTTCTCCTTTCACTCATCCACCTTGTTGTGCAAGCCCCAGAGGAGGCCAACATCTGTCGACTTGGGAGAGAGCTGAGCACTGAGATCAAAGAGCAAGGCTTTGGGGAATGCAAATGGAGCCTCCCATCCTGTCCCCCGAGACCCTCCACGACCCTGACCTAGCGAGGCGTTAGACTGTGCAAAGCCTCCATTTTATCAAAAACATAGGGATAATAATGCCCGCCTTCCAGGGAGGTGATGAGGGCTGGATGACGTGGTATCTGGAAAAGACTGGAGACAGTGTTTGGGGCACACGGAATCCTCGGTAACTTCCAACTATTACCATAGAGCGCCTCCTGCCATCCAAAACTTGACTCCTTCCATTTATTTCTTAGTTATCAGGGATTGCAGGTATCATCCTCTGAAGGGGTTCGAAAGGGGTGGATAGCAGACACTTGAACTGTGAAATTATAGCCCAGGAATACAGCACAGGACGGGTGTGTATGCAGCGCACCGTGGGCGCACACAGGTGGAAACGACCAGCACGCCGGGGCAAGGGGCAGGGGAGAGGAAAAGAAGGGTCTGAGATGGCTTCACAGGAGTAGTGACTTCGAAGATGAGCCTCCAAGGCCGTGAAGAACTGGATCCTGTGGAAGAAAACGTACTTGCAAGTGTCCCTGACGTCTGTGGTTGTGGTGGTTGCTACGGAGTATTCAGAAATGCTGCATTCATTTGCAGCATTTGCAGCAACTGGGCAAGTCTGGGATTTTTGCTTTTTATCTGTTGTTGTTGTTTTTTCCTTTGGGACCGTGACTGATAAGTTGAAACAATAATCTAACATTTTTGGTAAAGCTATTTATCCTTTCCGAGTTTTTCTTTTCCTTTATAATGTAAAGACTACCTCGGGGCGCCTGGGTGGCTCTCTTGGTTAAGCATCTGACTTTGGCTCAGGGCATGATCTCCAGGTCCCTGAATTTGGGCCCTGTGTTGGGCTCTGGGCTGACAGCTCGGAGCCTGGAGTCTGCTTCAGATTCTGTGTCTCCCTCTCTCTGCCTCTCCCCTGCTCGCACTCTGTCTCTCTGTCTCTCTCTCAAAAATAGACATTTAAAAAAATTTTTTTTTAAAAAAGAATACCTCATGGCATTTGTGTGTATGTCTGAAAATTAAATTTACACACACACACACACCTATAAACATATATATGTATATATACATATACATCTAAGAGTGCCTGAAGCCTATAGCTCTCAAAATTTCACTTAAAAATCCTCCTTTTTTTTATTTAGATCTTTTTCCTTTGCCTCTACACCATAGAGGCAGTTGGATATAAAAGACAGTTGATTGGGTTTAATGGCCTGGAACTTGAGGGCAACTTGACTTCCAAGTTACTGTCATCTCCCACAGTCCCTAGCACGTACTGAGGCTTCGTGAATGGTTGGGGAGGGAAGGGAGAGAGCAGGAGGTGGAAGGAAAGAGGGGACGTTAGAGAGAGAGAGAGAGAGAAGACTGGTCCACATGTAACTTTAGGAACACTGTGCTCCACCAGGTTTATCTCCTTCTCCTCAAAGGAAAGTATAAAATAGCTCAGGGTTGGGGCGCCTGGGTGGCTCAGTCGGTTAAGCGTCTGACTTCGGCTCAGGTCGTGATCTCACGGTTTGTGGGTTCGAGCCCCGCGTCGGGCTCTGTGCTGACAGCTCAGAGCCTGGAGCCCGTCTTTGGATTCTGTGTGTGTGTGTGTGTCTCTCTCTCTGCCCCTCCCCATTCATGCTCTGTTTCTCTCTGCCTCAATAATAAATAAAAATCAATAAAATAAAATAGCTCATTGTTGCAGAATTAAGGGGTTTTTCCTTGCACTTTGCTGGCTATGGGTCCCTTATGTGCATTGTCTTATTTAATCCTCACAACATGCCCAAAGTCACAGACATTGAAATCCCAGTCCGTCTGATTCCAGAGGCTTCTCTTTCCATACATAATCCCCACAAGAATTAAGACATTCTATTTCTCTCACAAGGAAACAAGTAACTCTCAGAACTATCAGCGAAAAGACCTGATTTCTTGCCCAAGATAAGTCATTTGCTAGCTGTGTGATTTGAGGTACTCAAAGACTATTCTTTGCCTCCATTTCCTCTTTTGTGTGGTGGGAATTATAAAATACTGTCAGCCTCATGAGATTGCCGTGGAGGTTTGGTAGAATGAGGATATATAAAGGAAAATAACCTTCATAAACTGTAAAGCTGTAATCACGTGGGGACCTATTAGTAGCACATTCATACTAAGGTGTACATGACTGATAACAGGTTTTACACTGAGCGGAGACCAAAAGAGTAGAGCAAGGAGAATTGAGCAGAGAGGTAAGTGCCCAGGAATATGCTGCAGACATTTGAAGGGCATCGTTCAGCTTTTTCCAACTTTCTGAACCAGTCTTGCCCAGAGCCAATGTGGCATTCTTTACTTCTTCCACATCCCGTTCCTACGTTAGCCCAAGATTCCAGAATCCGCAGACTGCTCCTCACCCCCAAATACACACATCCATCCCTGGGAGGATATCCTTCCCTTTCCAAATATGTACAGAGCCACCAGCCCCGAAGCTGACTGGGGGCTGGCTGAGATCAAGGCTATTCTGGGGCAACCAGTTTGCACGCTGATAGGGAAGGATTAATGAGCCAGTCTGCTCATCCATTGCAATTAGAAACAACACTGGAACTATTCTGGGGCTATTTCTATGCAGGGAACTTGAACTGCTCATCAGCCTTCCTCACTCAGAGACCTGTGGGTAATTAGGGCCGGGTTAAATATAGGAGAATCAGCCCAGAGCGGCCCCATCTGTGCCGGCGCCTCTGGCGCTGAGGATACACTGTGCCCTCGGCTAGCACCCTAAGAGCAGGAAGAGGGGATGTAGCTTCAACCTGGAGGGTCTGGGGGTTGCTTAACTAAAGTTAAAAAATGCCCTGGACTTTTAGCCAAACACGGCTGTCAGATACAATTAGGGAGTGAAAAATCACATCAGCCCCAGTAAAGCACCCTGACATTTAGGAGCCCTGGTTAGCCAAGGCACAGGCGTGCCACCAGCCCCGTTCGGAAGGACGGCTCAGCTAAGGCCTGAGGGCATGGAGGGGGTACAGCCCATCTGTAAACCTCATATTTGAATAGGAACCACTTAAAAACAACCAACCAACCAACCAACCAACCAACCAACAAGTAAATAAATAAATAAATAAATACATAAGGGGTGAGGAACGATGCCGTGGCATGTAATTGCAATGACACCCTCCAATTCCAGACAGTTTGAGGAACGCGGGGTCACTCATTATAAAGCACTCTTCCGTCCCTGTGCAAAGGTACTGTTAAGTAGGAACTGACCATACTCCGGATTTGCAAATACTCCGAGACCGTTAAGTAACGCTCCCATGATACTGATAAGGGGCTAAGAAAGACCAAGTGTTATCTCCATGTCACAGATTTTATTATCGTCTCTATTTTCTAGAAATCGGAGTGTGGAGAGGAACATCAGACCTGTCAGCAGAGCCCACAGTAGGTCCCAAAGAGCCGTCCCAAGTACCTGGGGCCCCTTATCTCCATGGTGATGATCTCTTTGTAAAATATGTCCTCTGAGGCCTGCTACCCAAAGTGGGGTCCTTGGATCAGCAGGTCTGGAGCCCTGGAAAGCAGGGTAGAAATGTAGAATTTCAGACCTCATCTCTCATCTAGTGAATCAGATCCTGCTTTTGAACAAGGTACCCAGAACATCTGTTATGAACTTCAAAACTTGAGCAATTCCCCCAGAAAGCTCACTGCCTTGTACCTAGGAGGGGAGTGGATGAAAGTGGGTTTTCCAGACTAAGTTCAGCCAGTCTGGGGAGGCTGTGAGGTCATTTGCTGCAAGGCCTAACCATTTCTTTGCTTGTTTCTTTGTTCCTTTGCTTATTTGTTTGGGTTTCCTAATGCCTGACAATCAGAAAATTTTACAACTTCTCAGCCTCCCAGGATAGTATCTGTGTAAACTCGGCTCATCTAACATCCAGTCTGGGAGTTCTTGCTTGTCTGCAATCTGACGAAGGTCCTAAGGGAGTTTCTGGGCCAAGTCCCATTCATCCATCGAGCCTAATAAGGATTCGAGAGTTCTAGACTGGGAGGGCCATTCCTAACTGATTTAGGATATTCAGTCGTGTTTGTGGTTACTGGCTAATGGAGGGGCTCGTTCTCTACTGATCTCTGGCTCGGTGACTGGCGTCTTCAAGGTGGAGGCGCAGCTTGGGGTGTTCCTGCAGCTGCGTGCCTCGTCTCCCCCAGACCCACTTGTCCTTCAGGCCAAGTTGGCCTGGCCTTGGGAAACCTCTGCGTGGCAGCGGGCACCTCTCTACCCTGGGCAGATCTACAGTCCATTCTCGGTGGCAGCTGGCCTCTGCAGAGGGCTGAGGAAATCACTGACCCTGCAGGTGCCTTAGGGGGCTTGCTGGCCCTGAGGTTCACTCCTAGTACGGAAAGACACTAAGGCCACTGCAGATCGGCTGGTGAGTCTGGCCCAGTTTCTCCATTTCGATAAGCATTATGGCATGTCTTTGTTTGTAGATTTTCTACAAAACGAGCTTCAGGAAATCCAGACCACCCACAGGATACCCCCTCTTAGCTGCAAAGTACCAAGTGGTAGCAGACCCAAGCATGGCCCTAGAGCGTGTCTTCACAGGCAATTTTGCAACCACTCAGACCCATCTGAAGCGCCGGGGTAGGCAGCAAAGGGGCACAGAGAGGCCCCTCTGAGAACTCTAAGGCTACCCAGCTCGGCCAGGACAGTTATAATAAGGTAAGAAAGAGGCTACATTTCTCCATACCTGCATGGGGGACATACACCATCTTCGCGAGTCCTGCAGGTGTTGGGAGCTTCTAACAGCCCCCACGCCCATGACTATATGGTGCACGACACCACCAGCTATGACCCACAGCTGGGAGAATTGCAAGAAGAGAGCCAACACCGACAGTACTTCCTTAATTCCTGAGCGATTCTCTTCTCGCCCAAGGAAGCAGCAAAGGTTCCGTTTGCCAGACTGTCTTCTCTGAGGATCTGCTGCCTCAACAGACCGAAGGGCCCACACCAGACTTTGTCCTAGGAACTGCAAGAACAGCAGTGAATAGGCGACGTAGTTCCCGCCTTGCGGAGCCTACAGCTGGGTGAGGGAGGCAGACCTTAAATAAACAACCAAAGAAATAATTGCATGACTGAAATTGTGACAAAGAAAATACACAGAATGCTACAGTGGTCATTGATAAAGTATCTTTAAAAATAGAACTACCCCACAACCCAGCAATTACACTACTAGGTATTTATCCAAAGGATACAAAAATGCTAATTCAAAGGGGTGAAAGCACCCCATTGTTTATAACAGCACTATCAATAATAGCCAAGGTATGGAAAGAGCCAAAATGTCCATCCACTGACAAATGGATAAAGAAGATGTGGTATATATATATATATATATATATATATATATATATACACAATGGAATACTACTCAGAGATCAAAAAGAATGAAATCTTGCCATTTGCAACAACACGAATGGAACTAGAGTGTATTATGCTAAGCAAAATAAAGTCAGTCAGAGAAACACAAATATCATGTGATTGCACGCATATGTGGAATCTAAGATGTAAAACAGATGAACGTAGGAAAAGGGAAGCAAAAATAAGGTAAGATAAAAACAGAGAAGGAGGCAAACCATACGAGACTCTTAAATACAGAGAACAAACGGAGGGTTGCTAGAGGGGTATTGGAAGGGGAAAGGTTAAATGGTGATGGGACATTAAGGACGACACTGTTTGGGATGAGCACTGGGCGTCATATGTAAGTGATGAATCACTAAATTCTATTTCTAAAATCATTATTGCACTATATGTTCACTAACTTGGATGCAAATTTAAAAAAATATATGTAACATTTGCCAACTTGCATGGCTACCAGCAGTTGCCAGCTTACGAAATTCCAGAATATTTAGCAATCAACTTCTGATAGTGTGATCCAACCTGAACATACAACCAGGTCACCTGGAATGTCATAGAGAGGGATGGAACCAAGTTACAAGGGTCAGGGCCTTCTGTGTGAAGTGACATTTAAGCTGAGGTGAGCAGTAGTCAGCTACAGAAAGAATGGGGCAAATACCTTCCAGGCAGAAGGAATACCTCATGCACAGACCCTGAGATGAGAAGGAACGTGATGTTTGAAGTAACAGAAGAAGACATGTGGTGGAGTTGAGTGGGTCCCCAGACCAGACGAAATACACACTATTCTCATTATCCCCATTTTAGACATAAGGAAACAGAGCTACAGATGGGATAAGTAAGCAGTAACTTGCTCAAGCTCCTATCACTGCAGAGTGGTAGGGTATGGATCCAAATCCGCTAAAAGCCGCCATATTATGCCTACTTTCTGCCGCCCTTCAGCCGAGACTGAAGGGATAGGCAAGGTCCAAATTATACAGCAGCTAGTGAAATCTGGGGGTCACTTCTAGGAGGACCAATGTCAAATCCATGTCCTCAAGACATCGCTCCAGGCTGGCAGTTTTTAACTCATTTGGTTAAAAAACCATTGGGAAAGCTGATGTAAAGTATAGACACCCTCATCATAATGAATGTGTTTGTACACATACACAATTTACATGTGATTTCTAAGGGTTCACAGACACCGGAAGTCTATTTGTAACCTCTGTAGTGGTCCGAAAACCAAAGAGCCCTTATAGGCGATACCTCTCCCCACCCCGCTCACCTGTTGCTTGCTTTCTGTCTTGAATTCTTTTTATATGCCTGCCATCTTACAAAAATACTTCTAGATTCTCTTGTTCTTCCTGGAACAAAGGATTTCATCTTTTATTGGAGTCCTGGAGCCGTGTCATTTAAAATACCTCTAGCAAGAATGTGGGGCTGAGAGTGGAGAGATGCTGGTTCTTGCTTCTCATCTCAATCTGCTTCTGGCAATTACCCCCTCATTACATGGAAGTGTGTTAGCACCTATGTTTAACGCTCTCCTCAAGGACCCATACCCATCCCTTTGCCAAAAATATGCCATAAAAGTGTCCATCCGTGTGTGTCAATAATTCAGTTTCCAAGAGGTCGACTTGATATGAATTGAATGGTATTTCAGAGTAAATGCTAATATAATTATATTTTGCTCTGCCTTCTTCTGTAAATACTTTTGAATTCAAAAGAGATACTTAGAAAAGCACTGTGAGACCTTTGGAATGAAAGCATCATTTATATGCAGAGCATTACAATTATAATGATAATTATGTTGCTGCTGTTCTATCCTGGATGCTGACATTGTCCGTTCTACCACTTCCGCCCAGCAATTTTCCCCCTGCCATCCCAAACAAGGAAAGACAGCTTTAAGTTAGCTGAAGACAGAACAATAGATCTTTGGGATGCTGCCTGCCATGACAGCTTTATGAGGTAGGAGATAGCTTTTGGATGTTCTCTCACATAAATACAATGGCTCACACCAGCTTCTGAAAGCTGATTTCTGAATGTTCTGGAAGTTTGTGAGCTGACAACTCTTTTAGATGACAAAAACCAATGGGATAAAAATGTCCTGATTTCTTACTGAGTTCTTGCTATAAGGAAGACATAGAACTGGATGCCATTGGGCAAACAAGATGCCTCTTTGTCTTACATAAGCATATAGTCTGAACAGGCCATCTGGAAGGATCTGGGCCCCCTGAAGGGTATAAACTTGATAAGCCCTTGTCCTACCTTGGGCCATCGCAAGATATAAATGAAGCAAGTGTTTGTCGAATGAACAAATAAGTGGATAAATGTTAAGGCACAGTGCTTCCTAGCTTGGGAAGATCACTTTGATGAGAACTGCAGCCACCTGTGTCCAGATTAGGAGAGAGGAAAGGTCTCTGCGATGACCCTTTGGGAATGGAAACATAAAAAGCAAGAGGTAACAGATCCATAGCTGTGTTTTCTTCTCTTCTTTTGGCCTCTGCCTCTGCCTCTCTGGCTTCTTCTCTTAATTTGCTAGAATGTAAGTCATGTAAAATATTGCCCAGTGGATATTCTTGCCTCCTTTGCCATAGATTATTTGGCCATATAGGTGTGGCTTTATTTCTGGACTCTATACCAGATGATTTCACCATATATGGAATCTAAAAAACAAAACAAATGAGCAAACAAACAAAAAACAAATACTCTTCAATACAGAGAACAAACCGATGACTGCCAGAGGAGAGAGGTGGGTGAGGAGATGAGGGAAATAGAGAAAGGAGATTAAAAGGTACAAACTTTCAGTTGTAAAATAAGTAAATCATGGAGATGAAAAATACAGCACAGGGAATATAGTAAATATTGTAACATTGTATAGTGACTACATTTATGGGGATAAGCATTGAGTAATGCATAGAATTGTCCAATCAATACGTTGTACACCTGAAACTAATATAACATTGTATGTCAATTACACTTCAATTAAAACATAGTAAATAAAAGTATTAGTCAGTGGACCCCCCAGTGATTTAGCAGATGTTGGAAAACTGAAATCATTTTCTTACAAAAACTCTCATCTAGGGCGCCTGGGTGGCTTAGTCGGTTGAGCATCTGACTTTGGCTCAAGTCATGATCTCATGATTTGTGAGTTTGAGGCCTGCATTGGGCTTTATATTGACAGTTCGGAGCCTGGAGCTTGCTTTGGATTCTGTGTCTCCCTCTCTCTCTGCCCCTCCCCTGTTCACACTCTGTCTCTCTCTCTCTCAAAAGTAAATGAACATTAAAAAAAAAACACCTCTCATCTGGAGAAGTAACATTTATCAGTCTCCTAGATTTGTGATAGGACTATGCTAGGTGCTTTGCCCACATTCATTCATTTAATTCTTACAACCATATGAAGTAGGAAACTAAGACTCAGAGATATTAAATGAGTTGGTTACTGTCACACCGGATTTCTGACTTCCAGGCCTAAGTAATTTTTACTACACAAGAGATATCCTTATGAAAAAAAAATGTTGGGGCTCCTGGGTGACTCAGTCAGTCAAGTGTCCGACTTTTCGCCTAGGTCATGATCTCGCTGTTTCTGAGTTCAAGTCCCGTGTTGGGCTCAGCGCTGATAGCTCAGAGCCTGGAGCCTGTTTCAGATTCTGTGTCTCCCTCTCTCTCTGCCCCTCCCCCACTCATGCTTTTCTCTCTCTCTCTCTCTCTCTCTCTCTCTCTCAAAAATAAACATTTTTAAAAATTAAAAAAAAAATCTTTTTAAAAAAATGTAGTGTTGGTATTCTAGACCATTTTAGTTGACATTTGTCCTGAAGAGAACAACACACTTACCCTCTAAGATGAAAATAGTGGTGATGAAGAAAAAGATGGCTTCCCCTTTGAACTTGAGATTTATCCACTCATAAAATAATTCAGAAGGAAACTTACAATTTTAACATTTCTTAAAGGGATTATAGGACAAATATATTTACGGAGGGCTCAGCAGCAACTCATGATAAACACCTCAACTTTATCCTAGTACCAAGACAACTGGCTTCTAGAGAATTCTCTTCAACCACATCTTCCCACTTACCCTCACCATCCCTACCCCATCACGAAGGAGCACTGGTTTTAATGAACAAATAAACCTTGGAAAGAAGGTGCTGAATTGTTCATGTGCTGACTGAATGAAAGGTACAGGGAAAAAGAAAAATAGAGTGTCCAGGACCTTCAATCTGAATAGGTACAGAGCCAATGATCAGGGAATGAATATCTTTAGGAAGTAGACTGTGATATAGCAAGTTTAGCTCTTAGGAAAAAGGATGAAAGAGAAATGAGATAAAAAATAGAAGAATAGAGGACATAGGGTCTAATTAGTAAAATATATGTGAATGGAATAAGACAGGAAACAAGTAAACTTTCTGAATTTATGAACTAATATGGGAAGATTCCTATTCTTCTCTAAATACGTCTATTTTCATTGGGACTCAGTAGCTGGTCAAAAGGGCAAGGAACCCCAAGGAACCCATGGTCTGATTCACCAGCTACGGGGCCTGTAAGACATATGCAGTCAGTGCTCTCCCTTATTCCTTATTCTTTACCATTTCCGGGATAGGCCAAGCCTATCTTCTAAATGCCAGGAACTGTGACTCTTTGCCCGAGGACTTCCTCTGGTCACTCTGCCTGCCTTCTAGGACTAGACGTGCCGGGGAACTGATGCCTCCCCCTCCCCCCTCACCCAATTAATCTTCATCTAAATTCACCCACTCCTTCACTTCTTGGGAGGGTAATTCTGAGTTTCATAGTCTACCCTGGAATTAAGCCCTAATTGTCCACAATGATAGCTACTGACAACTCATTCTTTATTGGCTTCTTTCCCTACCCTGTCTCAATTCCCCTCTCCCTTACTGGTTTGAGCAGAGATTACCCGATCGACTACTTGGTCTGGAATTTATCCTCATGGTCTACTTCTGAGTAAACCAAAGATAAAGCAGACACTATTTCCAAGATCCCACAGTTGGCCAATAAGAATCCAAGCACCAAGGCACAAAGACTAAAAGTTCATGTTGTGTGTAGCCATGTGGAGCATCCATTCTCCCAGTGGTGAGGGATCATTCCAGGTTCCAACAGTAGGCTGGTAGTTTGGTCACTAATTCTTTCGACGTAGAGATACAATAGATCTGTGGATTTTTTTTCCCTTAAGGAACATTCAAGTTTGTCTTTATAGTATAACAAGCTGAAGGGAGGAAAGGCAGTTCAGAGAATTAGCCATGAGTTGTGGAATATAAGATTCCTCTCAAGCCAGTCACTTCAAAAATCTATGATGTTGTAGAAATCTGCTCTGGGTGAAATAAGAATATGGGTGGTTTGGTTCTTTGGAAACTGATGCTCCTATCAGAATCAGATGCACAGGCATCCACCAAATAGATACCTCTCCTCCGGTGCCCTTTATCCCCATTCCACTGGGGTTTGGGTTTGGGTTTGGGGATGGAAAAAGATCATCTTTGGGTCAAGAGCAGAGTTCACAGGTTAGCCTTGAACTGCAACACTATTTGAGGTACTTTAAGAAGGAAATTAACAGCATTCCTCTCTTTACCATCAGTCCCATCTTACTGCCTCCTGCAGACTACTTTTCCATGTATTGGCTTTGTGGTGCAAGGAACAGGGATGGATTAGAGATGGCTACCAGTTCTTTGCCATCTTCTCATTGAGAGGTAGAGTATGGTGCCTCTCTCCTTGAAACTGAGCTCATATTAGTGATTCACTAGATAAATAGAATGTGATAGAAGTGATATGGGACTTCTGAGTCTAGGTGATTTAGAAGTTTTGCAGTTTTCCTCCAAGCCTCTTGAAAAATGGCTACCATGTTTTGAGGAAGCCCAAGTATCCCCATGGAGAAGCCCACGTGAAGAGGAGCCAAGATATCCAGTGGATGGCCACAGCTGAGATCCAAGCCAACTGTAAGAAATCCTGGAGCAAGACATCTTGGAAGTAGATTCTCCAGCCTCAGATTACCCTTCTTATCCTGATGAGTTTATCAGAGGATGAGCTGTCAAATTTGTCAAACCTAACCAAATTTCACATTAAGGAATAAAACAAACTATTTTTATTATTTTAAGTCACTAAATTTTAGAGCACTTTGTTATATAGCAATCAGCTACATGCCAAAATAGTAAACAAAAAGCAATATTGGACTCCTAAGGAGATTGTGGAGATTAGGGCCACCAACAAGGACTAAAAAAAATGCAATGACGGTGATTCTTGCTATGTCCCCACTTATTTCTCATATTTGCTCTATGTAGAAAGCAGATGAATTTTGAAGAATGATAGTGGGTTTTAAGATCTCAGTCAGGTGTTGGGCTTCAATTAGAGCTTGAGTTGAGTAGTTATAACAGAAATGATATGTCCTGCCAAGCCTAAAATATTTATTTAAAATGAAATAAAAATCATTGCTAAGCCCTGGTAAAGACCATCAGAAACAATTTGCTTTCAGCGGGCATGGTCAGTAATATACTCTCACTGTCCCGCCTCAGAGCTAGTATTAGTCTATAGTAACCAGAACTGTAATCTGTCATTATCTAGTCCACAGGAGGCAAAAGTGACTATCCATTCCGCAAGGAATCATTCAGGTACGTTATGTTAATGATATCACGCTGACTATACCTGGTAATGAGGATTAAATAACTATTCTAAATATGTTAAGATGCATGCATACCAAAGGGTAAGAAAAAAATCCCACAAAATGCAGAGGCATACAGCAAATGAAATTTCTAGAGGTCTAGAGGTTCGGAGCATGCCAAGATACCATCTCATGGTGAAGGAGAAGTTGCTGCACCTGACTCCTCCTATCACTAGGAAAAAGGTACAATGTCTAATGGACTTTTTTGGATTTTGGAGGAAACATTTACATCATTGGGCATGCTAGTCCAAACCATGTATAAGAACCATGAAAGATCATTAGTTTTGAGTGGGGTACAGAACAGGAAAATCTCTGCAATAGTTCAAGGCTATCTTGTAAGCTACTCTTCTATCTAGATTCAGTGTATTCCACACTGTTAGAAGTGTGTGTGTTAGACATAGATCCTGCATAGAGCTATTCACCTGTTAGGTAAATCATAGAGCACACCTTTAGGATCATGGAGTTCAGCTGTGATGCTTTCTTCAGAAAAATTATTCCTCTTCTGAAGAGCCGTTTGAAACTGGAAGCTTGATCATGGACCATCAAGTTATAATGTCACCCAAACTCACCATGAAAAACTAAGCGTTGTCAACCCACCAAGCCTCTCAGTTGGGCACGAATAACAACGTTTCATTATTAAGTAGACATGGAATCTATGAGATCAGGTAGAAGTAAGTTGAATGAGCTACCGATCCAGATACCCGTGGTCTCTATTGTTGGAACTCACACTCATAGCTTCACGAGATGTTCTCTGTGACCAGTGGACTCACCAAAAAAGATTTGACCTTGTTTATAGAAAGTTTTATGTGATATCCTGGTTATCATCCAAAAACAAATGGCTATATCACTACAACCACACTCTGGGGTGGCCCAGAAGAGTAATGAAGAATTTCCCCAGTGGGCAGATGTCCAGCACTGTCCCTGGTCGTTCATTGTGTCTGGAAGGAGAGATAGTCAGAGGTATGAATCTACAATGCCTCATGGGCAGTGACTAATGGTTTAGATGATGATCAGGGACTTCAACATGACTGGAACCTTGGTGATGAGAAAGTCTAGGGGAGAAGTGAATGGATGGAACTCTCAATCGGCACAGAATGTGTTATGCAAATACTCAGCAAAGCTCAAACTCAGCTCAGAAGATCTTGATAATGGTCAAGATGACACATTCTGTGGAACCCTGTTAGGTCCCTTTCTTTAGTCATTGTCTTTGACCAATGGGATCAAAGTAGCCATGGTGGCAGAGATGAGAGTATGCTTGGGCTCAGCAACATGAATTTCTACTCACCATGGCTAATCTGGCTATAGCCACTGCTGAGTGTCCAACCCACCCAAAGCAGAGCTCCACGCTGAGCCCCTGAAATAGCACCATTTCCAGGGAATCAGCTGGCCTCTGATGGTGAGTTAATTGCATCAGATCACTTCTATCATGGAAGGGGAGGTCTCTTGTTCACATTCTATAGAAACATACTCATTATATGGGTTTGCCTTCCTGGACTGAAATGCTTTTGCCAAAGTCAGTTTCTGCCAACTTAAAGAATTCTTATGTCTTATTCACCATAGTGGTATTTCATGATGCTTTGCTTCTGGCCAAGGAACTTACTTTGCAGCAAATGAAGTGTGGCAACAAGCTTGTGCCCGTGGAATTCACTAGTCTTACCATATTATCCATCACTCTGGAGCAGTGGAATGGTCCTTTTGACCATTCAAAAGGACCATTCAGTTATTGTGCGATGTGAACAAAAACACTCTTCAGGATAGGGGTAATGCTCTACAAGATGCAGCAAATTCTCTAAATTGCCAACCAATAGATATTGCTCCTTCTCCCTTATTCAGGATTGTGGGTTCCCAAAATAAAGGGAGAGAAATGGGAAAAGCTTCTCTTGATATTACCCCTCATGATCCATTTGTAAAATTTGTGCTACCTGCCATGCAACTTTGGGTTCTGCCGGTCTAGAAGGCTTAGTTCCCAAGGGGCAGATGCTTCTGCTAGGAGACCGGCAATAGCTCCATTAAACTGAAAGTTGATGCTGTGTGCTGGCCACTTTGGGCTCCTCATGCTAAAGAACCCACAAATGAAGATGGGGTTACTGAACTGGCTGGACTGATTGTGGCCATTCGCATTGGAAATGGATTACGACTAGACTATAGGAGTAAGAAGACTATAGGAGTAAGAAAGTAAGTGGAAAACAACCCAGTGCACGCAGGATTTCCCAAAGCTCAGATCCTTCAAAGGTGAAGATGTAGGTCACCCCAAGAGGCAAGGATCCGTGACCAGGTGATGTACTTGCTGAGGACAAAGGGTATATGGAATGGGTAGTGAAGGAAGGAAGTTACAAATATCAGCTATGACCACATGATCAGTTGTAGACATTAGGGTGATAAGAGTTATAAATGTTTCTTACTTTTATATAAATATATTTGATTCTATAATTAACCAATTCTTTTTCTCTCCTCTAGCTACCATCTAACATAGAATGTGGGAAAGGTACTTATCCTTTGTTTTAGCTTTGCCTGGCGGCCATAACAAAGTCCCATACTGGGTGGCTTAAAAAAACAGAAATGTATTCTCTTACAGGCTGGCTACTAGAAGTCCAAAATCACGGTATCAACAGGGTTAGACCCCTTTGGAAGCTCTGAGGGACAATCTGTTCCAAACCTCTCAGTTTCTGGTGGAATCCAGAAATTTTTGATGTTCCTTGGCTTAAGACGTATCTCTCCAATCTCTACCTCCCTCATCATGCGGCATTTGTTCCTTTGTGTTTGTCCAAATTTCCCTTTTTTTAGGAGAACGCCAGTAATTAGATTTGCCTAATCCCATATGACCTCCTTAAAACCTGATTACATCTGCAGTGACTCTATTTCCAAATAAGATCACATTTACAAGGTCTGGGGTTTAAAACTTCAAAAGCATATTTCTTTGGCAAACATAAATCCATCTATCATATCCTTGCATCTCAGCATTTAAATCAGAGGATATCAGGGGCGCATGGGTGGTTCCGTTGGTTAACCATCTGACTTTGGCTCAGGTCAGGATCTCACAGTTTGTGAGTTTGAGTCCTGCATCAGGCTCTGTGCTGACAGCTCAGAGCCTGGAGCCTGCTTTGGATTCTCTGTTTCTGTCTCTCTCTCTCTCTCTCTCTCTCACTCTCTCTCTCTCTCTCTCTCTCTCTCTCTCTCTCTGCCCCCCCCTTGCTAGTGCTCTCTCGCAAAAGTAAATAAATCAACATTATAAATGAATGAATGAATGAATGAATGAGAGGCTATCAAAGAGAAAATGGATCTCAACCACAGGAGAAATGAACATCGAAAAATGGGTAAAGTAACAACACGCGGGGCTATGTATCCTCTTTTGGAGACAAGGTCAGTGTGTTTTCAACTGTAGAAGTGACAGTTGCATCTTCTTAGACAGAAACAGCATTTTCTAATGTCTTTGCTTGGATGTTATGTATGGTTTAAAAGGAGTTGGCAAGGATGGACTGTGGTGGTTTCCTACAGTATCGACAGCTGAATCAGAAACTGCGCTTTCCTTCCTGTTTCACGCTGGGCTAGGGGTAGCTGGAAGAGAAAATGACATGAGATTTGGAAGGCAGCAGTGAGGCGGCAGCCCGCATGCTCTGCAGAGAGCACCCGGCCCCATTTTCATGGATCTGGTGGCTCACCTCACCTTGGGGCAGCAGCTGCGATTGCTGCAGGTCCCCTCCTTGGGTGTTGCGAGTCCTGCACCAGGTCCGTGTTCAGCTCCCTGGCAAAGGGCACCAGATCCTTCTCCAAGGTCACCCACATCATCGAGCTCGGTAAAAGGCAGACGTGGCTTCCAGTTCTTCCTCCAAATTCCACTTCTTCTTCGTCCTCCTCTACTTCACGTTTCTCCCTGACTGTTGGCTCCACTGACCCACAGAGACTTCAGCCCATTATTAAACACGGAGGCAGCACACTCCCCTTGACTTCTTCACTAGACCCACAGTTGTCTAATTTCCCGGAACGAACCCCTCATTTTCTCTTTCTCTGCACTTTGGCTTCTGATCAGACCTTGATACATGTGTCTTCCACTGAGCATCGACAAGGTTGTCGCAGGAAAGGAAATCAGGAACCATGGAAAGCACTGGCATTCACAGACTACCATGTCTATCGAGGCAGGCAGTCCTCTATAGGCAGGTTTAATTTGGGACTTTTGATCTAAATATCTTACTCTTGCCCGTTCTTTTGGGGGCCAGTGCTTAACACTCACTTTCTGCCCACATCCATACATAAACACTGTCTCCAATTAGAGCTTGAAAGCAAACATCAACCCCTATTTCCTGAAACTGGATGTTGTATGCTTGGGGGCTAAAACATTACTATGTGTTGTGGTTTATCTACAAAAGCCGGTTCACAAGCAAGGTGATCGCCATATTGCTTATGTCCATTCAGTTTGGCTTGCCAGACATTTTACCTTCCAGAAGACCTAGTTAGAGAAATTTATCAGTGCTCTCTCTTGGTCAGCTTCTGAAGTGTGATTCGGGTCCTAGTTCTTTATTTTAATAGAGCTTTTCATTTTTGTTTCACTGTAACCTCCAATTTTCTCTTTCCCATGCTTTATTATCTTTCCAGAAGGTCATCTTTCCTCATTTACTGTCAACATGTGATTGCTGGGTTGTGTATGTTTCTTCTTTCATATTGCCTCCATCTGACAGCTTTCTGGCCCCACCTCCAGATTCTTGTCCTGATCCCAGGGCAGCTAGCACCAGCTCCTCATTGAAATGCCAGCCCCAGGGGTGCCTGGGTGATTAAGCATCCGACTTTGCTCAAGACATGATCTCCTAGTTCATGGGTTTGAGCCCCAGATCAGGCTCTGTGCTGACCGCTCTGAGCCTGGAGCCAGTTTCAGATTCTGTGTCTCCCTCTCTCTGCCGCCCCTTCCCCACTCGCGCTCTGTCTCTTAAAAATTAATAAACATTAAAAAAAAAAAAAAAAAAGGAATGAGAGCTCCATCTCTTGGTTACTATGTATTGAGTGGGAAAGTATTTACTGTGGAAATAAATGTATAGAGAGGAGCTAGACCCATTGGGCTGTTCAACTAAAGGTAAACAATGACAGCTGTAGCTGCTAATCTGTACATTACAGACTCTTGCTATTAAATCATTACACCCATTCAGCACAAAGCAACCCTTGCTGGATGCTGAGAACGATGCATGCACTGGTCGGTTTGAAGCTCTGCTTTCTCCGGAAGACAACACTCAATTATTTCCCAGTCAGCCAAGGCACCTAACAAGACCCAGAAACCTGGGGAGTCTGGTTTTTAGAGCCATCGTTTGGTTAATCCACTTTATTCTCATCAAGTGGTTTAACATTCCTCACGAAGAAATAGAGGCTAAGTGACTCAAAACAGATTAGCAAAAAAGAACTGGGTCTCTCAGAATTCTTGGTATGTGGGTTGGCAGGATTCCTGTCTGCCCCAGGACAGTCTTTTTCTCAAAATCATCAAGTTCAAAAACCATCAATCATTTCCACGTAGCTACAGAGGAGAAATTGTATTGATTCTTCTCCTTGTTTTGTTAAAAAAAAAAGGTGGGGGGGGGAAGAAAAGATAAAGAAATAAAGGGAAAAAGCCTTATACTCTATCAGAAATTTAACATTTGGATTTAGAGTAAACAAAAAGAAATGCCTAGGAAATCACCATGTATTTTAAATCACTAATTATATAACAACGTGACTTCTTAAATACATTCTGACACCAAGGAAAGTATTAGTCTGAAGAAGAGAGAACACCAAAAGAGAAATTTACTTTTCACCCGATTCACACTTTGTAGTAAAAATAATTCAAACAGCTCTGTTAATTCCCATTAAATCCAGTCTTCACTTCCTTTTTCACTTCTAGTAGAAAAGCTATTTAAAAAAATAAATGTCAAAAATACTCTGTTATAACAGTTCTAAGCAATGTTCACAAAACTATGTCAAGCGTGGTCATCTAGAACCAGACATAGCAGGATTCTTCAATTCTGTGACTCACCCCAGGCATATTTCAATTTGCTGTGAATCTTCCCTATGGCCAAGTCCCTCTAGACATGTATTTTAATAAAACACAGGAAACATTTAGATTACGTTCTTCCCCTCCCCCTACACCCTCTTTTCCGTGGATTAGGAACCCAGAATACCAGCTGTGGATTAACCAGCTGTGACAGGAAAGCTGCTGTACTCACGGAGCTGAGTTCAATTTGCTGGCAAAAGGGCAGGAAATTGCAATTTGCCGCATTGCACTCTTTGTGGTTAATGTTACCAAAGATGTCAAGTGAGCAAGTGGCAATGGGGCGGGGGAGGGAGCGTCAGGATCCCTAAATGGCAAGTGGTCACAAATATTTATCAGATAGCCACTGGAAAGATCACAAAATTCTGACCAATCAATCTGGCAGTGACCTGATCATCAAAGCTCAAAGGCTGGGATAGAACCCCCCCATCCCCACCAGACCTCAAAGGTGACGTTACTTCACCTGACATTTCCCCTAATTCAGAAGGAATTCCGTTTGCAGAGGAGGGGATAACAACTGGGCACATTGATGACCAGAGCTCTTTTGGTTCCTTGCTAATTCTCTCTGTGTCACCCTGAGAACAGAGAATGTCTTCCCTTCGTCATCTCTCTCTCTCTCCCCATATAAAAACATGTGTTTCTTTCCAAATTACATACACAAGGTACCAGAGGTAAGCGATGCTTGAACCTGAGTTGAGGAAAAAAGACACATCCCAAAATGAGTTTCATTTATATAATGAAAATAAATTTTTACACAATCAACAGAAACACATCAAGTTTGTTTTGTTTTGTTTTCTGCGAAAAATATTTTTAAATAAATTTTTGTCTTTTTGTCTTTTTTTTACATTCTGATATACATATGTAACAAGGTTTATGGCACTGTAACCAGAATCAAATCCAAAAAAATGATAATAATAATAATAAAGGAAAAAGGTGGGAAGGAAAGTCATTGATTTTTATTGAATTCCTTTCTATCTCCAGGCTGGCAAATTTGCACTATTTGTCTACTATTTGGCTGCCAGCTCTAACTTGTTTGCACACTCAAAACACCGTATTATTGCACAAAAAGCCAGTAAAGGCTTCTGGTATAATGGTGAGTTCCTTGCTATTTCAGAAAATCTCTTAAACCCAAAGAGGGGAAAAAAAAATAATCCAGAGTATGAAACACAAAATCAACAGTATCTTTTGTCTCTTTAAAGAACATGAAGCGTTCCTAGACCACTTAAGCTGCCCTGATTTTGCTCTTTGCACCAGTGAGCATAACAGGGCTTGGTTTGGTGTTTGTTTTCTGTTCGGTAGACCCGGACAGATCTCGGGCCTCAGTGATCCTCAGTGTCTTTTTCTGCCTCTTATTTTTGGTTCTTTTTAATCTGTTTAAATTGTAGTATATTCGCTCTATGAACCTGCACAGACTATTTAATCATAAACTCTACAAATAGCTTAAAAGGAAAAGGGGGAAGAAACATGTTTTATTATATTTTTATTGCTGGCTTAAAAAAATTACTCCTTTAGCCTCCCTGCTTTAGCAGTTCGCAGGAAGTAAATCTCAACGGCATCAAAAGTTAAATTCTTCTCACACTTGTTAAAAATAAAAAGGCTTTAAACAAGTTTTGTTTCCATTCACAAACTTTACCCCCATCTAAAAAAGGAAGAAAGAAAAAGAAAAAGAAAAAAAAGGAAGAAAGAATCCATCCTTCTTTCTCTTCGTCTCCTAATGGAGAGCAGTAATCCTTTCCATCCAGACCTCTGTCACACAACCGTTTCCACGCCCATCAGCTTTGGTGTAAGGATTCGTGGTGTTACACCGTTGTTCAGGTCTTCCTCAAACTCCAGTAACTGCCCCATGAAGTTAAGGTTTGGGGAAATAATTGGTCGTTTGCCTTTGACAAACTTATAGGCATCAGTCATGGTCATCCTAGTGTGCTTCATCAAGTACGCGATGACAATGGTGGCGGACCGCGACACCCCCGCCTGGCAATGGATGAGAAGCCCCTTCCCACACTGGTGAGCTTCCTCTGGGAAAAGGGAGAAACGCAAGAGGTGCAGGAAAGAAGAGAAAGATGGGAAAAGAGAGATTAGCTTTGGTCCAGACTTGACAATGCTATATTTTATAGAGAAAAAATAAATTCAAGTGGTTTTAGAACTAAGTATAATTTACTAGTTAATTGTGTGTGTTTATGGCGTAATCTCCAGAACTGGCTAAAGGCAATATGAGCATGCATGAGACACCACATTTCTACGTTTAAAGAGAGGACGGGTGGTTCAGTTGGTTAAGTGTCTGACTCCGGGTCAAGTCACGACCTCCCAGTTCGTGGGTTCCAGCCTCACAATGAATTCAGCACTGACAGTGTGGAGCCTGCTTGGGATTCTCTCACTTGCTCTCCCTCTGCCCCTCCCTCACATGTGCTTTCTCTCTCTCTCAAAATAAATACATAACCTTAAAAAACAATAAATAAATAAAGAGAGGACGAGGCCAAGGAATCATTTATAGGAACCGTTCACTTTGCAGGTGGTGACAATCTACTGCAGCCAGAGTCCCAACACAGTTAACCGGCCAGTTAAGCAAGCCACTGATGAAATAGACCCTTTTGATTAAAGATGTTAATTCCAATCTCAAGGTTGTGTCACTAATCAACACTAGTGTTGTTAACAACGTCTGTCCCAGCTGTGATAGAGGGGAAAAAAACCCAACATTTCTTTCCTTGTGTTACAGAATTGATCTGTAGGAACTGGTATTAAATGGACAAGGGCTTCTGTCTTGCTAAACTCTGAGGTTAAAGAAACAAAACTCAACTAGAAAGTTGCTGTGTGTGGCTTCCTACCAGAAAAGCCTATTGTTGCAAATGTACCTAAGGACTTGCAGTGCTCAGGCACAGGGCATCATGTACATCTGAACTCTCCAATCCCACCCCATATCCATGTATGCTGTTCCAACATGGCGGCAATGACCAAGACGGAGGAATTCTAGTGATGGTCTAGAAACCAGAACAATTGAAAGAAGCAATACTTTATAAGTTTTCAGGTATGTTGGGAGCTCAGGAGAGTAGCTTTGTGGGCACTGCCTAAATGGATTCTTAATGACAATTCTAGACCAAACGGCATCCCAAAGAAAGCTTCTCTGAAGAGATATCAATTAGATGAAGAGTAGGGGAGGGGAGTAAAGAGGAGTGATCTAACTTAAACCACTTCTTTTTTTTTAAGTTTATTTATTTACGTAAGTAATCTCTACACAGGACATGGGCTCAAACTCACAACCCTGAGATCAAAAGTTGCATGGTCTTCTGATTGAGCCAGCCAGGCTCCCCTAACTTGAAGCACTTCTATGGGCTACCCTCCAGTGAACTGCGAAAAGAAACATCATGCAAGAGTCCATCTTAAAAATCTATGAATTAAGCTTACTTCTCCTAGATGACAGTATTTGAAGAACCTATCTCCCTTTTGCAATTTCTTCTCCTCGGCACACATTATTTATTCACCTCCACGCCAAGACTGGGAAGCATGGTTGTAGGAAGATGAGGTGCAAAGTACTAGGTCTGACCACTGGTACCACTACACGCTAGATGAGTACCTTGTGTGAATCACCTAACTCCCCAGAGCTCAATCCTCCTGTCTGCGTAATGGGAATAATACTAACTAACAAGGTTCAGGGAATCTGGGAATAATAACACCCAATTCAGGAATAAATAAATTGGCATAGTTTAACCCTAAACATACACTCTGCTTAGTTTATATTAGACTCAGTGAATGTTAGTATGTTTACAAAACCTGTTGTTTTCCCCAAAGCAAGACTATATGATTTCAGTTTATCCAATGATATAATGACAAAAATGAAATTGTGTCTCTGCAGGCTATGATGCTGAATTGTTCTTCAGGTTAAATGTTATTTGTTATTTGTTTTGTTTTCCTTCTGAAAAATCAGATAAGCCTGCATAACCTATAAGGAATGCAGTTCGGTGACTGCTCAGAATTTCCTTCTAAACTGCATATTCCACGGTCCTTTCATTGAAGGCACAATCAGCAAGGAAAACAGCTGGGTGATGTGGCCAGAACCGCTAACTCCACAGCAAATCTACCAGACCCAAGACTTTTTTTCTGAAAAAGGATCACCAAACACGAGTGCATTCTTCCTGGGACAGAAGCCAGTAACAACCTGCTACAACATTTAGGGAAAGTACTCAATCACCTTTCTGTGGTTAATGAAGGTTGGAGTCGCTTGAAAAAAATTGTTGAGTATGTGCTAGGTGCCAGGGGCTCCCCCAAATGATCACTGGAGCCTTTAGACATTTCAAGGCTATAGGAGCAGCAAAGGGTTAAGTTAGGATCAGGGTTAGACTGGTGGTTACTTCCTTCTGGAGATTAAAGTCTGCTGTTGGTTTAGAATTCCCCTCCTTGGGAACTACGCAGGCTACACAACCTGATCTTTCCTACTTTAGCGAGTTTGGGGTAAGCAGTCTCACGAAACCTATTACCATCTTGCTAACACATTCACACCCTTTTGCTACCCCGTGTCTAAGAACTGAGACAAAGGAAGTAGAAGGAAAAAAAAAAACAACTCAGCCCTCCACTTCTCTCTCTCTCTCTCTCTCCTGCGCTGATGTGATACATGAGGATGTTCACTACAGCACTGCTTTGCTGAAGAACATTCTTAGGAAGCAGCCTTTCAGCAAATGCCACCTTTGCCTCAACCCCATGTAGATAGAGAAGCTATACCAACTGTAAATTAATTTAACCTAAGGTAAGGGAGGTGTGGGTGAGTTTGGAGGTGGTGTCATTTTCCCTGCACTTTACTTCCCCGCAAGGCGCCGGCAGACATGGTAGACCAGATAGCCATGGCAGCAGCTCTGGCCCCCAATGCCTTCCTTTCCATTACTTCTTTTGAAATTAGGTTACAGAACGTCTCTACGCAAATCCCTACCCTTTTTTCATTGAAAACTAGAAGGAGGCGGATCTCTAATTGACCAGATCCCAACCAAACTGAATCACCGTTTCTTTACAACCCATCACCATGGCCCCCATGCATTCGATGGGCCACGACTTAGACGGCAGGGCCTGAAAACACCTCTCAGCAGCTTTTTTTTGCAACCCAAGCATCAACCTTGGACTTGATATCAAAGCGAAAGCAGAGGGGAAAGGAAGGCGGAAGATGAGATGTCCCCGTGGGAGATAGTTACCAATAAACTCAAAAGCCTCTTCAAAGTACTGCCGCAGGTTCTGTTTATTGCTGTCAGTAGCTGGCAGCCTCTTGTAGTTGAACAGGCCTTTCTCGTAGTGGTACAGGGGCAGGTGAGTGGTGACGTTGATGACGTAGCCGATGTTCAGCCGCTGCATCGTGTCCAGGTCCTGAGCATCCTGCTCGTTGCCAAGGAACAGGAAGGGCAAGATGGGTGTCAGCTCTGCATTCTCAATGTCGGGGGTGGTGGGGATGGACTGAGGTAGCATGCTCGAGGCTGCGGACGCGCCGCCCCCCACTTCCCGGCACTCTTGGAGCTGGAGGGAGTTGTCACAGAGGTTTTCATGGTTCTGCTTAAAACTGCTAAGTCCACCTGGAGCAAACACACAGAAAGTGAGAATGACCATTTCTGGAACTTCGGAGCTGGCCGAAGATGCCGCCATCCCCACAGAAACAAAGGATGCTTTGTTGCCTATGCACATTTTAGAAAAAGAAAATCAGAACAAAAATGCAAGTCCAGGGGTGCCCCGGGCGGTGCAGTCATTGGATTGTCTGACTCTTGATTTCTGCTCGCAGTCAGTCCGTGGGTTCGAGTCCCATGTTGGGCTCTGCGCTGACAGTGCAGAGCCTGCTTGGGATTCTCTCTCTCTCCCTCTCTCTGCCCCTTCCCTACCCATGTTGCCTCTCTCTCTCTCTCTCTTTCTAAATCAATAAACTTAAGAAACAAATGCAAATCCTTTTGGAGACCTCGGACAGGCTTCAGAGGCGCTCACTGCAAGCAGCACTTTGGAAATGTGCTCTTTATACAATCTATGGCATGTTCCCCTGGAAAGAGCTCCATGAAGCATCAGGCAATTTTATCAGCAGCAGATCTGATCTGCCTCAAAGAGCCATATGCTCAGTGGCCTACATAGAACCTTGTACTTTGAGAGCCAGGGAAAGTATGGCCAACCTCCTCGGGCACGGTAGCCATGCGTACTGCACTCTTCCAGAAGCTTACCTCACCCAGAATGAGAAGTTTGCTTTTGACACAGCACAGAGGCTATGAACAGGGACCTTGGAAGACCCAGATTACCTTGGCAATAGTCCCAGTAACACAACTTCTTGGCTCTGTGACTGAGGCAAGTTAATTTCTCTCTCTGTGCCTTGGTTCCCCATCTATAACATGAGGGTAATGGCCATCTACCTTTGAGTGTGATTGGGAGTCTGGAATGAATGAATACAGGCGAAGTGTGCAAACCTTCCCATCGACAACGGCAGCAGCACGAATGTATCTTAAGAAAATCATCTAACCAAACATATCCAGCCAGATGTGTCAAAATGTTTACTACAGCATTATTGTTTTACAGAAAAGGCCAGGAACCAAAACAAATTAACAAAAACAAAAAAGAAGGAAAAGTTACTATATTCATCCAATGGAATATTATGTAGCCATTAAAAGTTGTGAAAGGGATCTAAAAACAAAGAAAATGTTTCTGTTAACGTTAAATGAAACAAAGCCAATTCAAAAACATTCACCGTACATGTGATCAAAAGCTAAAGGACCATGGGAAAAAGAATTTGTTGAAGTTAGGAAATTTACGGAACACAGCGTTTCATTTAAATTTTTCCTTTAATATTTGTCAGATCCATTGCACACATGGTTAAGCCATGGTTATTACAACGGTCAAATCACACGATGTACATGTCAGGGCTATTATGAAACCCGAGTTGATATAATTACCATGCAGTGGGCTCTCATTCGAATCAAACAACCAGATACTCTGGCCTTCCTTTGGAAAGGAGGAGGAAGCTAGAGACCTCCTATAAGCTGAAAGCCTCCAGAACATGACATTTATGCCTCCTGATAGAGGCCTTACATCTGTCTTGATAGTTTCAGGAGATAAGGCAGGAAACACAAAGTGTGAACAGGATATGGTTGTGTTGAAATAAACACAGGAAGTCTATCTGTCCTCTAGTTTCTGAACCTAACATATGCCCTCCTCCATTTCAAGTCTCATCTTTGGCAACTAGGGCAGGGAGCTCCAGGCTACAACCTAGACCGAGCCTCAGGGTTGTTCTTGCCCCAAACACACACTGCTAGGCGTGACAACCAGGAAAGTCATATTTTCATTAAGGTCCAGCGATGACACAAAGGTCATTTCAAAGAGGGTAATATTATGGTCATTTCATTCATCTGTACGTGTCAAAACCTATCTTTGCTTTTCAAAAAGAAAAACAAGCGCTATATATTCATTTTAATGGATTTCTAGAATAAAACTCTGCCCTTACATATCATTAGTGTGCTCTGCTATGAAATCATGATTAAAAAGTTTGTATGGGCCCTAAGAGATTATTTGTACACTAGACAGAGGAAATGGAAAGAAAGCCAGAAAAACTTCACTGGTGACAACTTTAAAAAAAAAAACAAACTGAAATTACCCCACCCTTACCATCACAAATGCCACGAAAGAGACTTTAAAGAGTTATTTTAACATCTGCTCAGCTTCGTCTCCATAGAAATCGAAGTAAATGATTTACACTGATTCTGTGATGGGAACCGAGTTCACTTTTGTTTTTTTTTTTTTTCCTTAAGAAAAAGGCACTAGTTACACTTTTTCATATAAGAGGAAAGAACAAAATAAACCCAACAGAAGTCTCTAAGGGGTGGGGAGGGGACTTTTCTCTGTTCTTATGTAGGGTTCTCAAGCTGTAATTTGTCTTAAAAGCGGCTAGTTTGAAAAAAAATGCATGCCAAAAAAAAAAAAAAAAAACCCACACACAGAAGAAAGCACCATACAGCTTTTTAAAATTCTGTGTCTACACCTCCTTTCCCAATGACATCAGCTGGAGCCTCCCCACCTGCCCAGTTACCATAGCAGTTACACAAAGACATACAATGACATCAGTTGGCATGATATCAGCTCTTTGAGTACAAACAATACAAGAAGAACTACTTTGTTTAAGGCCTTTGGTGCAACTGTGTTCTGGGGAGCCAATGATGTAATGCTAACAGGTGGCATGGGCCTTCCATTTGCCTAATGGGGGAAAAAAAACCCATGGGGGAGGGGAGGAGGGAATTTGAGACAGACAGACACAGAATGCTCCGACTCACGGTGGGGGGGGGGCTCACGTGCAAAGCTACGTATGTGTTGTATGTTTCAGCCACGTGGGAACTCTGTTCACAGAATATTGGAAGACAGCGAGGATAGAAAAGGAAGTATTGTGCACTCAAACACATCAGTTGGACAAGGAAATCCTCATGGAGGGGTGCGAAGAAACAGCTTTCTGTTCACTCGTCAGTCTGCTGACCAGCTTAAGGATCAGTCCTCATAAGGGTCATGCACCCCCCCCCCCACACCGCAGTTACACGACTCTCCCCGGAGGGTGCTTCAAGCAAAATGAACCAGGCGAATCTCACCATGGTGGTTCCTTAGAGAGAGGTCTGCGGGGAGGATGGTTTTCTTCTCTTAGGGAATTGGACTTGGAAGCTGGGGAAGGAGGAGAGGGAAGACTCAGGCTAATATGGTTTTCTCTTGCACCCACCTTCCCCGACCCTACTCCACCGTGTGCCACCAGAGGCTGAACTGCCTGATCACCTAGTGAGAAGCTTTAATTCCATCCTATTGGTTGTTACTATTATAAGAACAAACTAACAAGCGAAGTAGAGACAACGTAGCTGGTGGTCAAGAGCAGATGATAGAGGCAGACAGATCCAAGATGCGATGTTGATTCTGCGCCATAGGAGCAGTGAGTCTTAATGTCACTGCCCCTCATTAAGCTTCGGTTTACTGATCTGTAAAGTGGACATAATGTCACCTGCCCATAGAGTTGTGGTCCGGGCAGCCTATGTAAGCATGTTGATATATAGCCAGGCATCTGATAAATAATGGCTTCTTACCCTGCTATTCTTACCCTCCTTGTCCTCATCTGCCTTTTATCTGTCTACACTGCATTTCATGAGAACTCTAAGCACTGTGCGTGGTCCTCAGGCCAGCTACCTTGGGTCTGAGTTCCAGCACTGCCGACACTAGCTACCAGACCCTGGGCAAACTGCTTTCCCCCAGATATAAAACAGGGGCAATAAATAGTACCTACCTCACACTACTGTTTTGAGGATTAAACTGGTTAGTAAAACTAAAGTACTTCAAAACAACAGCTATCCGTGGGAAGCACTTTTCTATTTCCATAACTTTGGGAAACTACCATTTAAAGATCTTTTTAAAAAAAAAGTTGCTTTAATTTTTTTTAAAGTTTATTCATTTTTGAGAGACAGAGAGAGACGGAGCACTAGTGGGGAAGGGGCAGAGAGAAAGGGGGGCACAGAATCCGAAGCAGGCTGTCAGCCTGAGCTGTCAACACGGAGCCTGATGTGGGGATCGAACCCACAGACTGCAAGATCTGGACCTGAGCCAAAGTCTGACGCTTAACCGACTGAGCCACCCAGGTGTCACCCCCTCAAAAAAAATTCTTAATGTAAAGACCCTAAATGATCAGTAAGCTGATATTCCAGAGTTTTTACTTTTAAGTTTCTACTTAAAAAGAACTAGAAAAAAACATATCTGAGCAGTTTAAACATTGAAAAAATATACTTTAATCATAAAGAAAGCAAATAGCTCCCTATCCTTCCTAAACAAATATATCTGATTTCATTTGTTGGCCCTAGCTTTCCCAATACAGACTGCATATTTTTTTGAATTCCTGTTTTGTTTTATTTATTTTTTTCTGGAGGAGTTGTGTTTTAAATAAAACTGCTCTACACCCATCCCTTCCCCCACCTCCCCACCCCCACCCCAGTCCCCACCGGGCTGAGTGATCTTACGCACACAATTGCTTGCAGTAACTGAGCAAATATTTTCTAGGCAGGAGCAACATTGCTGGGGGCAAACATTTCAAACCTTATCTCAAAACTAGGTTCACTGCCAAAATGAGCAGGGTCAGCACTTTGATTCCTAACGGCAACAACAAGGGATATTCAACCCCTACAGAAAACTATGTAGAAATACAAGTCGCCTTGGTTTCTTCCAACAGCAAGTCCTGAAGCAATGGATCCCAGTGTTAGTGGGAAACTTCCCGGTAGATTTGCTTCGTAGATTTGCTTCGGCTCCAGTTGCTGCCTTGGCTATTGCAGTCTGAGAAACAGAAGAACCTTCTGTAATGTGATTCAGAAGCAGGGCTCTGGGAGGCAAATTAAAGAACCACATCCAAAGGCAGAATCTATAAGCAAGAGATCTCCATATTCTGAGGATGGACAGCACTTTCGGACACAAGCTTTTTTGGTCTCATGCTAGGCTGGAAAGCAAGCACTTTCCAGAAAGGGAAGGAAAACTCTCACGGAAGGGCAACGAATGGAACTAACACCCAAAGGAAGGTGGAGGGGGATGAAAATGGAACTCTTCCAGAAGCTTGCTGACAGCATACTGATCACCCCTTTTTGCTGTCTACTTTTCCTTACTGGGTGACGCGTCTTTTAAAGTAAAATGGTACTCTGATGATACTGGTTAAGAACACAGACTCGAGCCGGACTGCCTGGGTTTAAATTCTGGCTGCCATCGCTAGTTAGCTGTGTTACCTTGGGCGAGTTATGTAACATCCCTGCCCCTCAGTGTCCACACCCTATATGTAGTTAGCCCTAGTATCTATCTCAAGGCCTCTTAAGATGGATACAATGCTATATGAGCTAGATATTACCACAAATAAGAAAGACACCCGAGTGAAATGGGCCCTGGTGGCTCCTATTTTGTGGGCCCTCCAGGGACAGGCAGTATATCAAACCAGATTCTCCAGATTCTATACACACAAGGATCCTTGTGGAAGAAACAAAGCCTAGAGAAACTGGAGCGGACTGACTTCCAGTCCTGAAACTCTTGTAGAGTGGGGGGGTCACAGTCAATTCATACTTTTCAAGGCAGAAAATTACCCATCTTCACAGGAGAACTATTTGGGATACCAGCTAGATCCACAAAGGTCACTGTCACTGGCTTGTTTCACATGAAACAGTCTTTGTAGTCCACAGACACAACTGAGTATTTTATAGTAGGAGTGATTTCAAGTTCAATGCCAGGTGGTGTCACCTAAACTGTCATATGATCGTGTCCTCAGTCACCGTGGGGAGACTATCTTAGCGAGGATGAGTCAAGTGAGAGCACTGTGTCACTAGGTAGATGAGGACACAAAGGGATTAAGAAACATTTTTGTTACCCAGGGAAGAGAGAGACTTAGGAGGCTGGGGCCAGCAGTTTGGTGGCTGGGACCATGAGTCAGAGATGAGTCTCCCTAAGATCCCTACAATCCTATCATTTCATCGCCTACATGTGAAATGGCCAACGTGTGAAAAGACAAAGAGGTATCATGAAGCTTAAAATTCTTAATGAATCAGTATCTTGACTCCAACTGAGGCCATATTGATTATTTGGGTAAATACTGTTAAGTGTTCCAGAAAGATAGATCTACGTTGCCTCATGGGTTTTTGCTTTTGTTTGTTTATTGTCTGATCTCTCTGGTAGGAGATATAAGTTATCTACAGATACGTTTTAAAACCCAGCTCTAGAAGGCAGTCTATGATCTCTAAGGCGGAGGGGCAAAGCTTTGCCTTGATAGAGAAGAGTGGCTCTGTCGCATGGCAGCTATGTGGCTTTGCGAACGTTACTGGGTGTTCCTGGGTGAGTCTTCCGTAAGTATAAATCTGGACTACTTCTACTCAGGTGTGTTGTAAGGATTCAGTGAAACTCTATGTAAAACATCCATCCCGGTATCTTTAAGAAGGTATTCAAACCCCGTAGCCATTTGGATAAGAATTGTCAGTGGGGGGGCAAAGATAAGGAGCACTTCAGAGGGTGAGACGCAGGAGGATTTTTGTGCTCTCAAGCTGTAGGTGACACGGGGGGGACCTTGAAGAAAGGTACATTGGTTCAGAGAAGGGGAGGGAAGAGGAGAACTTCCAGCACCAGTCCCAAGGCAAAGGGCGTCAAAGCAAAGGCCACAGGGCTGCCTGCCTACAGCTCTGCTCTTGTAAAGGTCACATTCAGTGCTGTTGGGTCCCAGCTTAGACAAACGCAGGAGGAAGTGGTGCGCAGAATGGGGGCAGGACTTGTGGTTGGTGGTCTCCATTGGAAACTTCATTATATTTAGTGATTCACGTTCTAAGATTTCAATAGAATGGGAGGGGGAGATATATAGGGTTATCACACAGACATAAAATAAATGCATTCCTGGCAGATTTTCTGGACATATATATGTACATATATTCATATACATACACATATATACATATATATGTATTGCATATGTATACTACATATATGTGTATTATGTATATATGTAAATCCTAAAATTTCTAGAAGTAGATATATACCTAAATGTATATATATCTATTTCTTATATCTATTTCTAGAAATTTTAGAAATAGAGATACAGAAAACTGGTGTGTGTGCTTATGTGTGTATAAGTTCTCTACACTTATAATTCCTCAATTAGTTGATCAAAATTCTGCTCCGGGTCACTGTATAAAATCTTAGTTTAAGCACTTGTAATAGGTACACATGCAGCCTCACTTCATGCGCTTTTAATATTTACTCATGTCTCCATATTTTTCTTCCTCGGTGTATCTAAATGAATAGCTTTAATAGAACTTCAGAGAAAAATGGTCTTTTTTAAATCCCTTCATGCCCAGGACTTAGCCAAATGTCTCAGGAAGGCAGGTGGTTTGTTGGTATGTCTGATACCAATAACTGTACGGAAAAGATACAGAGGTAGAAGACTGATCCCTTTTTGGAAATAATTTACAAAAATTAAAAGATAAAGTAAAAGGGTCTCCCTGGTGTCGACTTTGCCTCGTGACAAATCATAGGGAGAAACTATTTCAAGAATGCCTCTCACAAAACTGTCTTCCTATAACCGGTCACCAATACCTTGTTCTTATACTTGATATTACTTAATCTAATCAATCTAGCCGCATGGTAGTTAGTAATGTTTTGAAGAAATAAAGAAAATTTCTGAAACGTTTCTACCAGAATTTTCTCAGATTTTGAGTTAATAATATAGTTCTTTCATCAGATCTTCTGCTGGACAAAAATCATAATTTAGACCACTGATACCCGAAATAGACATCGCTTGTATAGTGATCGTAACTCAGGTAATTTTCTTATCTGTGTACCCCTCAGATTACGTGCCATTGCTCTCAGCAAAACAGCTTGGTAGGTTCTAAAATCCAGCATTCTGAAAATAAGCTGATACTTGACTATAATATATACCAAGAACTAAAGTCAACTTCTGCTCCTTCCTAATCTTTGTATAAGATTTTTGCAACGAGCTCTTAGCTTAATTTTTGTCCCTAGAGACTTCTGTGTGTAACTTGTTTGGGGGCTCTTCCTTCTTATGTTTTAAAATATACTGCTTCCTTCTTTGATAAAACCTTTGTAATGTCCTCAACAGAAAGAACTCTTAATAAATCCTTGCCTAAATATTTACCAAAACAAGTGAACGGAGTCAGAAAGATCCAATGACTGAGGAACTGTGACTTTAAAAATTTGAAGACGGGGGCACCTGGGTGGCTCAGTCCATTGAGCTTCCGACTTCAGCTCAGGTCATGATCTCACAGTTCGTGGGTTCGAGCCCCGCGTCAGGCTCTGTGCTGACAGCTCAGAGCCTGGAGCCTATCTTCAGATTCTGTGTCTCCCTCTCTCTCTGCCCCTCCCCTGCTCACGCTCTGTCTCTCTTTCAAAAAAAAAAAATAAATAAATAAACACTAAAAAAGATTTAAAAAAAATGAAGACGAAGCTTTGATTGCACACCTTCCAAGAAATGCTGATCCCAGCATGTTTCTGTCCAAGTTGAAAAGATTCTCCCTCTGTCCTCACCACCCCACACCGACCAACTCAGAAGTGGCCTCTGGGCACACACTACAGAACTGTAGTGCCCTCACTACAGAACTGGTCAGAAAAGGGCTGGGGGTTCTATTTCAGCCTGCTGAGGTCGCTCAAATGCACCAAAGAGGCCCCTGGACCCATGAGAGGAGGCACCCTTCTCGCGCTCCCTTCCTACCCCCCCCCCAACTTTAAGGCTTTAATGGGTACCCAGCGTTGAGGGTACCACCAGTCTAATTTGTGTGTGTTTGAGTACCACAAGCAGATTGTTTGAGAGGCTCCTTCACAAGTATGTAAATACAGCCTGTTTCTTTAAATCTGTTACCTCATTTATTTACATTAGAACAGAAAGCAGGGCCAGAAGCAACAGCTGATGACAGTCATGTAATTTTCCACAAAGACAACAATTAAACAGCTTTGTGTTATTTTAACGAGCAGATGACTTTTCTGAGTGAGTGGGAATCAAACTGTAGGATTCCAGAGTTCCCACAGCCAGAACCCCCCTCAGGTGTCTGCGGAGTCCCTGGGACTTGAAGGAAGAGCATGCTTAGGGCCCCTCTTCCTCACAGCCAGCTCACGCTCTCTGTCTCTCTTCTCTCCCTCTCTCTTCCTCCCTCCCTGCCTCCTCCCTCCCTCAGAAACCCAAAGGGAGAATAAGGGAAGGAAACAAGAGAGGGAGAGGTTCTACCTTTGCTGCTTGGACTGCCAATGAATCAGCAGAATAGTTTTGAAACCTATTTTTATTTTTATTATTTTTTTAAGTTTATTTATTTTGAGAAAGAGAGCAAGCGAGTGGGAGAGGGGCAGAGAGAGAGAGAGTGAGGGAGAGAGAGAATCCCAGGCAGGGTCTGCACTGTCGGTATAGAGCCCGATGCGGGGCTCGATCCCACAACCCTGAGATCATGACCTGAGCTGAAGTCAAGAGTCGAATGCTCAACGGACTGAGCCACCCAGGCACCCCTGAAATCTATTTTTAAAGAATCCAGGGAGGGGTGGGAAAAGTGGTCAGGCTCCCTTGGCCCCCCCATATAGTGAGGGCCTGTTAATGGAGAGAACCCCACCTTTATACTCACTCCCCCCATTCTGTCAGAAACCATCTGGAAGGCAGAGATGGGTATCATGGACTCCTGGGAGTCGATCCCTCTGCCTGAGGGGCTGGGAGAAGCCTTCTGTTCACCCTTCAGCCTGGCTTGGACTGGTCTGAGCAGCCGTGCCTGGTGGGTCCAAGTGCCCCCTCTGGTGTCATGGGAAGGCCGGCCTGTGGAATGTCATGCTCACGGGGAGTTCACCTGCCCCTTCATGGAGCTTCACTCCCACTAACAAAAATGCCAACGAAAGAGAATAAAGTAATTGTCTTCTTTTCATGCAGGGCTCTAGGATCCAATCGAGCGAATGGCTTTCCGCTAAGAAGTGTGCCTATCGAGGCACCTGGATGGCCCAGGCTGTTGGGCGTCCGACTTCAGCTCAGTTCATGGCCTCGTGGTTTGTGAGTTTGAGCCCCACATCGGGCTCTGGGCTGACAGTGCAGAACCTGTCAGGAGAGAGATATTCTCTCTCCCTCTCTCTCTCTGCCTCTCCCCCGACTTGCAGTCTCTCTCTCTCTCTCTCAAAATAATAAATAAACTTAAAAGAAAAAAGAATTGTGCCTATCCAAATACAGACTGGGTATACGGAGGGAAATGTGCAGGAAGAAGGAAGAAGGACAGCCAAGTTCGAGCCCCGCATTCCTGGAAACTTGCAAGTTCAGATTCCCTTCTCGTTTCTCTGACCGTCCATGTCTACACTGTATCACAGCCTCAGCACAGACCCACCGGTTCCCGGGGAGGAAGGCGCATCACAAACGCTCAGCTCGAGTCTCCGGATTCTTCTAAACAGACACACCAGAGATATTACATATGTTTCACGTTTATAATCTCTTTTCTCTAAGAGCGAGCCTTCCCAAACATTTTGGGATTTGAGTGACGTGCTAAAGATGCCCCTTCCCTCTCTTCAGCTCCCTCCCTCCCCACAGGTCAGGGTCCAGTGGGAGGAGATGGATGATAAACATTAAAACACACAAAGAAAAAGGTAATGATTAATTCCGATGAGGGCATGAGGTGCCTTCCAGTTTCGGGGCGCTATGAGATGGAACTAATTAGATGGGGTCCAGGAAGGACCTCTCTGGGGATGAGAAGGTATTAGCAGGTTTGGGAAAGGGGTAGAAGGGAGGGGGCCCAGAAGGACAGATGCGGCAGAGAGAACCACACTATTGGCAAGGGCAGGACATTTGCTAGGTCTGTGGTGACTCAAGGGAACCCAGTGTGTGAAGCCTAATGAACAGGTGGGGGGTGGGGGGGCGGGGAAGGAGTGACCAATGGAGGTGGAAGATCTCTGCAGAGGCCCTCTTTAGGGACATTTAACAGTGAGGATTCTATTCTAAGTTCAGTGGGAAGCTCTTGAATGTTCAGAAGTCCATAAGAGAGGATTAATATGTGTTTGAAAAGAAAAGGGCTCAAAAGAGAAAGAAAAAAAATTAATTTACCAGATGGTGTCGTTTACCTATACTCCAAAACCTGGGCCCAAATCATGACTTTTCTTTCCCAAAATACATCTTTTGTACCTGCTATGGACAGAATTGTATCCCCCGCCCCACCCCACCAATTCTCATGCTGAAGCCTGACCCCCCAACATGGTGGCATTTGGACATGGGGCCTTGGAGTGATAATTAGGTTTAGAGGAGGTCATGGAGGTGGCATCCTCATGATGAGATTAATGCTTTTATCAGAAGAGACACCAGAGAGCTTGGTGACTCTCTTTTAACCACTGAGGACACAGCGAGGATCTGCAAGGTGGGAGGAGGACCCTACCCTCACCAGAACCTGACCATCCTGGCCCCCGGATCTCAGACTTCCAGCCTCTAGCACTGTAAGGAAATACATTTCTGTTGTTTAAGTGACTCTATCTGTGGTATTTTGCAGACTACCACAGTACCACTTTACATTCCCAGTGAAATTCTCGTTTTAAAAATATAAATTGTAACTCCTGCTTCTGAAGGATTATACCCGAACCTATGAATTACCGGAGAACCTGGCCCCTGGGAGCCAAACCAAGTTGGTACTATATTTTAAGATATTAAAATCAAGCCAGAAATGGTCCAAGGTCAGGAGGAAGATGGTGCTTAAGGAACCAGCATGGCCATCAGAGGCGAGCCCATGGAGCCTTCCAGAACCTTGGTTCCATGAGCCAGCTGCAAGCAGAGAAGCCCACTCCTTTCCCAAAGATGCCCACCTCATTAGTTCCACTCCTTGCGGATCAGCATGGACCCCTGCCCTCCCTGCTACATCCCTCTGGGCCGAAGAACATTTTTGCTGGAGAATTTCTGTGGCTTTGGGAGGCTACTCTGTACCATGTGAGGGCTCCACCTTCTCTGTTCCCTAAAAAGCTCAATACCCGTTAATTCATCAAGACGGATTAAGGGGGGAAAAAAATCCATGAGATCATCCCAGAAGGCTGCGGAGGGAAGAACGTTAATAGGAGAGTGCTATAAAACACAAAGCCATATTTTTCCCAAGAGCTCAACCAGATACTCTCCATTATTGTTTAATTCTCTGAAGAGAGGGAAAACATTCTTTGCTTTTCAGTGCAGAAGTTTAAATAATGAAGCATTGCTAAACAAACAAACAGAGGAAAGCCCAGTGAAGCTATTCATTAAACAACCCCACCGTACATAAGGAACACGGGCGCTGAGCGGTCCACCTCCCCTGAGGACCGACATTTGTCTAAGACCCCAAATTAAACACATCACAACTTCACAGCAAAAGTATGTTTTCCAATGGGATTTAAGTAGAGTCCAATTAAATAAATCTCTAGAAATATCAAGAGCAAGCCTCCAGGGAGAGCATATTTCTACCGTGAAACGTTCTCATTGGAAATTACATTCACAAAAGGTCATCTGGAAACATCCATGACAAGAGGAGGGGGCAGAAAGGCAGGAAGCAAGGCAGAGTTACAAAAATAAAGCCCCGGGGAGGCGGGGGGGCTTCGCTATCCTCGTGCTCAGAAGAAGCGCCTCGCCAAAAATCCTGTGTGCCTCTTAGCTTGCTTTGAATGAAAGCCCATGTCCAGACAGCGTGTATGACGATGTTTCAATATGATCTGGAGGTCAAAGGCTCTAGCTTAGGGAATTCAGGAAGTGGTAGGGGAAAAGATCAAGTGTCAACATCAAAATCTGAATTGTTTTACAGAACCAATGTTTTCAGTTCACGAAAGGCATAGCAACAAGTTCCTCAAGTCACGGAGCTGAATTCTATATTTGGCAAGAATACTAAGCAAGCCTGAGCATTAATGATCAACTGCCAGAAAAAGCAGGCGTGAGCTCCATTTGCAATGGAGTCACCCAGCCAACCATGTCCAACAGTTAGACCACGGAGCAAGGGCTGAGCTTGGGAAGGTCGTCCGGAAGCCAGGGAAGGCCTCATCAGAGCACTGAGAGAGACAGGAGGTCACAGCAGGTCAAACGCTAGCATGTCCCACCTAGCAGACCGCCTTCTGAAATTAAGGGGGAAATAACCAAGAGGTCAGTGCATGTCTGAGGAGGTGAGCTGGGAGGATATAGCGTCGACATGCACTGAGGCTACATGGAGGGCCAGCCAAGTAGTGATCAGTTCAACCTGAGACATGCGCAATGGAGAGCCGGCCTGGGATGCCCCCCACATCTGGCACCATCAGACTTCCAGGCCAGATGCCCTTGAATGCGATGCCAAATGCCCAACATGGCTCAGGGCGACAGAAGTCCCAACGGCCAGCACTCAAAACACAGCCCTTCTTCTTGCACTGAAGTGATCCTGGGTTCTAGCTTGGGGACCTCTGTTGTCACTTCTGTGAAGTCGGGAGTAGTGTGGATAATCTGTGCCCCGAAGTCTAGCACTCTATAACTTCAACACAGCCTCCACAAACCAGATATGATGGACGATGGCAAGAACCAGAACAGCGGTCTTAGAGTGTGCAAGGCCTGGGTGGTCTGCCTCCCACATCGGGAGTCTTAGCACTGGCTGTTCTCTCTTCTCAGAAACTTCTTCCTCTCGTTTCTCATGCAGGTGGTTCGGATCTCAGATCACCTCACGGGGGTCTTCCCGACGTCCAATTTACAGCAAACCTCTCACGTCACTCTTTTGTATGTCATCAAGTTTCAAAGTTTTGTTGTCTTCAAAACACTTATCACAATCTGAAATTACTTGTTATTTCTTTGCTTGTGTGTTGTTATTATTAAAAAGGGACTTTCCTCCACCCTCACCCCCACCCTCACCCCCACCCCCACCCAAGAATGTCCGTATGCTGTTTGTCCTCGAGGAAACACAGCCTAACAGTTCACAGTGCTGGGGCTCAGGCTGCCTCTAGCACTTTCTGGCAGTATGATCTTTGCAAGGCTGCTTAACCTTTTTGTACCCTGGTTTCCTCATTTCTCAAATGGGGCTAATAATAGTGCCAACAGGCAACAAGAGAGTTATTGCAACTATTAATGAGCTAATACTGGTAGTTACTTAAAGAAATTATAAAGGTACTTACTGTTTAGCACCTAGAGCAATACCTGATTTGTATAGATGCTCATTATATATTTCTAGATTACATGACCTTGGGCAGGAGATGAGAAAAGGCCAGTTAGTTGACAAGCACCTATCATGTGTGGCTCAGCGTAATGTCAGGGATTCGAGAGATTAGAAAACAGACATATGTCTCTGAAGATAAATCTAACGAGACAAAGAAGGAAGGACCAAGGAACATCAGAGAAAACTTAACAAAGGGACTGGCAGAAATCTTTTAAGAGCCTATTGAAGAGTAACCTGAAATGATGCCATCAAGTGTGACTCATGTAAGGCAGTGCGGGACCAAACCGGCGAATTCAGCCTGAGGACACAGAAATCTTGTCACGTTCTGGCTGGGAAGGAAGACCAACAAGTCTCCTGGAGAAGAGGAACCTATGGGGGACCAGCTATGACTTGGGAGGGCTGGGACCCGAGACAATTTCTCCTCTCTCCATCCCTCCGCATTGGACATTCTATATGAGTGATAGGAAGTGGAGATGGATGGAGGTGCCCGGGTGGCTCAGTTGGTTAAGTGTCCAACTTCAGCTCAGGTCATGATCTCACGGTCCATGAGTTCAAGCTCCGCAGCGGGCTCTGTGCTGACAGCTCAGAGCCTGGAGCCTGCTTCAGATTCTGTGTCTCCCTCTCTCTCTGCCCCTCCCCCATTCGCACTTTGTCTCTCTTTCAAAAATAAATAAACATTAAAAAAATTTCAAAATAAAAAAAAGAAGTAGAGATGGATGCAAAGTAGCCATGAGGGAGGAAAAAGAGTTCAGGAGCGCACACCCAGCCTGTGGGACATTAGGGGACAGTGGAAGGGGCCCCCAGTTCAGTCCCACACACATTTACTAAGCACTGAATATGAGCTGGAGGCTGGTACTGAGCATACAAACTGGCCCTCCCACTTGGGCACGGTGGGCAGGAACAGATAGATGATTCAGACAGAGGGTCTTCACATCCCACCCCCTCCCGCCGGGGTCTGTTTCCTCTGTGTCCGGTTGAAGGGAGACAACGCTGGATCTAAAATCAGGAATTCTCGGTTCCTTTGACCCCTGTCATTAATAATTGGGCAAGTTACTTAATCTTAAGGCCATTGCAAAGCATGATTACATCTTAAAAGCTTTTTCTTCAAACACAGGAGCTTCCTCTTCTCTAAAAAAAAGGAGGAGACATTATTACAACCCTTGCTCTCTCCCAGGAATAACGTTGTGGGTGCTCTTGAAAGGCAGACAAGGGGCCTCAGGACCTCTGGTCTTCCGCAAGGTGACAGGCTCAGGGGCAGAGAGTGAGAAAGGAATGCCTAAGTTTCTGTACCTCTTCCCTTGTGTCTGATGAACTCACCTCCCTTTTAGAAACCGGGACTGACTGATACTGCACAGTCACGGAGAGCGGCAGGGAGAGGGGCCTGAGAGCTACCTGTTTCCCTAACCTCAAACCTGAACCGCTCCAAAGAGCAAGTCTGGCAGAGTCCAGTACGGAAAGTGCCCAGGCCTGGCCCAAGTTAGAGAGACATCAAGTCATCTTGGGCGTTTCAAGTCTCTAGTACCCTTGTTGTTTTCTTCGTAGCTTTCACTGGTAAAGGAAACTTCTCTTGCAATAGCACGGGCACAGAGTTTAAGTTTGTCTCTTCTTAGAAATGTGCCTTCGAGGGCAGCCCCAAGATGCCCTTGCAGGGTTCCACTTTCCAGGAGCTGGTGACCTCAGAGGGCCTTGCAGGACTGGGGCCAGGCCTGAGTATGAACACAAGGGTAATGGTTAGTAGGACCACAGGCGAGAGGCAGTGTCTATTTTAAGCAGGAAAGGAGAAACCAAACACAAATAAATAGATGAAACACACGGGATCGTGGTTTAAAGATCCAAACAAAAGTTTCCAAAGAAAAGACAACAGCTGATGTGAACACAGCGTTTACGAGACATAGTAGAACACAGACTACAAAAGTATGGTTCTAGACAACGCAAACTGTTAAAAAAAAAAAAAACATACCAGAGAAAACACTCTTGGCTTATAGCACCACCTATATCAGTTTCCTATAAGGAACTCCATCCCAACATCAATATTTAAGAATCTCCAGGGGCGCCTGGGTGGCTCATTCGGTGAAGCGTCCGACTGTGGCTCAAGTCATGATCTCGCGGGTTTCATGAGTTCGAGCCCCGCATCCGGCTCTGTGCTGACAGCTCAGAGCCTGGAGCCTGCTTCGTATTCTGTGTCTCCCTCTCTCTCTCTGCCGCTCCCAAGCTCACACTCGGTCTCTCTCAAAAAATAAATAAACATTAAAAAATTAAAAAAAAAAAAAAAGAATCTCCAGCATCAAGGAGATGCCAGTACACATGTCCTCAGCACTCGTGTAGTGCTGTCTGGGAAATGAAGACACAGAAGGGACCCTATTGCAGGCTGGAGGGTCCTGGTTATGCTGGTGTCAGAGGCTTCCCCATCTCTGAGCTGAGCCTAGTGGTCAAAAGCACTGGCTAGTGATGAATGACTCAAAGGCTGAGTCATTTTGCATGTCTAGAATGGAACTAGCCATCGTCGCCCATGAAATGGGGTTAGGGAGACAAGCAAGTGAAGCCATGGAACCTTGCTTTCCCAGTCACTGCGCCCCTAAAATATATATCCCAACAGCTGTAAGGCTGTAGCACGACTCTGACACTAACAACAGAGTCAGCACAGACTCCACAAGTTAAGGGCACAGTCCCCACAGAACGGCCCTTACTTCAGATGTCAGCTACCAGTTCAGGAGTCCCAGGCCATTCACACTTCTGACCACTGGGCAAAAATTCTGGGATTTCCACCCCCACCCCCCCACCCCCCCAGGTTGGATAATTCACTAGAATGATTCATAGGGTTCAGGAAAACGCCGTACTTACTCTTACAGTTTTATTATAAGGATACATATAAGAACGAGCCAAATGAAGAGACACAGAGAGCAAGGTCTGGGAGGGTCCTAAACACGAGAGTTCCATAACCTGAGGACCCCATCACCCACCGAGCACATCAGCGGGTTCGTTAATCAGGAAGCTGAACTGAGCTCCTGTGTTCAGAGTTTCTACTGGGGTTTCATCACGTGGGCCTGACTGATTGAACCATTTGGTCATGTGACTGAACTCAATTTCCGGCTCCCCTTTCTTACAGGAGGAGGTCTGACTGATAAAAAGCCCCATCCTCTAATGGCATTGTCTTCCTGATGGCCTACCCCCATTCTGAATCATCTCACTAGCATAAATTATCCCATTAGCATAAGCTATCTCATTAGCATAAACTATGTCATTAGCATAAGCTTGGGTGTGATTAGAGGTTATGACCCAGGAATCAAGGACAAAAGCCAGACAAATGCTCTATAGTATAATTTTCACTAGTGGGGAAGAGCTTGGGCCCTGGGTCAGAGGGCTCTTGAGTTTGACTTCCTGCTATGTGACTTTGGGCAATTGACCTAACCTCGCTCAGCTTCGGTTTCCTCATCTAAAAAGTAGGTCCAGATGATAATACCGTCACTATTCTACAGAGATCAGCACCACTCAAAAGAAATGTAATGTTAGCCGCTACGTAACAAAATTCTTTTCTAGTAGTTGCATGTAAAAAAGCAGAAAGGGAACTGATAAAATTAACATTAATAATACAGTTTACTTACTTCAGCATGCCTCAAATAGTATCATTTCAACATGCAATCAATATTAAAACAATTAATGAAATATTTTACATTCTTTTTTTTTTTTTGACACAAAGACTTTGAAATCCAGTATTATTTTACACAAGCAGCACATCTCAGTTTGGGCTAGCCCCATTTCAAAGGCTCAGTCACCACATGTGACTCATGGCCACCATATTGGATAGCACAGGGAGAGATAACAGCTGTTGTTATTTCCATTAAATGAGTTAGTGCTTGGCGCCATCCCATCCCCTTTTATAAATGTTAACTCCAATATGTATGTACACGCACTCACACATAGGTAGAGGCAGTGGCAAATGACTAATACCTGAGAGGCCAAAAGCCATACCGTGTTGGTCAGCCTCACAGAACATGAAAGGGCCCCTCTCTCCTCAGGAAAAGAACCACTGCAACTTGGAATAGAGAGGTTCTCGGATAGATCATCTGCAGTGGGCTCTTCTATTCCTATGCTCCCATATCTCCCCAACACATGTTCATTTTTTTTTTTATGTTTTTATTTTGAGAGAGAGAGGGAGCAGGGGAGGGGCAGAGAGAGAGAGAGAGAGCAGGCTGTACACTCTGCCAGAAGCCCGATGCAGGGCTCAATCCCATGACTGTGAGATCATGACCTGGCTGAAATCCAGAGTCAGAGGCTCAATTGACCAAGCCACCCAGGCGTTCCCCCCAACATATGTTTCATACGGGCAAAATCAAGGGACTGTGGGCAACGGCTTTCAATGGGGAAAGATGCCCCAAAGTACTGTGTGGCCAGATGAGGAAGTGGCAAGGAGCTGTGAATGGCTGGGGACTAAAGGGGGGCAGGGGGAGAAAACCATAGGGAGGAGTTTTGGCTTCTTGAGTCAATGAGCAGCCCCTCCTTACCCCGGGCCACCACCCAGAGTCACTGCCCAGCCACCTGCTAAGCTACCAAACCAGTCACTCCCTCCTTCACTTCCTAGAAAAAGCTCTGCACTGTAAATCCAGAAGAATATCACTAGCAGGAGACTGATTTTGAGTCAATTATTTAGGCAGCTTTGGAGCATATGATTCTCAGGCCCCAAAACATTCTCAATGTTTTTTTTGTTTGTTTGTTTGTTTGTTTTGTTTTGTTTTGGGAAACGATGCCAATATTAATATGAAAGCTCTGTCTCTTAATGGTGACATCCCACATTCAGCTTCTCCCAACCTCTGTAAGGGAGAGCTGCCCATAACGTTGGCATTCATCCAATTCATTCAGTTCTCACTGGAATTGGGGTGGGAGTGGGGGTGCCAGCCACCCTCAAGGTAGGAATGAAGAGCCCCACCTAATAAGGGCAGACGAATGCCCTTTTTACATAAGATGCAAGATTAATTATAATAAATGCGATCCAATTCACATACCTTATCAAGGAAGACAAGCTAATTATCTGTTGGAGAATTAGCTCCTATTTAAAGGGCAATTTTACCTCAATTTGGCAAAAAGAACTAATGGGAAGTCTTTCCATTCTGATGTATTCTTTTGACTACTTCAGCTTCAGCACTCAGACTTGAACACTGCCCTAAAACCCCAGGACTTCAGGGAGGGGGAAGGGCGGAACACAGAAACACGAATTACTCAGCATCTCCCAGAGTCTAACTCTTTGTGCTGTTACTGTATTGATGTCCCTTTCAGAGTGTCTTATCAGCAGCATGAAACTGGGAGTGACTCACATTTATGACACGACACGGGGTTGGCCCTGCCAGACTGTTCACGTCCACAAACACTTTTTATTTTAATAGTGCTGAGTGGTGCCTCTGTACTTCCTCACTCAGCCCACCAAAGCAGAAGTCCAAGATTTACAACACATCCCTCTAGGGTGCGGGTGTCATACGTGCAGATGGAATGTGCAGGGAGACCCATGATCGAGGACAAAGACTTCCCCCCAAATCAGTACCTTTGATAGGTGGTTGGCTCTTGTATTCTGAAGAGACAAGCAGGAATAGACAAGTGAAAGGCAATCAGGGTGGTGGGGGAAACATAAAGCCAAGGTAGCTGGCCCCAGCCGCCCTTCCTCAAGGCGGGGGGCGGGGGGGGCGGTAAAGAAGATTCCGGGCAAGGGATTCTCCTATGCGGTTTCTCTTATAATACCAAAAACTTGGAAATGACCTTAACCTCATTGATAGGCAAATTAGTTAAGTAAAATGTGAGGCATCCATAAAGTAAGACATGTTATAACATTAAAAGAAAATCTGACGGCAATACAGGAATCAAAAGGACATGCAATATAAAGTGAAAATGAATTTCAGTTTCTATATGAGAAATGCTGTAAAATATGCACATATATGGGTAAAGAATGAAGAGAAGATGTAAAAATGAAACTAGGCCGGTTAGGGGGATTAGGAGATCATCAGTTTTCTCCTTTCTAAAACGTTCTTGATATTCCAACAATGGGTATATAATTGAGGCTTTGTAAGACTTAATTTTGTAAGATTTCCTCGTATAGAAATAGTATATAATTTTCCAGGGTGGCACAGATTCAGAAAAAAATACGACGTAGGTATCTATCCACCCCACTAAAAACACTGGGTTTTCCCAAACCTTTAAGCGAAGCATCGAGGAGTTGTTTCCATTTATAGTGTACCAGTGGCAATGTCGATTCATTTTTCTGAATAATAGCATTCCTATAACCCCTGGACATAAGTAGGTAATAGTGACTTACTCGTGTGGGTATTTGATATTATAATCAGGAAACCTTTTTAATGAATGCTAGTCACTATGTGTCTGGCATTATTCAAAGCACCTGAACATGTATTATCTAATTTAATCCTCAATTACTTCCACGAGGAAAATGTCCTTGCCCTCCCCATTCCAAGGATAAGAAAACCGAGGCACATCAGATTTCATGTGCTCAAGTTCATGCTTCTAATCAGTGGCAAAGTCAGATTTCAGACTCGGCCTGTCTGGCTCTAGCACCTGTGTTGTCAACCTCCATACTACACTTGGTCTGCTGGAAGAGATATACATTCTGAAAAAGAACAGCGCGTACAAATACAAGTCAGCAGACTGACTCCTTGAGAAGTCAGTTACCAAGCTCACTGCAAAGAGAAAGGGAACGAAAACATGGAGTGATCTGGCCAAACATTCGGACCCCTGAGATTTTCTTATTTAATAACAACTCAGATAGAAACCAAAGACTTACATTCCCACTGGGGTTAAAAAAAATTACAGGGGCGCCCGGGGGTGTGGCTCAGTAGGTTTAAGTGTCTGACTGTTGATTTCGGCTCAGGTCACAATCTCTCGGTTGGTGGGATCGAGCCCCGCGTTGGGCCCATGCTGACAGCACAGAGTCTGCTTGGGATTGTCTCTCCTTCTCTCTACCTGCCCCTCCCCTCTCTCAAAATAAATAAATAAACTTTAAATAAGGATAAATAATACATTACTGAAATAGAGTTAGAAAACAAGGATCCTATGCCAGTTCTGTTACCAGCTACTTAAATGCTCATGGGTAAATAATCAGTGTCCACATCTGTAAAATGGGACAGTTGGAACAAATAATAGTTCCGCCTGAATGAATGAGGCTTCCAGTCCAGGTTCCCAGGGGGCTGTGCTGCTAGCCTTCAAGGGTGTCAGCTATGCTTTTTCTAGCGTCCATCCCTGCCACACTCCCTGATTCTCTGAGCTGTATTTGTATGCTTAGACTGTAGAAGGGAAGAAGAAAGATAAGAAAGGAGAGGAGAAAAATAATAAAAAGTAAAGACTTTGATAAGAATTGTGTTCACTTATCTCAGAAAATTATAAGAACTTACTAGACGTTCCTTCTTCACACAGTTCGGGGAGGGGGGAGGAATCTCTAGTTAATGTTTATTATCCCCACTAACAGAATGGATAATGAATATATTAGAGTCTTTGGGATGTCATCATACATTATCTCATTTTACGCACACCTCGTATCAGATAGTATATCATCTATTCCTTCTTACCCACTAGATCTAACTTTGTCCCCGTCTTTCTTCTGCTCTAATTCCACTCCAGAAAGTGAATAGATTAATATGGGCAGAAGGAACATCACCCCCACATCCACAGGTGTCCTAAGGTTCTCCACACTGAAAATGCACCAAACCAGAAACGCAACAGTACTGTGCCTAGGCTCTCTCGCAGCCCAATGACCTTGGACAAGTGCCTGGGCCCCTGTGAGTCTCAGTCACTTGTGTAGAAACTGGAGTGTTATCATGAGCTATAATGCTTCGAGCACAGAGTCTGGCAGGCAATAAACATCGCATAATGGTAGAGATAATTATTGCGGTTTTCAAAGTTTCTTTAATCAATCTGTTACGCCTTAAAAAGCCTCTGCCATGATCAAAGTTTGAAGTTGCCAAAAGCAGAGATAGAACCCAGGGTGAGGTCATGGAGAAGATGGCTCTTCTCTGAGGACACAGATGGGGCCAATTTCCTTACCGGTGACATTTTCAATTGCGAGTATACAAGAAAATAGAGGAGGGGACAGGAAGTAATAAAACTTTGGGCACATCAGAGAATAAAGCACAGTTAAGGTCACCATTGGGAACGAGATTCAGGCTCACTGATAATTAAGCGTGTGGCCAGCCTGGAAGGAACTTGGGCCCCAACACTGTAAGAACTGGGTTTCCATTCTTGTTACCAACTCACTGGTTAATAACATGGGAGAAAATACTGAACCTGTTCCTCAGATGCTGCATCTATAAAACTGGGGGGACCTGAAACGTCTCTCACGAAGCTACTCTGAGAAAGAAATAGGACACAAATAGGACGGCCCGATGACCAGCACATAGAAAGCAGTTAAGAGCTATTAATTTTTTTTCCAGACTATCTGGAAAATAATTTTTTTTTTAAATTTCAGGGATGATAGGTTGGCCAGACCCAGGGTAGTTCTATGTGATTAAATGGTGTTCTGCTGTCAGATTAAAATATCACTTCATGGGACCCATAAAACCATCCTTATAAAGTCTTATCATAAAAATGTGCTATTTTAATAAGACCAGAAATATAAGCCCCAAGAAAATGTCCCCTATCTCTCCAAAGAACTTCCCCCCCACTTAGAAGTCTGTGTCTAGACTTATTCTCTTAAGAGGTAAGCAGACACTCTAATAACTAATAGCAACAACTCACTGTCTTAAACACTAGAACCCAGGACTCAAGTCCCAGTCCTGGAAGACACTGTCACCTGTCACCGTAACCCTGAGGGTATCCTCCGCCCTGACACTCTCCCGTTCCCTCTTCCCACTGCTTCTCCTCATGCTTCTCCCAATCTGCGTTTTCTTTTCACTTCCAGTAGCAACAGCTGCAAATATCTAGCCCAGTGGTTGTGGACATTGGGGCCGTGATTCAAACTATGTGGGATGATTCCTTCCATAGAATAAATACAAAGTATTAAAGAACTAGCTAGTGATGTTCTGACGCAGAGGTGACTGGCTCATCACCTGGGGACACCAGAGAAGGTCAGCTGAGCTCACATTAGAACACGAGAAGTGTATGTGTCTCAAAAGGGACACCAGCTGGGCAATACCCCTGGATCAGGCAGCTTTATCTATTTACCTGGTTGAGAAATTTGGCTACAGATGCCCAATGGGGGTCCTATTGAGGTGGTGAGACAAAGAAAAGGAAACCCTTTGGTGGAGCCCTGAGGATGTGTGCTCTTGTGTTGTTTTCCATGAAATTCGAGTCTTAGAAGGTGAAAAATAAAGAAAAGAAAAGAAAAGAAAAGAAAAGAAAAGAAAAGAAAAGAAAAGAAAAGAAAAGAAAGATGAGTAGGCCTTCATTACAAATAAAACCTTAAAGGCAATACAGATAATTTGATGAATCCACAAACTCTTTTCTTCCTGTTAGTGACCTTCCACTTTGCCAGAGGCAGGGCTTGGGGTAACAGCCTTGATCTTATAGGAAAGTACCAGGCTGCATGGCTCATTTCCTTCCCCAAGACCAGAGGCTCAGGTTTGTTTTCCTTTCAGTTACACATAAAATAGGGGTCTTGCTGGTGTGGAAGACTGGAAAGTGTGTGTGTGTGTGTGTGTGTGTGTGTGTGTATACAAACATCCACATAAATGTATATATACATGTATATGTGTGTGTATGTGTGTGTGCATATACATTTTTAAGTAACAGATGAGAATGGGCATAAGCTAGAAAAAAAAAAGATATTATTATCTTCCTCTTGGCTTATGGAGGAAAACATCTCAAGAGTTAAAGACTTCATAATTAGAAAATGCACATCCACTTCAACATAAAAGGTCTATTTCTAAAATGTAGGGTAAAATTCAGACTATGACTCATACTTATCATTTTCTCTTCCCTCCAATTTTTCTGAATTAGTAAGGTTATACAATATGAATGAAGAGGAAATAGTATATGGAAACGCAGCCAATGAACATTTGCCCAAGAGGGACCCATACAGTTTAGGGGAAATAACGCAAGCTTTGAAACGACAGAGACTTGTGTTTTCATCCCAGCCCTGTCTCTTAGAGTGGTTTTTAATTGTACTTGCAAACTTCTTTTTATTTTTCCTGAGCAGGCTAAAACCTTGTCTTTGAAATATCATTTACAATGCTTGTTTGCTTAGCATGCCCTCTTTTCGTAGATAGCATGCAGGAAAAAATAAACACCAGTCCCTTCCGATCAGCAACATGTCCAAAATTAGTGAGGTCCAAATTACAAAGTTCCACTCTAATGCTCAGAGAAGGCCTGTCAGCCCTGAGCTCCTAAGGCAGAGAGAGAAAATATTCCCTTTTCCATTAAAAAAATAACACATTTTGGGGCACCTGGGTGGCTCAGTCGGTTAAGCGTCCGACTTCAGCTCAGGTCATGATCTCACAGTTCGTGGGTTCGAGCCCCACGTCAGGCTCTGTGCTGACAGCTAGCTCAGAGCCTGGAGCCTGTCTTTGGATTCTGTGTCTCCTTTTCTCTCTGACCCTCCCCTGCTCACAGTGTCTCTCTCTCTCTCTCTCAAAAACAAACAAAAACATTAAAAAATTTTTTAAAAACCCCAACATTTTTTTTAAAATGTCATTTCTTTCTGGATCAAGTCTTAGGAAGAAATTCTGTTGGCCCATGAAGATGTGCTTAGAAAAGGCCAGACTTTATCTTGCGAGGGAGAAATAAAGGAGAAAAATGCCTAATGTTTCACAAACATGTACTTCCCAGGAGAATGACATTCCTAAAGATGAACTGCTCCCTAAACAAGATTGTGCAGCATGAGAGGATGAAGAAAACAAACAGGTACATGATCTTCAAGGTAGAAAGGATCTGGAATATTCTGGCCTGGTCTGCATTTGCTCCCGTTCTAGCATGTAGATTGTGAGGGTTACAGTTCTAGATTCCCCAGCTCGGAAATGAGTGTCCATCACGTAGAAGACATTCAGTCATATTTGTTGAACGAATGAATGGATCTCTTCTACTCACAGGCTGTATATCCATGGAGACCAACACATCAAAAAGTCCCTAGAAACCTGAGATACTTTGGGACAAGGGTGCATTTTGACACATGTTTTCCAGCTCTTTCTTAAACCATCAAGTTTCCTAGAAGATGGGTTGAAGTCAATGTTAATATTTGTCCTATTATGCTAGGACCCAGGCAAATATCAGGACGATGAGCTGCTGGTTTTTCAAAAGAGCTTAGACAGAGGACCCTATAGTTCTAGACTGACATCTCAATATTCAACAAAAATGGCATCAATACTAAAAATGATTGATTACACATGTCACTTCATATCTGTATGCTATATATACAGTAGATACCGTTATCATTAGATAATCACACACACACACACACACACACACACACACACACACTCTATCAACCTGGCAAGACCTATTTTAGCACTGAGGACCAAGGCTCTAAAATTAATCATGCATGTGACCTTGGGCAAGTTAAATCTCTCTGGGCCCCATTTCAGTAACTGCATAATGAGAAAACTGGACGAGATCAATGGTTCTCACCCTTTACTGCGCGTCAGAATCACCAGGGAAAGCGTTATGCACAGGCTGTACCCCAGACTAATTTAACCAGAATCTCCAGAGGCGGGAACTGAGCATTGTAGGTTTTAAACCACCTCAGGGGATTCCAGTGGGCAGCCCGGAGGGACGACTAGGGGACGAGGGGACCTCTAAAGTCCCTTCCTACTCTAAAAACTGGGGTCTTGAGTCCAAAGAACGTGAGAAGGCCTCTCCCTGGGTTCAGAATTTCTCTCCCTAATACGGAGCGTATCCTTGCCTACCTACTTGAGTTAAATCACCGAGACACTGCAAATCGACACATTTTTATGCCCTGGGGCAGCAGGGCCTGGCTGGTGACAATGTTGAGCCTAAGGAATCAGGAGTGGGTCTGCCTCTGGTCATAGGCTCACACCTAGGCCGTGCAGAGTTTTTCTGCTCCTGTGATTTTGTCAAACCTCCCTTCCCTTACCCTCCTTTTTCTAATCTAAAATCATTATCTACTACTGCCAGGAAAGGAGTTTCTTGAACTTGTCCTTGACAAGCCAGATGGTTAACGTAACTGATCTGAATTGGTAAGGACAAGAGGTTGATACTTAACATGCTCCCGCAGTACTGTGCTTAGAGCAACTCGCCACCCTCCCCACTGACCAGTGTCCCTCCCCACTGACCAGTGTCTAACCTTGAGGATCTGCAAGGGCACAGGGGGAGGGGAACAGGGCCCAGGGGCTGCTCGACTGAGAGCTATGTGCCAGGCACTTGATTTCCACGGTCTCAGTTTATCCTGTGATGTTGGAATTATCCCTGTTTCACAGTGGAGAAAAAACTGGGGCTCTGGGAGGTGACCTGAGCTCCCTAAGGACACCTACAGTTGGTCAGCAGAAAAGCCTAGAACTGAGCTCAGGTGTAAGTGGGCTAAACCGCACTTTGGTGAGCACACAGTAAATGAAGAACTGATAAGGCAAGGACAGGGATGGGGGAGATAACTCACTTACATCTTTTCACTTATGTCTTAATTAGGAAGAAGGACAGGATACCCAAAAGCTCAAAATACAGGCAACCACGAACCAGTTGAGAGCAAAGGACCAGGTCTCGCTTCAATATCAGGCCTTCCCACAATTCCCCGCTTTTCCTTCTCATGCCATCTCCTTACAACTCAAAGCTTCGAGAACCTTTGAAAATGAAGCACACTCCCCCCTCTTTCCACCTACCCTTTTATAGTCAGACTACAATCCTTCTTCCAAAAATAAATCAGCCCGAGAGGCCAGAAAAAGTGACGCTTAATGGTTTTATACTTTCATTATTTAGTTATGGGACACTAGTTGGACAGATTTATCATCACATTTTTACAAATTCCCCTACAAATAAATAACTCTAGGATATGCCCAAATAACTCTGACCTCTTGACCCAACATGTTTTTATAATTATTTGGCACTCCAACTGTATGCTACTTAAATTAGGTAACAGTCACCAAGTTATTTTTAGGCCATAGCAACACACATACACACACACAGCCTCTCTCCCTCTCTCTCTCTCTCCCTCCCTCCTTCTGTATTATACCTAGCTTGTTATTTGTACTCCTTTGCAAGAGCAGCCCAGATTGCCTTTTTACTGGAGCCATCATTTCTGCTCAACCAATAGTAATAACAATATGAACCTCATTTATTGCGTGCTTACCACGTATGAAAAGCTGGTCTAGACAGTTTGCACACATTAATTCATTCAATTCCTAATCTAACACTATGAGATAGCTGCTGTTACTCTTGTATAAGTGCAGAAACTAAGGAAGTAAGAGATTAAGCAACTTGCCCAAGGGCGCATGGCTGGTAAGAAGGGACCAAGACTACCGGCAGACAGACTGGATCCCAAATCCTGCCTGACTGTCTCCACAAGGCAAATGTTAGGCGTGTTTGGATGGTAAGCAGAGGCTCGGAATAACAACAGTAAGTTTGTGAATATACGTATGTCCTGATTTCGCATATCTTTAAAAACATCCTCCTAACACCCTGAGACACAAGAGGAAGACTTTTTGTCCCCCCACAAAACAAAGCAGAAATAGAATAGTTTCCGAGCACAACCATTCACTTTGTCTTTGTCATCAAACTCAACGTTGTCTACGAGTGTTAACGGCAGAATCCTTTGCGATTATGGAAAAATGTGCAATCTGTGTTGTTCATTCCTCAGGAATTGTGATAGAAGGTTTTATAGTGGAACAATCTAACTATCTATGTTATCAAATCTTCCCTATAGATCAGCCTCTTGAAGTGATTCCCTCTCTCTCCTCCCCTACTCCCCCCCTCAACATCTCCAGCATGGCATGGCAGCAGGCCTGTGGGGGACTGAGGCCATCAGTCGGTCTTTGTTTTGTGACAGCACAGAGCAAGTACAGGCATGCGCCCTAGAGACTAACGTAGAAGGGGAGCTACACACCCCCGGGGAAGCACCCAGAGCCCCCCACCCCACCCTCCCACTTGCTTCTCCACAGGCCTGAGAGCTACCTAGCCAGAATGGAATTCTAAGTTTGAAAAACTCTCAAAAATGGTCCCACGACCCTGATGGATTTAGGAGTGAAAATGTTGTCCATGCTAGACTATAAAATATTCCCAGCCTTATTAGTACTAAGACATTGAGTTCCAACGTGAAACATAGTTGAACACTTCAAAATATTGTCTATGCTAGGAAATATTTCAGCAACCAAAAAAAGGAAGAGAAAACCAATAGGGAAAATATTGACAACTGTTTCCTCCAGGTGATAGGCATAACCTCTTTTTTACTTTTCTATATATTTGCAAAATGTTAGTAAAAAACAGTTTTAAAGGCACAAACTGTCTTTAAAGAGGAGTGAAGCAGTAGACTGTCCTTTCCAACATTGGCAAATCAATGATAAAATAGTTCCCTGAAAAGTAAGGGTACCTTACAAATCCATTAACAAAGATGGTAGCCCCCATTAAGGAAGGGACCAGAACAGTCTAGCCTTCTTGTTCAGTTTGGTTAGAAATTATACTAAAAAGCAACTTTGGGTAAAAACAGATTGCAATTCTTTCAAAGACTTTGCAAATCTCTAAGTATTTGTTCGTTTGGATCATTGTCACCAGGATGAGCAGAAGTACTGATATGATGCCATTTATTCTTCGGAAGCTGAGAATAAAACAGGGATTCAGACGTAGGTCACCACGGGGAGGGGACTGTAAATTAGAACAGTAACTTAATCCCAGGGGCTTCTGCGCCTCTGATCAGTTTCTTCCCAACCTGACACAGCATTACTAAAATGGTAACTGAGCAGCCGTTCTACTTGACAAGCAGCACCAAAAATGGAGAACATGGCATTGAAATAGGGGGACATAAAACTTGGACAGGGAGGGTAGCAACCAGTGTTTACAAACATAAACCAGAGAACCAGTTGGGCCAGCCATAAATTACCCAAGATTGTACCGAAATCTCTGAAGATAAATTAATGAGGCCCTAGAAGTTTCTACCTTGGATTTGCAATTACCTTCACCCCCATAGCTTCCCTGCAAAAATCACTCATTCCAAAATGGTACCACTACCACCTCGCTAAAATAAAATCTTACATCACCACGGGAGGGGATTAGTATAATGAACCTCAGCAGAGAGCCCAGACCAGAACGGTCTGCTTGACCCACTCGAGAACTTGGGAGAAGTTGCTGGCCATGCCCTTCTGAGAGATGCCCACCCCATTCTTCACCTCAATGGTGCTATGATATTAACCTTTGGTTTACCCAGATGAAACGGTCACCAAGAGGGGTTCTAATAATGATCGCTTTCCTTTCTTTCCCATCTTGGTCCCAATTTTAAGCCGTTCCCCCCAGAAACCAAAATAGTAATGACGACAATAATAAATAGATTACAGGCCCTTGTGCTCTTAAACTATATATTTTCAACCAAATTCCCAGATCCTTGAAGAAATCCCCCCCCCCCAAACTACAAATAATCGAACCTCTACCACCAGTGCGTCTTCCAGGTCGACCGCCGCTGCGTCTCACCAACCCGAAAATGACGAGCCCTCACGGCGGCTGCCCAGGGTGCCCAGTGGTGAGGTCAGCAGCGTGTCCGGCCCCGCCCCACTGAGGCAATCTTACTCACTGACACTGAGGAACAAGCCCAGGCTGCCCGGACTCTCAGCTGCAACCACCAGAAAGGAACCCCACTTCCATCAGTAGCACCCAGGAGACTCACTTCCCAGCGATTGACAAGCCAGCCCCCAACACAACAATGTCCACTGCAAGGAAAGTAGAATCTACAACTCCTCCTAATCACCCTCATGTTCAAGTCCAGGGTCATCTTCATTTGTATTGTTTGATGCCTGCCCTCAGATTATACAGACACAAAAGGTCTACTTTTTCTTAACAATATTTACTCTACATGAGCAAAGAGATGTCCCCCAAGACTACGGGCTAGCCTCTCTCTTTGCTCTCCACGACAAACTATTACAAATGGGAAATTTGTAGGTTGTATTTTTTCATCTGAAAAAGCCAAGCCAAGCCAAGATCATGGTGAGAGAACACGAGCTGGGTAAGCCTACTAGGAATTACTCAAAGTCAACCAAACAAGAATAGAAAATGATAAAATACAGAGCAACACAGAGGAAATCTGACTATATCTGTAACCCTAGGAAAACTCATCAACCACAACAGAAATGTCTGGGCCCCGCTGAAACTCTCTGGATGTGACCTCCATTATGTTCTCCTTCCCACCAGAGCCCACCAATCCTAAGAAAAGTTGTGCCTTTGTGGGAGCACAGTGACAGCAAGCTTGAGGAGATCAGGAGAGGATGGGACGTGGGGTGTGGAGCAACGTATCAAAGTGAATTACTTGGAACCATACTTCCAAGAACACCACTTAAGAAAAGGCAGAATGCATCGTTGGGAAGACAAAAAGCATGGCGGTGCTTTCCCACCAAGACAGAACAACCGACTTGCTCATCCCAGTGGCCTGTTGCAATTTAAATATGCAAAGTGTTCCAGGGAACCCAGCAATGCCTTTCGTCAACACACTTCAGGAGACTTGGTGGTGATGTGGCCCAGAAACCGTATACACCTTAGCTCCAACACAAGAGAAGAAAAGAGAGAAGATGACTGTTTCTCACCATCACCCAAGGACAGAAGACACCGGAGAGGAAAAGTAGTGTGTGGTGCCCCAAAGGACAATATCTGACACCAAAGAGGAACAACTGGGAAAGATACAAGATGAGGGGTCCCCTGCTATGTCAGCCAACACGGTGTGAAAAGGCGTTCAGGAAAGAGTGGGTAATTCATCCTTCCTGCCAGGGCTCAGCAACACTGACCTCACAGTTATTCCACCTCCAGGGTAAGGGGGCACGTGGCCCACCACCCAAGCCTGGAAGGAGCCATGATGTCAACGGTTGCCAGGTAAGGTCAGAACGAACAATGGGTTGGGGGGAGGTATTTCATAAAAATGTCTCTGTCCCCCTGGAGCTTTGGCAGAAGAATGGATGTTTTGGGCACACTTAACACTTTCTGTGGGGCCTTATGATAAGGGTCTCTGCCCTTCTTGAAGGTCACTTTATAAACCATATAAAAGCCCGGCTGGCCAGAGAGGTGAGAAAGAAGATTTCCCATCAAAAGAATGGGTACCTGTAGGTTTTACTTGGAGTTCACCATAGTTGCTGCTTCCTCCGTTCCATCAACTTTGGTTAAATCTGAGAGACAATGACTTTCCCACTGGTTATTGACTGGAATAGCGCTACCAGCCCAGTTAGGACTTGAGAAACCCTCTGGTGGCACAAAGCCCGTCTTTAGAAAGATGAGAAACCAGTCTCAGAGAGGTGAGATGCTCGCACCATGCAAATGAGAGGCTGAATCGAGACTAGAACCCAGGTCTTCTGGCTTCCAGTTCTGTGTTACTGGGCTTTTCTCACTCTTACCAGAATAACGAAGGGCAAAGAAGGGAAGGCAAGAAGAAGAAAGTCTGGTTTGGTCTTGGGTCGCCAGGGTAAGGAGAATGCTGGAACTTCTAGGACCACACCCGCACTGAACCCAGGCTAACGAGGACTGCGCTGGGGAAGGGGGCAGGGAGGGTATTACCTTTCAACACCAGAGGCTCTTTGCCTTCTCTCTTCAGGGACTCGAGGACTATGTGAAGAGGCTGGGAGGGCATCACTCGGCTCGGCTCATTGGTATTCTCATCATAAACTATAATTTCTTTGGAAAAGATCCTCTTGAAAGAGTCCTTGCCTTCCCTACAGGAAATCAAGTCTAAGACAGTGATCTTGCCCTGCTGTAGTCGCCGCCGGCTGATCTTGTCGGCACAGTTAATGTGGACAGCTCCTTGGATGTGACTCTTGTTGTACTCCATGAAGGGCCTGCAGTCAATGATGACAGGGCCCTGGCTCGGCAGGTGGCTCTTGCTGCCTTTGGTCATCTTCTTCGCCAAGTCATTGGGGTAGATTATTTTGATGCTGGCTAGCTGCTTGGGGGTCCCCGACATAGGGCTGCCCACCCCACCTGACGGACTTAAAGGGCCTGCGTTCTCATTGTTGTTGACCATCTGGTTGGCAGAGCAGGCGGCAGAGGTTCCGATGGCAGTGGCGGCGGGGCCGGCGGGGATGGCTGGGGTCTGGGCCTGATTGTCCTTGCCGTAGGTTGCCACAGTACAACAGCTGGCACTGCTGCATCCACAATTCAGGGAGCGGGCAGAGCCGCTGGATGAGGGCATATACGTCAGATTCGCAGCCTTGAGGGACACGACGCTGGTGGCAATGACCGCAGGGTGGCCGCTACTGCCTGGGGCGGCAGAGCCAAGGTAGCTAGAGTCTAAACAAAGGTTGAGATCCTGAGGTCGGACGGGCCTAGACAGTGCCACTACTACCCTGTCGTCTAAAGGAGACGGAGGCATGAGGAGGCTGAAAACTGGCAATTCAAGAAGAACTCAAGACAGTCTGTAAAGAAGGGGAGGGGGAAAGAGAGAATAAAGTCACGTGACACAAAAGGCAGTCTGCTCCAAACCCTAGGAGAGACCTCTGCTTCCCTCTGAGGGAAGTTGTCCTAAGGGCCCTCTACCATGCCTCTCTCAAAGCCTGGAGCTGGTTTTTTTAATAGGTTCCAAGAGGATGTCAAGCTGAGGGCCCCCGCCTATGCGGTTACCAAGTCTGTGGTTACTTGTACAATCCACACAAACGCTGACGAGCAACCTTTCGGGGACCCGCAGCAAAGGTCAGCCCCGGAGAAAAAGCAAAAGGCACAAAGAATTAGACAAGCTCAAGACAGAAAGGAAGGCTCTCAAGAAGCATCTGCTCTGGGCCTCCTCTCCCGGGCAGAAGCATCGTGCAACTATCCGAGCAAGAGCCACTTGTCCACCCTTACATACTTTCCATTTCGGCCCCTCACCCGCTGCAAAGGCAGAGGAATGACCAAGCGCGCTGGCATGGCTCCCCGAAATATACAGCAGCTAAATATACATCGGGGGCGGATGGCAACTTTCTGCAAATCGGAATGAAAATGTCCCCCCCCAAGTGAATCTCTTTACCCAGCAGCTCTTCTTTTCTTGTTTTCCACTCCTTTGAGAAGCACAACATGGTCATATTAAAACCTCCCATGTTTCCTGTCAGTCTCCTATAAATTAATCTGCATTTCCCCTTTTGTTACAAACGAAACATCCTGATACAAAGCCTCAGGCCAAGGAGCCACGTCTGGTATCCCCCCAACTCTGGCAGATCCTCTCCTCCTCTGCTGCGGACCTCATCCACCCCCCCTCCTCCCCATACACACACTCCTGCCTTTAAGGAAAGGACCACTTCAACTCTCCTCCCTCATGTCCCCGTTGGCACACACTATGCATCCCAGAGCTTCTTTCAATGGGCGGCAGCCGCGGTGGAGGATATTTCAATCCCCCACAGATAGACCCTGGCCCCTGGAAGAGGATGAACTCCATAGAAAGGACTTCCCAATTAGCCGGTCCCTGTTAAAGGGGTGGGGGGGGGGCGGTGAAGGGTTGCCCGCTAGGTCCACCTCCTGCTTCATGAGAAAACGCCTGCAAAGGAACAGTGCCTTCCTTCCCGTAGGCACGGGGGCACTCTACCACCAGACCCTACTGGCTCTTCTATTAGACATGCACAGAGAAAAAGAAACCAAACTCCAGGCGAGGATCGCTCACCTAAAGGAACTTTAAGAGATGTCTGGAAAAATCTCATCTATCACCCGTGTACACACGACTGTCACCATTCTCTGACACAGAGCCAAAGTGTCACAGGCAGAATCCACACGCGCGCGCACACGCATACACACAGAGGCACGCACCCAGCACGTCCGCAGATCCCCACCGACTGAGGTTTCTCTCACCCACCTTTGGATGGGAGAGAAGGATCCATCCCCTTCCCTCTACCGCCCCCCCCCCCCCCCCGCCTAGTGTAGTATTCTTTTTTTTTTTTTTTTTTGAAGAGCAAGTAC